>JAWRVF010000686.1:0-198801 GCA_036785485.1 Physcomitrellopsis africana | reverse complement strand
TATGTCCCAAATACCAAATAAAATAAACAAAATAAGATTTCAAGGATCACCAATGTTTAACAAAGATAATTTTGGTTATATAAAAGGTTGATTTCAGATCAATATAAAATCAATCTTAAAATTTATATTTTTTTAAATCACTCTTAAAAACTATTATCAAAAAAATATTTAAAAATTATTATCAAAAAAATTTTAAATAAGATTGTTCAAACCTCAATAATAATATTTATAAATAAATTTTTTTAAAGTAGTTATCTAATTATATTTTATAATTAATTAAAATCTACTAACATGGCTCTCATTTAATTATATAATAAGTTATATAATAAGTTATATATATATATATATATATATATATCTATTTGATATTTTTACATGGTAGAATCACGGATATAAGATTTATTTCAATAAATTATCTAAATAATATAGACCAATAAAAGTAGATAAAATAAGTTGATTTGATAATATCTAATAGAGAAGTCTTTGGCAATAGCCATTCCTGTTTTCTTCAAATATACATACTTTCTTATTTCCATTTTGTGACTTTTCTTTGATATAATTTCCATTAGATTATGAATCTTTTTCTAGTTCATGTCCTTGACAGGTGGCCAAATCACAATATAACAATATTTTTGTAGTTGGATTGGAATTCAATAGGTAGAATATTCCATTGGTCAAAACTATACAAATTTAAGAGGAAAAATTGTCCTCTCTCTATCTGACTTGTTGTTAACATTTAGAATCCTGTAGGACAGATATTTTGGTGAATTTAGCTTAGTCTTTGCCATACAAGAGTTTTCCCTCTATGGATTCTTTGATGATTCATATCCAATTAAATAGTATATTATAAATCGTTCCTATACAGTTAATCATATAGTAGGAGAGGTTGATGCCATTACATTGATCATAAGAATTACCAAAGTAACATGTATTGGATATCTATCTTAGAAACTAGAGTGTTGTAATACCTTTGAAAGGAAGTTTAGAAGAAGATACTAAGAGAAACACGTCTAGCTGATGTAGAGTTTTCAAGTTATAATTTATAGTGGCTTATCTTAAATCCCAACTATATGTTGTGGATTTTGATAGTCCAAAACAATTAGTTGATTCAGTATTTTTTTTAACTCCCTCTTAGATCTCTCTGAGCACAAACAAAGATTAAACAAATGTGTTGTTTTGGATTGCAACCACCTTGGATTAATTAGTTCAAATAAAACAAATTCCAAATTATTAAAATGTAAGTTGTAGAATTTTGACTCGATGTAGAAGACCATTTGAAATGAGTATACTATAAACCACATTCTATATATTTTCTTGTTGTCTTCATATTTGACTTACATTAGATCATTGAAGCAACAAACTAGGGGCATTCTTAGATGCTTAAACACATTTTGATTGTACTTTGACGATAATTCAAAATTGATGTACTCCGTAAGTCTTGACGCAACAGATTCAATATCCTTCTCCCGACATGGGACCCTGAGAGTAGGTGGAGATGAGCCTTTGTAATGGGAGCTGGGAATGAACACTGGAGATGCCACCACCAGAGAGTGGGCAGGGGCTCGGGTGGGACTAAAGCTTGGAGCACACCCAGGATACCCACTGTAGGCTGGAGCACCAGCTGGCTCATAGCCACTCATGTAGGGACCTGGGGCAAACCTTGCAGCATTCACTATTGTGCACATGGCCTTGCTAGTGCGCACAACATTGCACCCATTCGCTGGGATTGCTTTCCCATCTTTGATGCATGCCACCAGTGTCTTTGTCACTAATCGGGAAACGTCCTGCTCTTGATGAAAAAGGATGCCACGTCAGCAGAGGCGGTTCGAAACGGTGCTCCTGCAATCTCAAAACAACGAGGCTGTCCAGGATCGAACTATGCGCGATCGTGCAAGTTGATGCTAGGTTCAGCTGGCGACGAAGGGAAATTGGTACCGTGAGCTCTGTGGTTTCTCGTTGAAGCACCATGGCAGCGTTCCTATTTGAACCACCAGCAGAGGCAGTGAGTAGGCGTACCGACGAAGGTTGGATTTGAGGAAGAAAACTCGTCGCGGCATTGATCCCTCTGACTTGGTCCTGGAGCTTTGAGGAACACGGCCTCTCCATTTTCCGGGAAGAAGGACCAAGCCTCCTGCCCGGACCCCAGCCGCTTCGTTCGATTTAGCCATTGCTGATTGCTGTCACATGCGTGGGAGTGCGGCAACCGCACTCCAACGCTGTTGCCTGCAACACTTCCTCACGGACACGTGGGTCCAGCCGGAGGGCTTTACCGAGTCCCTGAGATTCATGCGCTACAGTGCCAAAGTTCCGACCCTACCGCGTCCGTTGAAAATGGCGAGACCACGCCGTCACCAGGTTCGAGGACGACGCAGGCGCAACACAGCCAGGCATGTCCGCGTCCATTACAATGGCGCTGCCCCTATAAGCCCAAGAGCCCTCCTCCGTCTTCGACAACCTCCAGCTCCCAAGTCACTTCATCGGCAAGTACACCGCACCAGGAACCCCAGAGAGCAGTGCAGCACTTCGGACACTTCGGACTCATCTAAGATCGCAGGTTTTCTAGTGGGGATTTCGGGGCTCAGGATTCTTGTGAAGTTGTGCCGCTCAAGGGAATCGGAGCGTGCAGCGAGGACGTGAAACCCGTCGCCGATCACGCGAGTCCACAGGGGGTGTGTGTCCAGCAGTAGTCGTGAAACCGTAGACCCTCCTCCAAAATGGCCAAGCAATCCCAGCAGCTGGTAGCGGCGTTGGCGGCAATGGTGGTGCTTTGTGCAGTCATGGGCGCGCAAGTGGACGCTCAAAGCATTCCTGCGCCGGCTCCCTACATGCGAGGCTACGCGCCATCTCAAGCTCCAGTTCCGGTGTACGAGGGCGTTCCCGAGTACGCTCCAAGCTTGGCACCCAGCAACGCCCCCGTGTACGCTCCGGAGGGGTCGCCCATGTCTGCTCCGGTGGTGGCTTCTCCGGCGTACGCTCCCAGCTCTGGCTTCCAAGGCCCATTCCCAGCTGATGCACCGGGACCCATGTCGGGAGAAGGTTTCTGAGCTCACTCATGTGCCTCTCCTGGCTGAGCGCGTGAAACAATTTTTGTAGCGACACATTCTTTGGAACACTCGCAGATCATGAGCAGTTCCACTAGTGATAGATGTAGATGTAGGTGAAGTCCAGCGTCGTGGGTTGCCACGTCGAAGCATTGGTTGGCTCCACAGCGGAGCATGTACATTGTCATTCATTGGGAAGAAGAATGAATCAACATCTCAGACGAGTCCTTTTTGCTTGCACCCACCGTGGTGGTTGTGTTAATGCAGCATCCTGGCATTTCCCCCTCTTTCATGTGTGCCAACCTCCAGAATCGCTGATGGAAGCAGATGAAGTCGAGCAGTGAAAGAGGGGTTGCATGTCCTAGTGGCACTGCCAGGATTTTACCCCCCACTCTGAATATGTGCATTGCGGGGTGAGGCTTGTGCAGAATTTGAATTGTCTTGTAACCGGATGTTGTGGATATTGGGTGATTAATATATGTTCCCACGTTTTTAGTAACTTTAAATTGAATCGAACTGTCAGGACAATTAGATAGCATGTTTGGAGTGTTGGGTTTTGCATGGGTTGTTAACGTATTCGATGGAGGGTGGTTATGTTATTGTTGGTAGTGTGTTGCATCGCAGTTAGTTGAAATGAACGCTTAGCTATTATCACAATGAAATGAACGCTCTGCATCTTGAACAGATCAACATTGTTATCACTGAAGTGGATTAATGTAGGTAGATATGAGATCGATTTTCTAACTTATTTAGAACTAATATCAATTTGCAGAGAGCATATTTAAATGTTGCAAAACATTTTGAGTTATACAAATTGGTTTGATAGCAGTTAATTAGAATATAAGTCGGCTGAGCAACAGTTGAACCAACACATGCAGTTGCCTTCTTGATTTCCGTACAAATTCATATTAGTGTTATCATAATCTTGTATGCCAGTTATTTGCTTTTTGTTTTATCTTTATTGTTATTGATCTTTACGTGTATATATATTGTTTATTGGAATAATGATGGGACATTTTCAACAGGTATGTTTGTGTATAGTTTTATATAGGCAAGTCAGATATTATTGTGTAGTTATCAACTAATTACCAAATTGTATGCGGTTAAGTGTGCCTTTGTTCAATTTTTATTTGCAAATACTTTGGACATAAGTATTTGTTGTATTACCCACTGATGATGAAACTAATTGTGTTGCAAGTGTATTCATGTAGTTACTGAATTGGAGACCACATCTAATATTACCATCTCGAATACAGTGTACAAAATGGTTTTGGTTTAGGTATCATGTTATGAATTAAGTACATAATATTACCAAATGTCACAAGCTTATAATGGTTTGTATGGTGTTACCTCTTTATTCTTATCACGTTTTCATAAGAAATTAAGTTATAAAAAGTAGATCAACTTAACATCTGACATGCATGTGTTCAAATGCAAAGCTGTATTTAGAATTAATATTATACTTGATAGCTTTCTAATTTATAGTTGGCCGCCAACACTGTGGTAACTTTTAATTGAGATATACTTCAACCAATACACCAATCACATCAGGTCTTTGACGAGGCATGCTGACGTAGGACCTCCGAACCTCTCACCGAAGGCAGCAATGTGGTCACGTTTTCAAGTATCTGGGTCTACAAGCCTATTTCCAAAGCTGAGGTTCAGTTCCGAGCTTGTTTTGTTCGCTTTTTACTGTCTTCTTCGACCAGGTTTCTGTTATGCACTGGTCTTGGAGATCTGGTTCGGCTATGGAGACCTTCGCCGCATTTGAAGAAGTGATTTCTGAGCTTAATCTGCAGCTGGGTCTTTCACAGACGATTGTTTCGGATTTGCAGTGTGATAATTGGAGGTTTAGTTCTTGTCTGCGTTCGGTTGTTATCCGCGGACGCGATGGAGGCAGTAGATACTGTTGTGAGGCCTGTGAAAGACTTCGCCAAGGATAGCATTCGGCTGGTGAAAAGATGCCATAAGCCGGATCGGAAAGGTTCGTTCGTGCGCCTTCGATTTTCTTTCCTAGTTTTTGTGTGGATGCAAATGTTCTTCTCCTGGGAAGTCATGAAGAATTGTGCGTGCGGCTCTAGGGTTGTGTCTGTCTGTGTACGACGATGTGTTGCTACATCCTTTGAAGAGTGATCGAGGAGAGAAATGGGATCGTGTGGAAGGGCTATGTAATCTCATTGCTTGTAGCTTGTTCTTCCTAGTCAATTCTCTCTGCCTCGTTCGTTATTGTCTTTGATAACTTACCTGAAACCAGCCGTTTACTATCTACGTTTGGCCTCAAAAGCGTGGATACCTTGAAGGGAGTTTTTTTGTCGTCAGTTGTATGTCGTTTCACGTGACATTCTACTAAGTTTGGATGAAATGTCATATTAATATGAATTATATTAATGATTTTGTTAAGAATATATCAAAAGACGATATACTTATGTGTTTCTGAAAAATAAAAAATAAAAAAATAAAATAAGACATATCCACAAAATACAAATTTATTAGAACAATCATTTTTAAGTACAATATAAATTAATTTCTTAAACTAAGACTAAAATATAGAAAGACATTGACAAAATTAAAGATGGATTTATACTTGCTCCTATGTATACTAGCTAACAAGTAGGCCATTAAAAATCCTACTTTCAACCACAAGGCTTTTTGAATATGAAATGTTTTTTTGAAGAGACTTCTTAGATATATGAATCTTTAATAAATTAATAATATATATAGCCACATGGCATATCTTTAGGTATACACAAACTAATCTGTATATAGAAAGCTTCTTGAATATGTTTTTAAAAAGAAAACTCTATGTACTTAACATATTTCTACATAATTCTATTTATTTCTACTTAAGTTTACTTACTTCTATTTACTTAATAAATCATTTTTTTCAATACATAATCCATTAAATTATATAGAGTAGTAGTGCAGGCAATTAAAATCTTCTAAGTAAATGGAATTTTTTAAATTTTTATAATTCTTAGATTTATGAGAGAGTCATTTTTATAATAACGTCATAATGCAGTCGATCCAGCTGTGCTGTCAATGTGATTTTATAAATTTTTGGAATGTGACTCCATACAAATCTATTATAAATTGGGTATAAAGTAGTGGACATATTAAACTTACACGTAAGTGTGGGTATGTTTAATATGTATGGGATTGCAACCATGTTAAGTCTATAACAACTCTTTTATTAATATGTTTTGTTGTCAAAACTTGGCTTCTTAAATAGTACATTTGAGAATAATGATTTGTTTAGATTCTCGCATTAGATTTACATAGAATCTCGTTTTCGTTTTCGTTTTATTCCGTTATCGTCGAAATCGCTAGAACGCGGATGACCTGAAACGGGGATGGTTTGGCCTTGCGCATTGCAGTCTGCGTAGAAACAACTTGACACGATCAGCATGAAAATTATTAGTGCCTCAAATTAGCCCCAAACGCCCACGTGCAATAGCTTCACGAGGTGACTTACCGAAATCTGGAAGTGACTGGCCGAGCTATTCTTGAATGGGCTTGATATGTTGAGTGCTGCTGAGGAGCATTCTCACGGTCAGCATGCCGTTGGGAAGCTCTGTACTCCAAACAAGCACTTGTAACAAATGTATAGTGAATATTATGTTTGAAAAATTTGTTATTAATTTGATATATTGCATAGTTTATATTAGGATCAATTAGTTTACAAATCACAAGTTAAAAAATATAAAAAATACAAATCACAAATTACAAGGTAGTTCATTATAAATTTGGATTATTCATTATAAATTTTTAGTTCAATTTTTATATTAAAATTTTAATTAATATATATTTTTTAATAAAAATTTATCATATATATATAAAATAAACTTCTTAATTTTTATGATAATTTCTCTTATAAATGAAATATCACTATAATTATACTAATATACCAGTGTGACAATTTGTAATAATTTAAATTATTAAGATTTTAAAAAATTAAAAAATTAAAATTCAAGATTTTTAAAATGATTGTTATAACCTAGACCTTCTATTATATATTTATCTTATATGATTGTCATGCTTATCTTATATTAGACAATATAAGATATAAATTTCTATTAATAAAAGATATAAAGGATATTATTAGAAATTAGTAAATTTAAGCCTAATAAGTCAAAATAGAGTAAAGTAAAGTTTATTTCTTCTCCTAGTGAAGATGTGCAATTGCTTTTTAAAACAAGTGGTATTGTTTGGAGTGCAATATTCCTTCCAATGAGAAATTTATTAGACTTGAGCAATTTTTCTTTTATTAGTAGCCCATCAAAGAGAAGACACCTTTAATGGGAGATATAGTAGATATAACACAATCAATATTACCAACAAATAGATAAATGTGAAAAAACAAGAATCAATTGGAATCTATGCTTAATAAAATAACTTGTTTGAATTAACTTCCAATAGTAATTGTAATATAGATTCAGTTGCCACATCTTTTATTAAGAACTTGCGCTTGTTTATGAGTTGTTGAATAAATATATTCTCACATGTTGTTTTTAATTAAGTTTAATAAAATTAGAACAAAAATCACAAAATTAACAATCAATGTGCTGACCAAGCCCATGAAAAGATACGAAGGAATTGAGCATGCATCTTAAGTATTGCTTTCACAATCAAATAATATCACTACAATGCTATTTAAACTAAGAAAGTACAAAACAACAATGTTATGTAAGACAATTATTTTATGCTCTTTATTAAGAGAGGCTTCTAGCTTGTTGGCTACCATGTTGATTCTATGGTATATAGATGATAAATTATTTACATTGGCAAAGAATTGTTCAAATGAAACAAAACCATCTACAATGTATGCATCATAAGACAAAGGATTCAATTCAAGATTTTAATTAGTGTTGATATGAATTTGCAAATCATTCATCAACTTTGAAAGACAACAATATTGCCATTTGACAATGGTTGAGTCAACTTGGAGCATGATGAATATTATCAACATAACATTGAAATAGAATGCAATTGCAATAGCCACCAACCACAAGATATTTTACGGAGATGCAACATACTATCAAAAATAAGAACTCAAATAATATAAATAAATAAAATAAAATATATATTAAAGAGAGATAAAAAAAAAGAAATAAAAAAATATATATATTCAAGAAGAAACTAGAATGGCTTTTGCTAATGACAAAAAGACTAGAGACTCTTGAAACTAGATTAGAAGCAAGAAATGCATTGACAAGAATGAATAAGGCTTCATTCTCATCTTTATATATACTATCTAATTCAGAAGCTATATGACAACATCTTATAAGCCATATGATATATGTTTAATTTGCAAGATATATATTTAATTTGTAAGATAAGTTTCTAGCAAGTGCATCATATAGCCAATTTATAATATTAGTAGCCAACATGTGCAATATTTGGCAAACTTTTTGACTATGAGGATAAATTTCATCCTTCAATTCAAATTATAAGATGGCCTTAATTAAGAGTTGCTTGTAATTGATGGTATAAAGTGAAGGAAGCAAATAATAAGAACTAAAAAAGAATAAATATAAAACAAATATAATAAATAGAATCAAATAATTATATAATCCAAAACTAGATCATAATCTATTTATTATATTTTTATTCAATAAAAAATAAAAATAAAAATAAAAATAATACTTTTAAATAAATAATTACTTTTTATCTTTCTAATGATATAAAAAATATATAAATCTAAGTTATTATGAATAAATTATGATAGTTTAAAATTAAAAGGTAAATAATAAAAAAATTAAGTCAAAACTTTTTACCTTAAAATTAACTTGCTAAAGAGATCATGAATTTGAACCTCATGAAGGCTCACAAGTAGTGTATAAGGGTGTTTTAGAGAGGCCATGAGGCCTTAGCCTTATCCTCTTATCTACATCCAAGGTGCCACAATCCATATGAGACTTGTGTACCTCCCTTTCTATAAGGATTATACTAGTTGTTGATCCTCCTATTTTCTACTAATAAAATTTATTTTTTTTTCATTTTTGATTTTACTATAGTATTCAAAAACACCCAATTAGCCTAGGAATCTTTGGATGGGCTTCAAATCTTGCTCCATTTCTTCATAATGGCTTCGAAGGTGGTAAAATTCATTTTTACCAAAGTGTCAAGGATGCAAGATAGCAAGTTAGCCAAGAATCAAAAAGAAGAAATCAAACTAGAATAACTTCAAGAACAAAGAACAAGATGGACAGGAACAAGAACTAGATCAAGAATAAGAAATTGGATTAATATCAAGAACAAAGCAATACTCTGGATTGCTCCAAGACTTGTGTTGAGAAGACTTAGGTGCTCCTCGGTCTTGCCTCTTATTTATACTATGAGGCCTTACGTCCTATTGGACCTTCTAAGAATATCTTAGAATATTTTAGAAGCTTAAGGAAGATTCTAGAAGACTCTAAAAAATCTACACGAGGTCTCAAAAGATTGAAGAAGAATGTAGAGGATCTTAAAAATATCTTAGAATATTCTAGAAGTTTGAGAAAGATTCAAGAAGATTCTAAAAAGTCCATAAGAAATCTTGGAAGGTTGAGGAAGATTATAGAAGATTCTAGAAGATTCTAAAAAGCTATAGAAGGTTCTAGAAGACTACAAAAAGTTCTAGTAATGGCTTAAAGTATGTCTGTGATATCACCTTCTCTTTTGGCGACGAGTTTCACAAGGAGCCAAAGCAATTTGATGATCAAATCACATGCGTAAAAATTCTAAAATTTGTCGAAGTAGAGAAGCAACATATTCCATCTTTTGTTCGTTGATTATCGGTTCAACAGGTTCTTTGAGATGGCATCGATGACCTCCAGATATAACCTCTATTAGACAAACATCTCATCTAAGAATTTGCTCTTCATTGCGACCTTCAAAACATCCTTCGAAAATAATTTTTGGTCCACCTAAAGTCACCCTTCCAACTTCGAGGAATATTACCAAAGCTTAGGCATTTGAATCGAGATTTTTGTGATAAGGCCATATCCCCAAAGACTCTAAGCATGGCCTTACTTGATATTGGAATACTCTTTCTTCATCTTGTCTATATTCTTCAAACCTATAAGACTGTGAAAGTTACAATGATTCTCCAATCATTATCGTATTACGTGTTGTCTTATTCGGGAATGCACCGGACACTTGGCTGTAGAAGGTAAAGTAATGTTTGCAAATAATCAAGAAACCTTAATAGATTTCATCCATGTATGAGGAATATAATTCGAACTTCAATTCAAAAGTGTTTAAAAACACTCCTCTTAGTAACATCAGCCATACATATATCCCAATTACCTTGTTTTTTTTATAATTAAGCAATTTTTATTTTTGTTTATAAGCCCTAATCCTAATTAGTGAGATTTGACAAGCTATAATTTTTAATCTAACCATCTACTTAGTGTGAAATTTTGCACTCAAATGTTGGTATAAGTCTTTTACGTGCTCAAAAAAATTTAGCTCAATCCAACTTACAAATTGCAAGAAAATTCCCAAAAAGCACACTAATGACACTCGGCCATTAACTTTAGCTCAAACTTGGTGTGTAGCTCAACCTATAAGTCATCTATTAGCATACCAAAATTTACATTGATCCAACTGGTGGATCTTTAGTTATTATAGAAATCCTATACAATCCTAAACTGCCAATTTCTGACAACCTTTTGTATCAAAACTTAAATATCTCAAGATTGCATTGCTAGATTAATACAAATTTTCATATACACTTAGCACACCCAACAATCCAAACAATACCAAATTTTGGACTATAGATGCTACACAGATTGCACGAATCACTCAATAATGCAAGCCATCATTGTCTTATATGAAACCCAAAATACTAATACAAATCCTAACTTTGAATAGCAATTGCTAAGTCTTCCAAAAGCCTATGGTTGTAAACTAAAAGCTCCTAGAACCCTCTTTAAGCTAGCTATCCAATTCTAATTGCCGATTTTCAAATGTCCTCCTTCCTTGCCTTTAGTAGTTGTTTTTGTCCCTAGAGGTCCAATTTTGATTGTGTCTCATACTCGGTCTTTCTTTGGATATCAATTCAACTAATTCTAAAGATTTTTAAGTTAAATCCTATCCTCAACTTAATCTTAGTATTAACCATAATAACTATTTTTTTTTTCTATCCTATTTTAATTAACTTATGGCTTATCAAAATCAGTAATAGAGTTTATATAGCCTAGAAGAAAACTTTAACAACTAACTTTTATCTATTAGCTATTAAAACAAGAAAATAATCTAAGAGGCTTCCATAACCTTTTTCTTAAGTATCCTAAGTTCCTATTGAACTAAGATAATCAAATATTAAATATAAATTATTCTTATCTATACCTTTCACTATATAAACGTGTTGCAACACGACACCGCTTATATGGCAAAAGAGTCTTCTGACTCTTGTTCTTGCAATTCCCTTGAAACGCAAAGATTTGACATGATAATTGATAAGCTTCTAGCAAGATCTATTCTATCTTAAGAAAATACAAGTGCACATTGTCATGGCGAAAGTCCGCTTCAGGTAGACGCAAGGTCCCTCTTTACAATCAAGTTGGATCCAATTTGCACAAACTTTTTTTAAATATTTCTTTTATAGTCACAAAACCATGCGTATAATAAATCAAGAAACTAGAAGCTTGGAAATTTATAAATCAAAATCCAACCATTTATATAAGTTCAAATTTTGGAAGCATAGAGTTTACTTCTTTAGTCATCTTCACAAAAATTCTCAACCGTGAATTCATTACCGATCATCAAATATCATCAAAATATTAGCAAGTAATTATATAAGTAAAACCAAACCAGAAACTTGAAAATTCATAATTTAAAATCCAACTGTTCAAATAAGCTCAAAAGTTGGGAAAACATATTTCATACCTTTGATCGTTGTCACATAAATTTTGAGCCGTGAATTCATTGTTGATCATTAGATATCACCAAATCCTTGGCAGATACTTTTAGAAGTCAAATCTCAATCCAAAACTTGAAAATTCATAATTGAAGATCCAGCCATTCAAATAAGCTCAAAATTTAGGAAAACATATCTCATACCTTTGACTATTGTTACATAAATTTTGAGCTGTGAAATCATTGCCGATTGTTAGATAACACCAAATCCTTGGCAGATACTTTTAGAAGTCAAATCTCAACCCGAAACTTGAAAATTCATAATTGAAGATCCAGCCGTTCAAATAAGCTCAAAATTTGGAAAAACATAACTCATATTTTTGATCCTCATCACATAAATTTTGAGCTATGAATTATTTGCTGATCGTTAGATATCATCAAATCCTTGGTAGATACTTTTAAAAGTCAAAACCCTAGATATCTGAGAACAAATTTGCCATTACTCCCTAATCAAAGTCTCAATTGATATGAGATTGTAGACATAGACTCTTTATAGTATAAGTAATATGTACACCAAAAATGAGCTTCAAATTCATCTTGAAACTCAAGTTCTAGATTAAAGCAAACCCTTCTATTTATCTAACTTCTTCAAAACCCCAGTTTAGTTTGCTGGGTTTAACTAGCCATAACTCACTCATTTTGAACTCATTTCTATCAATTCTTGGGCGTAAAATATGTAGCTTGAAGTCTAGTTTCTAACCCAACTTTTTGATTTCTTGCTAGTATCTTAAAACTTCTAATATACCCTGAAAAGTGACAGTAGATGTCATATTAGTAGTCTAAGTTCAAACAAGCATATCTCTCTCATCTAAGCTCCGAATCCTGCGTTTCTACCACCTAAACTCATGCCAAGAAGAAGCTCTCTCTGAATACCTCTCTGCATTTGCCAAAAAACCCCGTCTTCTTCTCCTCCGAGCTCGTCAAAGAAGTCGTAGCCAAGGTCTTCAAAGTCCAAGTCAACAATTAATAGTTTAAAGTTATAAAAACCCCAAATCTAATCCTCCAAGTCAGCACTATTAATGGTAGTCGACTATTGACATCCAAATCTATTATTTAACCTTGGTAAATCCTTAATTCAACCTCAAAGTCAAAACTCCTTATATCTACAAATATAACCCTGAATCTATTAAAATCTAAGATTGGAAAAAAGATAAAAGAAATAAAAGAAAGTTTCAAGGCTAGATCAAAGTTAAAGTTAAGATTAAAGATAAGGTAAAAATTTAACCAAAGAAAAAGAAAGAAAGTGAGAAATTTTTTCTAAACTATATAAAAACTTAGATTGATAAGAAGAAAGAAAGAACTTAATAAAATTTTGAAGAAAAGATAGTTAAGTTAGGTTTCTATATATGGATATATTTACTTCACGATAACGTCTTGGCAGGGCTCTCTCCTTTTTATATTGATCTTTTGTTGTTGATAGGAAGCGTCATTTAGAAGCCAAGACATGTTATTGTCCACGAAATCTTCAATGACTATTGAATCTAGGTTTTTTAAGATATTGTCAATGGAATTGGCAAACCTTCATAGGTGCATTCTTAAGGTTATCAGAGGATTCTCATGTTCTTTCACTAACTCCATATGCCTTCCAATAGATGAAATATTCCAATCGTCTATGTCTTATACGTGAATCCAATATTTCATCCACCTTGTATTCAATCTCTTGATTGACTTCAATTGGAGCTAGCGGTGGAATAGTTCTTCCAGCAATATTTGATTTATAATAGGTTTCTAAAAACAAGACATGAAAGATTGGATGAATGTGCATACTACTTGGTAGTACGAGATGAAAACTTACTGGATTTATTTAGTTTAGAATTATAAAAGGTCCAAGTCTTTGATAGTCTAATTTTCGTGATAGTCAATTTGTTTTTATATTTTATTAAAGTAACCAGATACGATCTTCTACTTTGAAATTTGGTTAATTCTTTTGATAAATGTCTGCATAGTCTTTACATCGATCTTGGGCTATTTATAATTGGAATTCCAATTCTTCATCGATGGTTTTTAAATAGGTAGCTTGACTTTTTGCAACAGGCTTCTCACATCTTCAATTTGAAATGGGTCTGCTCTAACGTGGTATCTATAATTTGAGAAGAATGGAATTTATTTTATTGAAGAATGTTTGGAGTTATTATATGCAACCTCAGCCAATGGTAGAAAGTTCGTCTAATCATCTTGTTGATAATTTATACTATAACAAAGATATTGTTCTAAGATCTGATTCACTCATTTTGTTTGATCATCAATTTGAGGATGATAAGCGGATGAAAGGTTGATCTTGACCTTTAAAAGCCGAAATAATCCTCTCCAAAATTTTGATACAAATTGCAATCCTTGATATGAAATAATATCAATTGAAAGGCCATATATTCAAAAAATATTATCAATAAAAAGCTTGGTTGTTTCCTCCCCGGAAATAGTCTTGTTGCATGAGATAAAGTGTGTCATCTTTATAAGATGGTCTACCACCACAAAAATTGAATCTTTTCCATTTGAAATTGGGAGGTCTGTAATGAAATCTATAGATAATGATTGCCATAGGCCCTTAGGAACTACAAGGGATTACAGAAGTCCATATAGTTGATATGTTGGAATATTTGTTTGTGCACAAATTTTGCATGATTGGATGAATTCTTTCACCAATTTTCACATTTGAAGCCATGAATAGTCTCTTGATACCAGTTCCAAGGTCTTATTGAAGTCAAAGTATCCGGGTGCTAGAAGGTCATGTCAAGCTTTAAAAATTTGAAGTCTTGTAGGTCCTGAAGGAACATATAGGA
Organism: Physcomitrellopsis africana; assembly: GCA_036785485.1. Taxonomy (NCBI): domain Eukaryota; kingdom Viridiplantae; phylum Streptophyta; class Bryopsida; order Funariales; family Funariaceae; genus Physcomitrellopsis; species Physcomitrellopsis africana. The sequence goes on along the minus strand of JAWRVF010000686.1, from coordinate 184,079 downwards.
GATTCTTGAAGTATAACAATCCATCTTCGAATTTGAAATTATTATTTTCTTCGACATGTGCATTTTTTAAATGTTGCTGGATGTTCTTTATAAATGGATCTGTCTTTATTTCTTTCTAGATTTTCCTCTTGAGAGTTGTATCTATATAGGTAGATATTGTCAATGTCTTTAATTGCAAATTGGATGGCTTCAACATGATTGATTTTTGTTAATCCAATATAATGTCTTTTATTTTGGGTGCAAGATATAATTGTCAAGAAAAGACATCTAATTTTTGTTGAAGCTTTCTAAAACGATATGTAATTAGAAAATCAAATCAAGATAATGACATGCTCCATCGTGCTTATCGACGATTTAGAACTCGAACACTCATAAAATATTCCAAATTTTTGTGGTCGATATATACCATGATTTTGTGTTGAGCCCCTTTCAACAAATGGCACCATTCTTCAAAAATATCAACAATTTCCAATAATTCTTTGTCATGGATCTAGTAATTAATCTCTGCAGCTGAAAATTTTTGAGAGCGGAATACTACTGGATGTAATTGACCATCATGACCAGTTTGAGAGAGTGAAGATCCTAATACAAAATCTGAGGCATCTGTTTCTAGAATAAATGATTTTGTTGGATCTGCGTGGACAAGTATAAGAGCAAAAGTGAAAGATTTTTTTAGCTTTTTGAATGCTTTTTTAGTCTTATCATCCCAAATAAATTTGTCCTTAGCTAAGAGTCACATTAATGAAGCCCTAATCTTGGAATAATCTTTGATGAAGATTCTATAGAAATTTTCAAATCCCAAAAAATATTGTACATCTCTAATTGATGATGGTTGTTTCCACTCCATAACAGTTTGTATCTTCTTTGGATCTATAGAAATCCCATTTTTTGAAGCGATATATCCCAAAAATTTGACTAATGGTTGGTAGAAAGAGCAATTCTCCAAATTGGCATACAATCCACTTTCTCATAGTTATTCTAATACCTTTCGTACATGACATTCATGTTCTTCTTCATTCTTAGAAAAGATCAAGATATCGTCTAAGTAGATGACTACAAAGTCATCTAAGTATTCTTGTAAGATATCATTCATCATATGTTGGAAGACTACAAGTGCATTTGTAAGTCCAAAAGGTATAACATTGTATCCAAAATGTCCATACCTTGTGCAAAATGTTGTCTTCCATTGATCTCCTTCTTTAATCATGACTAGGTTGTAGGCACCTCTCAAATCAATCTTTGTAAAAATCTTTGTTTGTCCTAATTGTTCCAATAATCTTGAGATTAATGGTAATGGATAGCGATTTTTTATAATTACCTTGTTCAAACCTCGATAGTCAATATACATACATAAAGAACCATCCTTCTTTTTTACAAATAATATAGGAGCTCGAGCAGGTGATTTTGAATGTCGAATAAAATTCTTGGCTAGATTTTCATCAATATATTCTCGCAAGGCTGTAAGCTCTGTTTGCAACAGATTGTAAATTCGACCAAATGGAGGTTGAGCTTTATCTTGTGATTCGATTGCACAATCATAAAGATAATGTTTGGATAATATGTCTTCTTTTTTCTTTTCAAATACATCTTCTACGTTGCAATATTGACTAGGAATTTCTCACTTTAATTGCTCTGTTGGAACTTTCATTGAAATAGCATACAATGCAAATGCATCTTCTTTTTTTGTTGCTTGCATGAATACTTTAGCTTTAAAGAATAGAGGAGTACATCATTTTTTCTTTTGAATTGTAGATCTTGAAAAAATCTTTTGCGTACTCTAATCAATATCAAGATTATGTAGCTCAAACAAAGGAAGTCCAACGACAATAGGATTTGTCGGACATCTAATGATGTTGAAAACAATTTATGATACTTGATCTCCTAGTATGACTTCCAATGGTTGAATTTCTTCGACAACATCTTCTAATGCAAGGTTTCGTCCATCAATGACTTTAACAGGTGCAAGATGGATCTTCTTTATAAGTAGTAGATTGTGCCTAGTTGCAAAATCCTTATCCATAAAGCATGCTAAGGCTCCAGTATCTAAAAGAATTTTAATAGAAAATTTTTATTTCAAGATTCTTATATATACAGTAAGTATAAAATAAGATGTTGGATCCGGAGGTAAAAAGAGACTTTTTTTTGGTGCTTTAGATTTGGGGGTGTCCAACTGCAAGGTCCCTATTGTGGTAGGACATCTTCATTTTTTGACCTTTTTAATTCAAATATTATACCTTGTGCCTTGAATTCTCTAAACTTATTTGGATAATTTGCTGCCTTGTGATTGGATCTTCTATAATATAGGCATAAATTTTCTTACCGACGTCTAGTCTTTTCTATTGGTGATAATGGCTTGAATTAAGTCGCATCAATCTGCATAGGTTTAGGATATGTTAATGGTTTTTCCAATATTCTTGAAGATATAGCAGTTGTACCTTGATAGGTATTGTTGAAAATTGATCGCCTTTCTTATCATAGTTCAAATAGGCAATTGTTACAAGTAATAGCTTGAGCTATGAGTTCCTCTAAGCTTTCAATTCTTAGCATTGTGATTAATAAATTCTTTATATTATCCTTTAGGCCATAATGAAATCGAGTCATAAAAGCCTTATCATTTCAATCAAGGTCACAAGTAAATTGTTGAAATTCTGCTGCATAAATTGCAGTTGAACGTTGCCTTTGTTGTAGATTTTGGATCTTCCTCTCTGCCACCCTTTCTTGATCATTGTCTCCAAATACAGTAGTAAATCTTTTCATAAAAGCTTATAAATTAGATAGGATCAGAGAATTCTTTTCTAATAATGGTGTAAACCATGATCGAGCACTTCCTAAAAAAAAGGTGCCCACAAAAGCGACTTTTAATAAATCCATCTAGATAACAAGAAGGATATAATCGTAAATAAAGTCGCACTTGTTGTACAAACCCTTGAAAGTTGGATCTTGTTCCATCAAACTTATTAGGCATATTAGCTTTTGGCTCTTTTATGACAACCCTTAGAACTTCTAGAGAAGTTGTGTGCATAGCTTATCTACTACTTGTTTCTCTTAATCGAATAATCTCTTGTTGCAAGTTATGAATCTCTCGCTTAGTTTCTTCACATATTTGCTCTATTTGTATTTTTTTTTTTTGAATTGCAAAAAAATACCATTTCTTCTCGTATCGTATCCAATAGGACTCAAAGATCTACAAGTGTTGCCACTCTATTCTCTGTTTGTGAGGATGCACCTCCATTAACCTGATCTATTTCCATCTTAAAAAAGAAAAAATCGATAAGCCGTTAGTATTTTCTATACTAAAAGGAATATTTTTAGACAATTCGTTTAAAAGAGGGTAATCCGCAACCTCTAAAATGTAGTGATATAATTTAAGAAAGAAATAATCTATTCTTTCCAAAAAAAAATCAACTACAACAAGTAAGCATATCAGTCTAGAGGGGGGTAGTATGCACTCTTCTAGAGCATAATAGTATCTTGAAGAGGAATAATCCACTTTCTATCAAGAGATCTAAGCTCTGATATGATTATGTAAGTTATTCTTGCCAAACTGTCAAGGATGGAAGATAGCAAGTTAGCCAAGAACTAAAGAGAAGAAATCAGAACCAAAATAACTTCAAGAACAAAGAACAAGATGGACAAGAAGTAGAACTAGATCAAGAATAAGAAATTGGATTAATATCAAGAATAAGGCAACACTCTGGATTGCTTCAAGACTTGTTTTGGCAAGATTGAGGTGCTCCTCAGTCTTACCTCTTATTTATACTATGAGGCCTTATGTCCTATTGGTCCTTCTAAGAATATCTTAGAATATTCTAGAGGCTTGAGGAAGATTTTGGAAGACTCTAAAAAGTCTACGGGAGATCTTGGAAGGTTGAAGAAGATTCTAGAGGGTCCTAAGAGTATCTTAGAATAATTTAGAAGTTTGAGGAAGATTCTGGAATACTCTAAAAAGTCCACGAGAGGTCTTGGAAGGTTGAGGAGGATTCTAGAAGGTTCTAGAAGATTCTAGAAGATTCTAGAAAGCTATAGAAGATTCTAGAAGACTACAAAAAGTTCTAGTAATGGCTTAAAGTATGTTCGTATCACAAAGTCTTCAAAATTATTCTAAAAATTCTTTAAAAATTCTAAAAAAAATTTAAAAAAATTTATAATATTTTTAAGATGACAATATCAATTTAAAATTATTATATTCTACCTTTGTAATTTTTTATAATAATAAAATTAATTTAACTCAATTAAAAATCCTATTTTTTATATAAATAATTAAAAAGGCATAAATTTGTTTTTCATGCTTTTTTTTCCTATTAAGTTATATTTATGTCTTTGTAATAAATAATATATGTAGATAGAAAGCCAATGTAGACATTAGTCTCAATGACTAAATATCAATTCCTACAATTAAGAGAAAATAATAGATCAACTAAAATAATTACCTCCAAGATTTATTAAGACTCCATTTCTTCTTTGCTAATACTATTCTCATTTATTTAACATCCTCTAAATACATTTTCACTTCATAATTGTTGTTTTGGCACTTTAAATATGTTCTTTTGTCCTAAAATAACTAATGAGTCAATTTGATGACTTACATTGACCAAATTTTTAATCTATTAATCACCTACAAATACATCTAGAGTCAAATTTGTGTCTTTAAAGCTTCTAAGAATCTTTTCAACAAGATATTAATTTATTTTTATTTACCTCTATCTAATTTTAATAGTTTAATTTATTTTTACTTATTTTTATTTAATTCTATTAATTTTTACTTATCTAAGTAAATATTCTTATAAATATAAAAACTTGTAATATTTTTTTTTTTTTTTCATCAAAATATAAAGATACTTGCTAGCATTTCACAAACAACCACTTTAAAACTTTATTTAGTAACATCCAACAAATATTGATATAACAAGGTGTCGTATTACTTGTTATTTTATTTAGAAATGTATTTGGCACTTGGCTATGGAGGATAAAGTTATAGTTTATAAATATGCAAGAAATCCTAATAGGTTTTATCAATATTAGAAAAATATAATTATTATTTTAATTAAAAAGCACTTAAAGGTAATACAAAGTGCTCAAAAAAACTCTTCTTAATAACCTCAACCATACACAAATTCTAATTACCTTATTACTTTCACAATTAGGCAATTTCAATTTTTCTTTGCAAGTCCTAATCTTAGTCAATGAGTTTCAGTAAGCTCTAATTCTTAATCTGACTATCTACTTAATCCAAAATTTAGTATACAATAGTCACTACAATTTTTCTACATGTTTAGAAATTTTCAATTCAATCTAATTTATAGATTGTGAAAAAACATTCAAAACCCGTATTGATGTCACTCAGCCGCCAACTTGAAAGTTGATGCAGATATTCCAATAGTAATTTCTCCTTCTCTAACTGTTAACTTCAGTTTAAAATTAGTATATAGTTTAACCTCTAAATCTTTTAATATCATGCCAAATATATTATTCTATATATATTAAATATTCATATATATAAATAAAATAATATATGAATATTTATTTCAAATATCTAATCATCTATACAAATTATTTTAATTAATTTTCATATCTTAAAAAATACACACAAGCTTGATTCATATCTTTGATAAATATTAAATTAGAATATTTTACTATAGCACCACTCATCTTTTAATTATTATTTAATAATATCAATTCTTGAAATTATGTTTAAAATATGATATACAATTAAATACATACTAAAATATTATGTTAAAATTATCATCTCCTTGGATTATGATTGTTAGCTTATTTTTTTAATCCTTTATGTTTTCTTAATCATTCTTTATATCAATGACACAATTATAATTTAAACCAATATATAGAAAAAGACAATAAAAATTTTATGCTCTATATAACAATCATATCAAGCCTTCTTCTCTTAACAAACTAAATTAAGAATTCAACCTATTTATCCATCACCTAAGTCTTTTATGTTTTACAAATCTATATATCTTCAAATATTATCTAAGTCTTGTGCTATACAAATACAATTGTTCACTACTACAATGTTGCACTCAATTTACAAAAACAATCAAATTCAAATTTGATTGTTTGTACACTTAACAACTTACTAAAGGAATCTACATATCAAGCCTTGGTACATACATGTATCAATAGATGTACTCAAGCAATGCTTTGGATCATCTAAGAGACAAATGGATAATAATAAACTAAATCCAAATTCAAACAATAATAATAAACTAATTCTAAAATTTTAGTACTTTCTAATTTTCTAAAACCATTTTTTTATTCATATATTCAAATTGATATTGTAAAAAAATTTCAAATCTATATAATTCATCATCAATTTAACCATTACAATACAATGTGATCTACTAATCAACCATTTTGATTCTTGGATGTGTTAAAAATATCTTAATATTCCATCAATGAATCACAATTTCCCTATTACACTAATTGTGCTATGAGTGTTCTTCATAAAGCTGGTTTTATTTTCATCAAAATAATTAACTCATAAAATAAATTTAAGTTAAAGCTAATTTTTTTTCCTTTTTGATTTTAAAAGTTTTCACCACTGTTTCTAACCCTCCAGGCCTTCAACTCACATTTCAAACCTTAACCCACCAGTCCAATTCATGAGCTGCAAGAAAGACAAGGGAGCCCATTAATATAGCATTGCTTTAATTTCCGAGGGGAGTGTGCTCGGACGGTGGCGGTGGCGTCCGTCTTCACCTCGAAGCCACTTCAGTGAACTGAACGATGACGAGACGCTGACGCCCGTTCATGTGGGCTTGAACTGGAACCGGCGCAGACGTCTACAATCCTCATCCATTAAAGTGACAATTATCATCTGTTAACGGGAACGATCCTCATCCGCTTCAGATTTGTGACCCGTTTCCGCTGCTCATGAGTTTTCTCTGCGTCATGGGGAAGAGTCGAAATTTTCCTCGTTCGACATTTCAGCCTCTCCCATCTTACGATGAATACTTGTTCTTCGTGAAATTCTTGCATTACTTGTGGAGATTTTACTTCGCACTTGAGTAGAGCGAAGAGTCTGTGTACATTGCGGTTGTACATTTGTGCGCTTTTTGGGTTCGACATTTAGCAGGGGTTTATGCTCCGATGAGGGTTTTAGGTTTTAGGGGTGTCAGGGGTGGTTATGCTACCTCGAGCTGTATTAGCTTTGACGGAGGATTTCGTGTGAGCAGGGACATTGTGATCATTGAGGAGGGCGGAGATGATGTCGTGATGAGAGTACGTTTTCTTTCTTTTTTTGTAAATTTTTTGTGATTTTTTTAGTTTTATATTTTTATTAATTTATAGAAACAATCTGCTCTCCCCGTGGCGCGCCTATGAAATACTGGAGGAAAGACGGAAGAATTTGTGCGCAAAGAATTTGAGTGCAATGAGTCAATTGTGGTCCTGCTCAGGTAGGTCCGCGTTAGTGCGATCCTTTCGGAGTTTAGCAGCTTGTCCTTCATCGATAGGTTTTTGTTATGAATACTCAAGTTCAAGAGACTTTGGCAGCGCCGCTGCACGTGAACCTGACTTTGACCCTTCAGAAGCTCGAACACCTCCATCTGAGAAAATCCAGAGAATTGCTGATGAAATCTCAACGCTTTCGATGGCTGAAGCTGTGGATCTTTCTACCTTGTTGAAGAAAAAACTAGGGCTTCCAGCTGGGATGGGAATGATGCTAATGGGTATGATGCCACCAGGAACGGGGATGCCTGGTGCTAGTGGTGCTACTCCAGCTGTGGAGGAGAAGAAGCCAGAGAAGACTTCCTTCGATGTGAAGCTAGAGAAATTTGATGCGGCCTCAAAAATTAAAATTATTAAGGAAGTCCGCACATTTACTGCATTGGGGCTGAAAGAGGCTAAGGAGCTGGTTGAAAAGGCACCAACGGTGTTGAAGGCTGGAGTTAGTAAAGAAGAAGCGGAGCAAATTATTGAGAAGTTGAAGACAGTAGGAGCAACAGTTATTATGGAATGAGGCTATGACAAGTGTCATGGCGCGCACCTTGTAAGTTTGCCATTCATAAGAACCATCATGTGCCTCGGTATTTCATTTGCAAACTAATTGTCCTCATAATGGGAATGCCATCAAATTGCTGATACTCAGCTTATACGCTCGCTCTTCTATGTGTTTGTGACTACCGTCGTTCAAGTCTACATTCGTTCAGCTTGGTGTTAGTTGCTTGGTCCATTTAGCTTGGGTTTGTTATGCGGTAATGGTTGAAGACTTTATTGCTCTGTGTCCTCTCTGTTATCTGTACAATGTGCGTTAAATTATTGTTTCAAGTGATTCTCAAAACATGTTGTCTATCTGAATCTTATGTAACTTCCGGTTGATGTAGGAATCTGGTGATTATGGTACTATGAACCCCTTTTTTAAACTCAAGGACTAACACCATCTTCTCTGAGTGCACCTACTGAATACAGAGAGGACCTCACGATTGGATTTGATGTAAGAATTTATGGCGGAAATTAGTATGTATCGTTGCATACGACCTTGGTATGTTGGAATGAACGTGTCTTTGTTAGACAGGTTGATTTGCAGGTTGGATTACTATGAAACTAGTTAGTAGTTTGAAGGGCTGGACTATGCTTCGTCAGTGCTGTCGCTGACACAATGGGGTTGGTTTTACATCTTCGCACTTGCATTGGATATTTTTTAGAGTCCGAATGTGGCCACATCAAATATCATAATGCAAAATCTGGTCTTTGCGAAAACCAACTGAGGATTTTGATATTCCACTCCGCCATAACTGTCGCAGCATGACTTTCATCGTTCATGAAAAGCAATCGTGGAAGAATCTAACAACTCAATTCTGCACAAAGACGTGCTTTTACGTTTCATCAGATAGTCAAGTTGTTTTTATTATAAATTCGACCCTTACGATCAAGCACAGAATACGTGCATTCAGGTGTTTTTTGTAGATAGTCAAACAGGCGAATTTACTTTGAAATATGGCAGTGAGATCACGCAGTAATTTGCAAACTTAATGTGCCGGCAGAGTGGTTCTATGAGGTATAAGTTGAAGTTTATGGGATGTAATGAATTGTGAAAATAGATCAATGGAAAGACTATAATTTAGTGCATATCAAAGAAGGTGATGATTTAGAACTTTATTTTATATTCGATATGGCTATTTTGAATATAGATTTATAAATGTTCTAATTTCTTTTCAACATAAATGGTGTATTTTGTGAATTTTTGGATAATTTTGTTATTTGTTATTTATAAAATATTTTTATTTATTCTAAAGATATCAAACAATATAAAAATACAGTTGCTTTATATTGCAAATCTTAGATATATAAGAATTTATGCCAAGATAAAAAATTTGTATATTTTTTACATAACAATTTAAGTGAATTTTTAAAAATATATTATGTTAAATGATGGTATAGAAGAGGGATTTTAAGAAAGTGCAGATTATTATAGATTGGACAATTTTGTAAATAATTTATAATCTTTAACACTTTTTAAAATTTGTAAACTATTTTTTAAAAATTCATATTAATTCATCTCAACTTGTTGCTTGAATGTATAATAAAATTGCAAAGAAAAATTGAAGTGGAATAAAAATAAAAATAAAGTAAAATTCTAAGATTTTAAAATAGTAATTATTATATTTTTTATTTTATACCATTTGTGCTTTTCAAAGTCATTTTTATGGAGATAGATACATGAGGCTAATCACTTTGGTAATTAAGTAGAATTATAATTTTGCTTCAATATTAAAGTGCAATAGGGCCCTCAAGTTCATGTAATTGGGATTGGCTCATGATGCAATGGTGTATTAGCCTCACTAGTCCCTTCTGTTGCAAAATGACAAGATAGGAAATGCTCATCTTCTATACTACACCATTTACTTTACTTACGTAATAGTTGTGAAGTAAAGTGCTTTCTAACCAACAAAGTGGCTTTGTTTTTGGTGTTTAAATGCATCAAATTTAAGCATTACCATAGTAAAGATAAAAATAAATTATAATTAAAAATTTATTTTTTATGAATATTTTTCTATATTATCTTCTTTCTAATAAAATTGTGAGAGATTAAAAGAAAAAACTTTATTTTTATATAATCTTATAGAATATAGTCAAGTCTATGTAAGATTATATAAGAATAAAACCTTTTCTTTATTTAAAAAGTATGTGTGCAATTGTGACTATGTGGCTATTTTCGACGCTGATTTTCAATTTGAGCCAAACTTCTTGCATCGCATGGTGCCGTTCCTTGTGCAAGATTCAAATCTTTCGCTTGTCCAAGCCTAGTGGAAGTTTGTAGATGCTAATGATGCAATGAAACAAGACAGCGATGTCAATGATGAGGACAGTGATTAGTGGATCATCTCCAGTTACCGTGGAAGGTGATTGTCTTTGTGCTTGAGGGGCGTTGATCCAAACTTAGTCACGACTATGGTGGAGTCCCAGCCCGTTTTGGTTGTGCACATGTGTTAGGATAAGATGCGTATGTCTTTGGAAGAAAGTTGGAGTGACTTTCTTGTTTCCATGACAAGTGTTGGAATTTGAGAGTAGTTATGACAAGGGGGTTCTAGACATGGTGGGGGTAGCCAAGAATAACGGCAATAGCCAGCCCACAACGCTGCTTGCACGCATTCCATTGTCTATTTTCAGTGAATCAATTTCGCTTCTGTCTAATCGAGCAACCCAAGCCATGGAGAAAGCGCTTCGAAATTTGGTGCATCCTCACAGGGAGATAAATGGTACTAACAGTAAAGATGAAGATGGCTACAAGGATCTCCTAAAACACTTGGAGACTGATCGCCGAAGTTTTGTAAAGCGAGATGTTGTAGATCTTTTTAACACTTCAACTTCTGTAAATGACAAGGACAAAAAATTAATCACGTGTGATATGTCTTTGCTGGTGCATTTTATTCACAAGTAGACATTCAAGATTTTGCACACTCAACAACCGGACATTACTCATAGAAGATACCTGTCTACGACAATACTTGGACCTTTATTGTTAGATTGATTAGTATTCTCAGATTTAGAGACTGATGGAGACAGCACAATATTTATGGGTACTGCGCCGGAGGACCTTGATCTTGTTAAAAATGCGATTCTCCAAATAATTTGAGAAGATGCACGCGCATCCTTGAAAGAACTAGATGAAGATGCTACAAAGCCGAAGGAGCTATGCGAGTGCTAGCAGAAAAGTGAAGAATTTCAATCGACAGCTGGTTTCGTAGGCTTCCAGCTTTTATTGAGGTTGCTTGATTAGGTCCAAACTTTAAGGGAATAGAAGTACCAGCAGAAGCAGGTTGGTAGAATCGCTAGGTCATCACCATGTAGTGCTAAAAGCATGCAGGATATCAGTAAAAGTGGCAAATTGAAGAGATTAAAGAACGGCGACATGAAGGAGGCAATAGAGGCTGCAACACAAGGCTATAAAATCAATTGCTGGGGCTACTAAAAATCGTAGCTGTGCTAGTTACTCAAAATTCGGATGCAGTGAACAAACTTCTTCAAATCACGCATCCTTCCTCAAAGACATTGGATTTAGAACCTGAAGAGAAAGATACGCAGATGGATTCCGAGTTAGAGGACATTGAAGGGTATATAAGAATTTTAAGCCTATCAAAAATCTCATATTCTTTGTAAAATTAGTAAAAGTAAAGAATTACACCTGAAAATGCCAAAAAAAAATGAAAGAATTGATGCTTGCAATATGTTAACTTTGTTTCCTACCACAACCAACATTACATGTCAAAAACATAAAGAGGTAACAAAAATTTATTTAACAATTCTACTACATTGTATGATTTTTCTTATTCCAAATCATTGCAAAAATTTAATTATACATGTTAAAGAACCAAGAGTTTTTCTTTTCAAGAAGTTTGATTTTATTAAATCCTAGTTTTAAGGATTTCACTAGAATCACCATCACAACTATTTTGCAAGCTAGTTTTCCTTTCATTTAATCCCAAAGTTTTGCAAAAATATTTGGTATGAAAATACTTATGGTAAGAATACATTTTTAGAATTTCAAACTTGCTAGCAATAGAATATAAGAACAAAAAAAATTTAAAATAAAAAAATAACAATACAATGTTGAATGAAAGACCTTCATATGTATTCTCAATGCAAAATGTAGCTTGTTGACGCAGGAGCTAAGGGAAGAAAAAGATCTTCTTTGAAAGAGAAAATTCATTGCCGGGAGCCAACAAAACTTGCTACTGCACAGACTCCACTAAATGCACCAATTCCATCATCAGCAAATGCTTCTTCTTGATTAGCTGCATCAGATTTAATTCTAGAAATTGTGTTGATAATCAATTTTTAAGCCCATTAACGTGTGATCAGTCACACGTTAAAGGGCGGATAAAAAAGGGGATTAGCTCCAAACAGATACACAGTAGAGAGGTCTAAATTTAGGATCATTTTCCAGTCAAACTAGACATTTTCGTTTCTACTTGTATGACTTAATGTAGATACACCACAATAGAAAGTTGGAAACAAACCTTCACGATTGTTTTCTGCTGAAACTCCTACTGCGTTGTGAGAATTCGAAGAAACGTCTTTCTAAAACATCAATCTCCATCAGTCAAAAATGATCTGCGGGGTGGCTCTTCTTGAGTTTGCACTGAAGTTTTCAAGCAATTATTGATGTTGTCTCAAACTTTATCAGATGAGTGCTACCTGCTTCGAATTTACTTCTCCTCGTTCCTTTCTCGTTTCAAACCTTTCAACTTTCTCTTTATCTCTGCAACCCTTGCTGTGGAGTAAGATTGGTCCTCTGGATAGTACCCCATTGGATCCGCGAGCAGAGGTGCTGGCAGGTCAAGGAGACCTTCCAATGTCGCATGGACGCAGTAAGCCGAATATGATACATGATATCCTCCTTCCTGGACAACAAGCACACGGCCACCAGAATACTCATCGGCGAGCTCCCTTACAATTTGGCCGATCCGGCGATAGCCTTCCATCGTCAAGCACATCCTCCCATTTGGATCGAACTGCACCATGGACAAAACCTCATATTTAGAAGGTGAGAAATATCACCCTCCAGAATGGATATCAAAGAATCGACTGCAGCTGCAAGCTTATGATCCCACTAACCTCACTTGAGTCTTGACCTATAGTCAAAACGATCATCTCTGGCTTGAATTCCGCCATAGCTGGAACCACTAGCTTGGTCATGGCATGCTCGTAACCCTTGTCTCCGGTCCCATTAGGCAACGGTATGTTCAAGTTGAATCCCTTACCCAGTCCTTCGCCGAATTCGTCCGTCAACCCCGTCTGAGGATGAGAGGGTCCCCACGAGCCGTGATTCATGTGAAGAGAAATGGTGTACACGTCTTTTCTGGAGTAAAACCCCTCGGCAGTGCCATTGCCGTAGTGTACATCAATATCAATCACTACCACTCGCTTGCATCCCTGGATTGGAACAAGAAAACACTAGGCCCTTAAAGGCGAGAAGTGGTTGAAAATTTGGAACACGTTAAGTGAGCATACAGCTGTGGATTGCAATTGATGGGTGAAGAAACACTTTTGACAGAGGCGGGAAAGTAGTCACTTTGCAGACCTGATGAACTGCGAGCTCCACTGCGATTCCAGCATTGTTAAGAAAACAGTAACCATCAGCCTGTGTCGGCTGCGCATGGTGACCTGGGGGGCGCACCAAAGCGTATGCGAGCTGGCCATGGCCATCAAGGAGGTATTGCATCGCTTGTTGTGCTGAGCCTGCAGCCAGGAGAGCCGCAGCCCACGACCCAGGATGCAGGCGCGTGCCCGCGCAAATAATTTTCCCCCCGGCTGAATCAGCATCGATAAGCTCTTTAATGTACTCTGCAGTTCCGAATCAAGTTTTTCACCATAAATTGATCTGTTTCAACAATAATCAGTAACCTTCGGGTTGGAAAATAGGAATTTGTTCAAAAGCAGCGTAAAGCTCATACGATATTGAACCCTCCGGGATTGGCTAGTGGAGAACTTCGCCAGCATCCATAGTTATCCCCTCACATTTGGCAGTCCCTGAGGCTTAATTGATGAGACACTTGCAAAAAGACCACTGAATAGAAATTCATTTTCATTTTAGAGCTGAGGGGGAGGTGACGGTGGATTTTGTCCTGACCTGGGGTATGAAACCTCTCTAAGCTTTCAATTTCGCATGGCCGTCCCTCGTGCCATGTGATGAAAGGCGCGATGGGTCCTCGCTGCAGAATAGATCGAATGTTGCGGATGCGATCAGCATTTTCCGGGTGAGGTTCAAGGACGTCTAAAAACCCTGGATCTTCGAAAGTGTCAAAAACGCCACAACCGTTGTTGTGCTTCAGCATGTCCTCGTGGAAGAAGACGTGCACCTGATTCATGTCTGGGCTATTGTCTGTCATCACTGTCCCTCACACCCCACAGCAATGTAACAATTAGGTAACAGTTTCTACATACTTACTCGATCGCAATGCTACTACAATCACAGTCTACGGGTGAAAATCTCGTGATGGACAGCGACAAAATTCTCCGCGACAGCGCACTCAAATTCGACATAAATTCACAAAACTCTCATCACAGGTTGAAGCAAGTCGCGTCTTTCTGCTGCTTGCAACAGATTCTATTAAAGAAAAAAAGAGTACATACAGCAACCACAACATCAAATCCACCCACCTCTCCTCTCGAAGAAATTGAGGATCGCCTCGTCAGGATAAACTCGCACCCTTTGCCTCAACAGAATCATTGATTGATGAGGATATCTCACCGTATCTCAAGCAAACTTGTGGAGCAAATATGTAGTGAACAGGGGGTTTGAGGGGAGCCATTACCAGCACTTCACACTTTGTGATGACAGATCTATTCGGATTTGCTCTACTCTCAACACTGATTTCTTTTTCTTCTTTTTGCCGGGGGTTTTATTCATTTAGGAATTTTATTTAAAATTTAATTTTTTTTATTCTATAAGTTCTAAATATGTCAAAAAATTATCTATTTTAAGTTTCAAACAAGGACTTGATATGTGTTTTTTCTAAATATTTGTTTGAAATATAATGAAAATTTAATTAATTAATAGCAATAAAATTAAATCATATTTTAAGGGGAAAAAATCAAAAAGGAAAAGAAAAATAATAATGGTGCAAGTAAATTGAATCCAAATCAGATCATCTTTGATTCAAAAAAGGGGAATTTTTTTTTTAAAAATGTTGTGAATTGTTGGGAAAAGGAGTGGTGATTAACGATAGTATAATAATAAACAAATAATTGATTCTATTAAAGCTTCAACAATCACTGAGAGGTTGGCAATTAGTTTAGGAAAAGTCATCTGTATTGTTGAAATTGTGAGATTGTATCAAATTTTGTTCTTAGAACACACGAATTTATCAGTACTAAATTAAAATAGCCTTCAAAAGTTTTACTGTAAATAAAATTGTTGTCCCAACTAACAAGAAGAATAGTATTTTACTTTTATAAGATACAATCTTGTATTAATTCTTTGTATAAAGTAGTTACTTCAACTTTAAAGTTGATGTCAAATTGATACCCTGACATCACTGGAGGATTGTGAGATGTCCGCGTTGACGAATATCATCAATAACGGGAGAATGACTTTAATTGAGACAGCAACAATACAATTCCTTTTCGTTAGAGGAGGTATGTTACGTGATCGCTTTTCGTGGAATTTGAAATGCAAACCTAAACAAGTTTGGATTTCATCCATTCCCGCGCGAAATGAGTCGATTTCCCCGAGAGGCTTCGCTCTGAAGCTGTGCACTTCGCTGCGGTGTGGCCTCGCACCGCCATTCGGATTCCTGTTGTTTCTGACAGCTTACACATTGCTGCGCCTCAGAATCTCCTGCGTGAATTCGAGTTGCGTTAGGCAGAATTGTCGTGTGTTCGTTAATGCCAGTGATTCTCTGAGTAATTTTTTTACTCTTTGATTCGATATCGCAATTTTAGTTGCCGCACTTGTCTCTGTGGTTGGAACACACACCATGTTGTGATCCTCGCGAAGGATTTTAAATCATACTTCGCGTCTAGAGACTGACGAGATCCGTAATTTTGCACTCCCGCAGTTGGCCGTGGTTTAGTTCGTCCACGTGCGTGGATGGGGGAACGAAGCGATATTGCTGTGTTTTGTTTCTTTCCGATCGGTTGAATGGTGTTTCATCTAAATTTGGTCTTATGTGAAGGTCATTCAGGTTCTTCACTGGATGCTAAGACATTCACCGGCACTATCTATATTCTTTTATGATCTACTCCTGGTCACCATTTGAACTTCCTCAGGTTTTTTGTAGGATGCTCTTGCTGCTAGAAGTTCTGCCTTGCAAATCATCCATGTAGATCATAGGCCGTTGCAAGGAATGAGATGTCGAAGTCGGAACTACACAGTGGAAGAGCATTGCATCACCCTGAAATTGTTTCGTTCCAGCACTATTTAGGTTCTGACAGGATGTTCTGCTCTACTGATGCAGCTACGTTGATTCTTAGTTCTTCTTATGGTCGATTTCGGTTGATTGAATCCTTCTGTGGTGCTACATGTTAGTGTATGCAAAGTTTTCATGTCCTAAGTAAATTGTGCAAAGCTGCACGTGGAGGTCTTCCTTTGTTGTGCACCTCTTCAGCTGTTGTCCACATATGTCCCTCGGATCATGAGTTAATCAATTATTTTCTTTCGTTTTGGTGAACTCAAGGCCAATGGAATTCGACGATGAGATTGTTGAAGAGGTGTTGTCAGCAGGGTCCTCCCAGCTGACGGAAAAGCAACGTACCTTTGCAGAGCTTATATTATCCAGGAATGATGAAGTAATACTGGAAGCATTCGATAAGCGTTGTAGGGATGGGAATCCTGGAGAAGCAGTGTTAGATTACACACGAGCATTATTTCGTTTCTTGATGCCTTTGGTAGAGAAAGATGAATTTTCTAGGTCCGCCAAGCTTTTGGTTTTGGTGGTTGTGCGCGTCATTGAGTTAATAAATGATCAGAAGCTCTGCACAGACAGGAAGGTTTTGGAATGTCTTTCACTTTTTGCGCAAGAGCTGAGCTCATTGCCCTGCCGTCTTCTTCCATCGGTTGTGGAAGCAGTAGTGTCAAATCTGGAGATTAATGGGACCAACGATGAAGGCAGGAGCTTAGAGCTTCTCCCAAATTGCTTGTCGATGATATCATCGTCAACTGAACCGGTGCTTGTGTCTGGAGAACAGGTATACGTTTATTGGTCCTGGTAGTTTGAGTTCTTGATCTTGCCTTCCTTTTGTACATTGTATGAAGGTCTACTGTAGAATCTTTTACTAGTTCTATAGCACGATAACATTGTTGTAGGACAAGATTGTGATGTTCTGTTGGGGGTGTGCACCCGGTTCGTAGTCTTTGTCGAATGATCTATCTTTCTTTGTAGAGCGTGATTTGATATGAGTAAAGGTGAAGGATGATTGTCATTGAATTGTGTGCAATTGTATGTATATCGACCTTTTATACTTCCACCTTAAAGGAGCTCTGACTCGTAGTAATCTTCGCGTTGCATGGATGTAGGGAGACAACCTCCAAATAAGTGGAAGAGAATACAAGGAACACATTGTGTCTCGTTTTCTAGCTATTCCTTGGTCCAAACGGCTGCTGACGAGGATGGCATGCATGGTGCGGGAGCTGCTCCTAGATTCGGATCAGACTGAAGACTTTCTCAAGAAAATTTTCAGCCACATGAAGGAGGTTGAGCCTCAGGATTTGCCATCTCTTGTCTATCAATTGATATTACTCGCTTCTCGTGGCCACAAACAAGTTATAATCCATGGAATTATGTCCTTCTTCAGCAAGTTGCAATCCTCCGACTTGCAAGATATTGCACAGAACGGGTCAAAAAGTGGTAAGTTTCAATGCCGATTAAGCGCAAAGTTCCACTTAGATAAATTTTTGTGGAGATACTTGTGATGTTGAATGTGAGGATCTGGCAAATGGGTATATGATCTCCTAATATCACAAAAGCAATATTGGGTGAAACATAATGTGGATCGCCTAGTGTAATCGACAGTATATGCGATTGATTTCATGCTTTGAAATGAACTGAACTGCTGCTCTTTAATTGGTTTTTACGAGCAGGAGTTGATCTATTCCGTCAAGTGGAAGGAACCGTCATTCTTCATATCAACTTTGCCGTCAAGCAGGATCCGGCTCTTGGAGTCGAATGGCTTGCTGTTGCTCGTTCTAACCAAGGAGCGGTTAGTCCTTTTTCGGTGGCCGTATTGCTTTCTCTAGCTCGAATTCAAAGGTTCGAGCAACAATGCTTTGATATTCTCAAAGCGGCTGCGATGAGGCCTTTTCAAGATTGTGAGAGGTGCAGGTACGAAGGACGATTCCAATCTCAGAACAGTTCATGTACATGTGCTTGTTGAAGGGAACATGAACACTATTGTTCTCAAGAGCAAGACGACCTCCGTTACCATTTTTACTACTTATCTAATTCATACCAACAGGGATTCATTCTGGACATCCTCAGTATTGGGAACCACGTGTCTGCGGACGGCCAAAGACGCGGAATCGTCTTTCATGCGTACTGTAAGTCTTCCTTTCGTGAGATTTCAACGGCACATATATATATATATATATATATATATATACACACACACATACGTACAAATACAAATCTCTGTGTGTGTGTGTGTGTGTGTTGTTTGTAATTTCTAGTGTGTATCTCTAGGTTATAAATTGAAATTCGAGTATTGGTCTTTTGATAAGAAGCCATTCATACAGCGATTGCAGATTATTCGTGTTGTTTCGTCCCTGAACTGATATCGCCATTTTTTGTATCAGGTTCAAAACAGTGCATTTGGATGGGACCACATAATACCCAGTGTTGTGCAGCTAGGCTTCATCTTTATTGAATCAGGAGCAGGTGGTCGATCCTTGTCAGCTGAGGATGTAGGACGTGCGGAACGCGCTACAGATACTCAGGACTTGGGCTTAAGGATTTTGGTAGTAGCTTTTAAAGTGCACGAAATAGCACGTGACGAAGTGAGTGTTATTCCTATCGTTGCTGCCCTTTCTTTCGTCTCCCAACCTTATATATATACCTCAACACGCGATTGGATGTTCTGCGAAAAGTTTCAGTGATCGTTAACATTCCTTGGGGTTGTTTGTATGTTCGCTGTCGGTGGGTGGCTGTGGTTGACAAATCTTCACCTAGGCGTCGTTCTGTTGATGATGCTGACATTTAATAGTTTGACACTGTCCTCGTGAAAATCAGCTGGTAGGCAGAGAGTTCTGAAGAAGCTTCTTTCTCTGCTTCACAAACTCCTTTCAGCAAAAGTTTCTCCCTGCGAGTTTTAGATTGCTGATCATTTTTGAACCGAGTCATCTAATTCAGTTTCTTTTGATGCATCGAATGTAGTAAGCTTTAGTTATTAAACTTTGGATAAGGAATGGATTTTTTAATAGTCTATGAATTCTTCCTTGCCCTGTATTAATGAAGATAGTTCTGAAATTCTAATGATTAATATTGTGTGCGTAGATCATTGAACAGAGTAAGTGCCGGATAATAGGTCTCAAGTCTCAACAGAGCTCTTTAATCATCAGGCAAGTCATGGATCATATTGGAACCTTTTGTCCTTTCAGTGGGAATATTATCTGATTCATGTGGTACATGGATGTTGCTGCCTTTTTAGTTCCTCTTTATCGGATTCTAATGGCGCGAGCTGATATAGGAGATGCTAGAACGGAGATAGCTTGGCCTTGTCAAAAGCAATGGGGCTAAACAAGGCCCCTTGCTTTGGCAGAGGCAATCACCAGGAGTTGAATGCATGAGTTGTGTATGGTACGCACGTTTGCAGCATGTAGTTCAATACGCAGGTAGCATGTTTGTAGGGTTTCCAAGTTGTTAACGTTAGATCATATACAAGCAGGCCTCCATATCACATGATAGTCAGACATTGTCGCCCATTCTGTTTAATTAAGTCCCTTGATGTTGCTGCAGGATGTTGGCGGAACTTGTGCAAAAATATCCATTACTAATGCTGGACCACGGTTCACGTCTGAAAGAATGTCTAGACTACTTCACTTTCTTGCCCAGCAATCCAGCTTCTTCTATAATTCAAGCTCTTTGCCCGTTATTTCAGCTCAGTCTAGATCTCCAGGTGGGCAATTTACGGGTAGAAGAAAGGGTGTTCAGCAATTATAATACTCTAGCGTTCAGTTCATGTTTTAGAAATTCATACTGAAGGTTTGTTCGTTTGTTTGGTTTTGTCTGAACAGGATTACACTATTCTTGTATTGCGAAAGTCCATGTTCAGCCGTGAAGCGAATATTCGCATGATTGCTGCACAAGGACTGCTGGATTTGATCATTGCCGATAAACAAGCTCGTGTGCTTGTGAATAAGAATTCAGAATCTGAGTCTTGGTTAAGGATGTCAATGAGTGAACCGAGCTCTAGTCAGTCCAGCCAACAAGTGCCAAGACGAGGTATGAATGGGCGCAACAAAAACCTTCTTCAGGAACTCCTCGGGCTGCTCCGACGCTGTCTTTCTCAGCAGGTGTGCTGCTCCCTCCAACTACCATCCTTTGTGATCAAGGGTTGCTAGTGACGTGCATGACTTATTATCCTTGTATCAGCTTCTCGCGTTCGCGACTGCTCAAGGGTCCTTCCAATAGCTGTTTGCAATTTAGGATAACATCCTGGAACTTCTGAGTCGAATCAATGGATGTCAAAGTCGTAATCCTTGCTAGACAGAATCTAATCAGCTTTCCTGTCCAGTTAGGTCTGTGTCAGGGAAGTTTTGTATAAACGACTTCCCAGTCTTCTACTTGTGGATCCTGCATCGGCTGAAGAAGTGTTTGATCTTGTTTGGCACCACTTTAGCCACTTCTACGAGGAAAAAGAGGTAAGTACTAAATTCTTTCTATAGGCCATGAATTTTAACACCTGAACCAGAACAGTATGGGTAAAGAGCATGTTTTTTGATGCATCAGCTCAGATAGTAGGATATACGGTTGTTATAGAAGCTCGAGACAAGTGATTCAGCTAGTCTTCCGATCTGATCATCCTTGCGTTGCATTGAAGTTGCATTTGATTGATGCTTACTGAAATTTTATTGCAATGATCTCAGAATGGCACTGTTATTCTGAAGCTGAATGACTGTGTCGTTATCCGAAATACGAACTTGCATGTGGAAGAGCCTCTCGATCATCTGCTGGCATGTGTCCATCACTTACTAACCTTGCAGCCACAAGGGTCGCCTGGAGATGATTCTGCAACTGCAGCAGACACGTTTGGTTTCACACTCTCTGAAGAACAAGATGTATGTGCCTATATCGATGATATCTTTGATGCTGACTTCTGATTGTGTGCTTGACGAATTCGTGATGTAATTCTAAAAGCTCTTAAAAAACGACTTCCGCAGAGCATGACTCATAAGCTTTGCTTCTACTTGCAGAAAAAACAGTTATCTAGTGGTGAGTTACTGGGTGCAGCTTTTTCCAAGATTCGAAAAGCTGTACAAGGCAGTTCCTTAGGAGGTTGGTGTTTCTATTTCACTGTACCATAATGGACTGTTTTATGAGCTGCACTGTCTAGCTTATTTTTGGGATGTTACTTATAATTGCCTTGTAATAGTGCCAATACCTTTTATGTGTAACACTGGTCCTTAAGGTGTGGATTGTTGGAGTCAGCTGCTTATATTGTAAACTCACCACGTCAGAGGAAGGAGCGTACTTGATTCTTGAAATTATGCTCCTCATATTGCTCTTAATTGTACCGTATTCATTTCTCCAGCAGAAAGCTAAAGATTTATGTTTGGTATTCAGACTTTAAACTTGACAAAACAGAAAACTTCTCACTTGAGACAGTGGAGGGTGAGCGAAAACTGGAGCAAGGGCGTCTTTTCTTGGGAATTTTGGAGGTGCTTATGGATGCAGCTGTATTGGAGCTGAATCGCGTAGATAAAGAGTCTCGTCAGAATGAAATCAAACAAGAACTTAAAAACTACCTTTCACTGTTTGATTCTCTTTACCAAATTGTTAACCAGAGGCAGCACGTGAAAGCGTCTAAACATCTGTACAAGGCAAGCTCTACCACAAAAGCCCCGAGCGGGAGAGGTCGCAAGCCAGCAGATTCAGGAGCCCAAGGTGGAAACTCAGTACAGGCGAGACAAGTGAAATTTGCAATGCCTCGAGCAGCACTAGAAAAACGTGTTCCGTTCCTATCCAGTTCTTGCATTGCATACCTTCTCCATACCGCCACAGACCAGGAAGATCCTGCACTTCTTTCGTTTGCTCTTTCGAGCTGTTTCAGACACTTAAAAGGAATTGCGAGAACGCCGTCAGATGAAAAAGAGACCCAAACATCCTTAGAAGTACACGGTGATGACTGGAAAATGATAGCGAACCCTCTTTTTAGGATTATCCTCTTGAACAAGACCGAGATTGCATCACCACACTCTCCAACTGAAAACCCTCAGGAGAAGCCGAAAAAGGGAAGAAAACCATCCGAGGACTTGGCAGAAGGACCCATGCTTAATGCTGTGAGATCTTTGGATGTTCTTTGTAGGATAGCGTTGCAGAGAGGCATTCTGCCAGAGATATTGCGTGATATAAGTCTGGACTTTAACAGTGAGGTGCATGATGAGCCATTGGACGCTTCAAATATTAGTGCTTTTGGAACCATGGAAGGAACTGATGCAAAACTTCTACATTACTGGATCTCCCATCACATGCAACCTTTGATTAAGGAGTTACTTGACCATTCGCAATTCAAAGAGATTGAGGTAAAGTTTCAGAAGATGTGTTATCAAATTGAACATTGTTTCAAAGTCCATCGTTTGGGAGTGGGCATGGCCGTCAGCACCTGTAGGTTACTCAATACTTAATGCAATATCATTCTAATGTTTTTGTATCTATTTGGTTGTTATCTGTTAATATTCAATGCTGTCTTAATTTACTGTGGTGTAATTAACAAACCAATGTAGTTCAATGTTGCTTGACGCCATTTTCGTGCAGTATTCCACAGTGGTGTTTCTGTTTCGTTTTAGTAAAGCACATTGCATGAAAATCCTTATTTTGGTGTTTATTTTGTCAAATGAACATTGGTTGCAGGTTTTGGCCAAGCTCATACTTCTGCTGGGGCAAAAACTACCCCCATCGATGATGAAAAAGCAGGCGGTATGGGTAATCCGGGTCTGCAAAGAAAAGAGTGTATCAAGTGTAGGAGTTGCATTGGCTTTGGCAGCCTTAGCGTTATCCTTGAACGTTCCCCCAGAAGATCTTAATTTCGCAAGAGGATTGTCCTCAGAACTGCTTAAGGTGATGGGCTTTGAGGAGAGTCAGCCGCAAGAATCATCACTGAATTATCCAATCATGGATAGTACCACAAAGAATGCATTAGCTGGTTTGCTCTTGCAACATGGTGAGAAGGTTTTGAAGGATATGGAATGGTTGGTAACAAAGATCAAAACCTTCAAACCGGTGAGGCGTACCGAGACTAGAAGCACTATTGCAGGCTTCTTAGCAGCACCGAGGCGGGCACAATTGGAGGAAATGCTATACACACGCATGGAGGCGGTGGTGCTTATGCTTTCTGACTTCTGCACTTTGACCCTACCAGGTAACTGGTCTGTTGACACGTACCAAAGGCCCTGTAGTCAAGTTGAAACCCTGCAAAGGTCGCTGTTCTAATTCTCTCGTACCTCCCAATACCTCACGATGAATTTCATGAGTGCTACGGGAATTAAGGATCATTTTAAAAGATACTCTGAGCAATAATATATGGGATCGAGTCACTGTAGTTTTTCTAAGTCTGTGAGCTGTGGCTTTCTTATTTACCTGTTGATGATGAAACTATGCAGGGGCACTGGCAGAACAGTTTTTGAAATTTGCTATGCATTTGTATAAGTGCCTGGCAGCATCTACAAAAATGTGTATCGCGACCAAGGGTTTTATTCAAATACTACCTAGCAACCGATTTCAAAAGCTTGCTGAAGTAACTTGCACGAAGCTGACAGCACCGCTCTACCTTTTCATGGCTGTCATGCAGCGGGTATGACATTTGCTAATACTCTCTTTTTTTGCCTTCTTCCAAGAGATCAGAAGAAAATGTTATGAGGTTGTATGAATCTTCACATCCATGGTAGTTCTATGCAACCTGATTTACCGTCCGCTAATGGGTTGATTTCGCAGGACCAACACGAGAATCAATCTTTTTCAAAGATACGACGAGAAGGAAGAACCATCCCGAATCTAATCTATTACATTGAGGATTACGAGCGGTATTTGATTCAATTGAGTCGAATTACCAAGGTGAACCTTATGCGGCACGCAAAGCGTAGCACTGCACGTGATTTTAAGATCATGGACACATTTAAGAAAGCCAGGACTGTGGCTCTCAGAAACAGTGGGGAAGCTCAGCGGAGGGCTGAAGAACCTGAGCCAGATGAAGAGAGAGAAGAGGGAGAAAAAGAGGAAGAAGAGAGGACAGGAGAGCAAGCTGTAGAAGGTGAAGAAGATGATGAACCATTGAATGAGTATCCTCCTAATGAGGTGGGGATGGATGAGGAAGAAACAGAAGATGTTGTGGTAGAAGACATTGAGCCCGTGGAGATCGGTGCAGGTGATGGAGATCACGAAGAAAATGATGCCGTGGTTGAGGACAGTGACGAGGAGGGTGTACAAGCAGTGCCATCGCACGTATCTGAAAGCCGACAGCACTCAATAGAGTCAGCTCCTAAACGAAGGAGCAGAGTAGTGGATTCAGATGAGGAATCTGATGATGATCTACCTGTTTCACACAAAGTATCTGCAAAGAGGCAGCGCAGCTTGTAATATTGTGTATTCTCAAAGAACAATTTTCTTTGCAGAGTCGGTTTTTAGATTTTTCCTTTACATTCATGTTCTGGCGCAGCATGTCACTTTTCTCGTTTAGTGACAGATTTCTGTATGTGGCCTTGTGGCCTGTTTTTGCGTGACCCCGGAAACAGTTTTGATGAGGCAGGTGACATGAAAGTTGGAGATTGAACATCAACTTGCTGTAGTGATCCTCGTAGCAGCGTCCTAAAGTTTTTTCTTCAATTACCTGTGGAGTTTGTCGAATTGATATATTCACAAATATGCATACACAACATTTTTGGATTGAATATTCCCTTCTAGCTACATGATGTGTGTGACAGTCGATCCTCTTGGGCGTGACCTTGAATGTCCCCAAGTTGTAGGTTACACAATATTTGCTCCAGTAGTAAAACATCGAGGAGATTATGTATGCGTCATTGCTTATTCAAACCTGATATTTGGTGAAACGATGAAATATCCTTATGAATCGATTATCGTTCTAATGACAGCTACATACTGATCTCACATGGATAGATGAACCCAGTTTCGCAAACTCAGGCTGCGGTACGTTGCATGGAGGCAGAGGCTTCTCTAATACGCTAAAGACGATCCTGGTCATTTGCAACGACATTTTCTCTACGTGCGGTAACTCTTTCCACAACCATTCGTTAAAATGATTGTTGATTGAGGTCCGTCACTTTTTCCTGAAACTGGACTGGTGACGTGGGTGTAACATCTTCTTCACGAGAGACTCTGATTAGTGTAGGGAGAATATGCCATTGAATATGAGAGGAGAGGGTGCCACGTCAGGGACGTCTCCACACCAGGTTTACTTTTCTCCAATTTTGTTCTGTTTTGAACTATCATTATTTATTTCTGACATGGCTGGCTGGCAGTCTTCTTCACATTGTCGAAACAGATTTTCCAAGCTGGTGGGTCGCCCTGCGGCTCTGTGAGCACTTTAGTTTGGACCGGCCCACATTGACCACCTTCCTTCCTTTCTATTGCAGTGACCACCCTGGCTATGGTGACACTCTTGCCGCACCACCACCATCTTCTATCTCCTCCTCCCCCCACCCCCCCCTCCTCTCCCTCTGCTACTTTCTGTCCTCGCCAGCGTTGCATTAGGCTTGTTGGATGCCAAGGTAGGGCATTTGTGGCGAGGACTGTCTTGGCGTGCAGTTGCCTGGCTTGTTTTGCCCTCGCCCATGTCGTGATTGAAGGGGGAGAGTACATTAAACCTTTTTAGGGGTTCTAGGCTACTTGAGTTTGTGCGCTGGAAGGATCAGCGGCGAGGAATTGATTCAGAGTGTAGGGGCGGTATTAGACGTGGGAAGATTTGTGTGGAAGAGTTGGTTAGGCGCGCTTTGATATTATTGTGGAGACACGGGCTCCGCATTCGAACGTGGAGCTGGAGGAGGACGGAAGAGAAGGGGATGTCGTGGGCAGGACTTGACAACTTTCCTGCCACCTCCCTCGCCGATAATCTCGACAGTGAGTATCTCGCTTTTGATTTCATGCAGTAGCGCGTTTTTTTTATTTTATTTTTTATTTTTTTCGACATTGCACATTGCGCGTAGTATAAGAGAAGAACAGTTAGCAGCGGCTTCAGGCATTCTTAAATCTGCTACGTTATCTGGCATGCTTTATGGGAGAGGTGAATTGGAGATCATTTCTGAAAATCTTAACTTGGTCTGTCCTTATTTTATCCTCCTTCACCTCTGTTCTGTGGATGTAGCATTCTATCATTGAATTGTTGATATCTGGACTCACAATGTTATTGATGATCTCCTAGTTACAGCAGTAGTTCTTCTTTCTGTTATAATGGGTATGATTTACCTTCATTTTAACGGGGATTTTCTGAATTTTGATGAATAATCTCTATTACCTGGATTCATCACTCTTTCGAGCGCGTGTAGATCTCAAAATAATGAACATAGGTGGTTTTGGCTTTGCTCCATTTCAATTAGGGTATCCTACATTGTCTACTGTTGTCGTCGATGAGCCCCGATAGCACCAGTCTGAGAAACTTCTTCAGAGAATGCTCCTGCATTCCAACCATAATGCCATTTACTTTGGTAGGAGCTAGAATCATCGTGAAACAATAGAATTTTGAGTATCAAGTAGTGTGCCAGTGCATGTCTTGAATTTGTAGTAACGATAATACTCGAAAAATTGACTTTTTACTTGGCTACATTCTACCCAGTTTGGTTCGCTTGAAGTTATTCAAGTCTACGTGCTATCTATAGATTATGTTGTATAGAGATTGAAATCCATGTTTTAAAGCTGTCTGTTGGCTTCAGGAAGACTCAACTCTAAGATGAGGTATAGAGTTTTTTCTGGGTCATCTCTATCATAGTTAATTTGGCGGTTGGGAAATAGTCTATAATTACTTGCATTGAGTGTTTATTAATAGTCTATACGAGGGCTTTGGATATGAATTCAAATTAGTGGTGCCATTCTGTAAGTTAGTCTTCCAGAACACATGGTTTCTGGAGTTGAGGAATGGTGCTATTTACATTGACAGTTGGCAATTTGTTTTTGAGCAGCCAGTACTGTTGCATACGTAAGTATATGTTGACTTACTCTCTCTAAAACGCGATAATCTTACGCCTGGGAAGTAATGCCTGTGCCACTACATATCCCCTCATCACGGTCTCTTTTATGTATGTTAACAATATCTTCGTGGGGATCAAAACTTACAGAGAAGCTGCTAGTGATACTGCGAGATGGAAGGAAGATAATTGGCATTCTCCGATCTTTTGATCAATTTGGTATGTATTTCAAACTCATGTGTTACATGCAAAAGTCGTTTTAGTACTGTACTAAGAATTTTCCTGCTTAAACACTTTTGTCATGCCAAGAACGTGCCTTGTCTCCATATTATATTGATTGAGATTCATTTTTGGGCTGTTGGAGCATAACCACTGTGATAATCCATTCTGTAAAACATTTGAATAGTGAAGCTTCATCAACTGGTTAGCAACTACGCTCTACACGTTAGATTGAGGACATTGTGGTCTGTTTTGGAATTTGGGAAACAGCAAATGTTGTCTTGGAGGGAGCACTTGAAAGGATTACGGTTGGAGAGCTGTATTGTGATCTTCCTTTGGGTCTGTATATTATCCGGGGAGAAAATGTTGTTCTCATCGGTGAATTGGTGAGCTTTATTCTGATCCCCTATTGCACTTAGGCTGTATGTCTCTTTCGTACCTATGTCTAATCCTGTCCTGATTCTCTGTATCTTGGTCGTAATTGGTCATTTGATTTCGTGTGGCAGCGGTTATGTAGAAGTGTATACAGATCAGCTGTCTACCTTCCTTTTTTTACGATGGAATACTATTAGAACGGATTATAGTGGTACGAAGATGGATCATAGAACATGAACGAACAAACGATCACACCTTAATTCAGTAGAAATAGTTGAATCATGTCGTTGGTACTGAATATTTTGGGGTTTTCCGTGATCAGTTGGTTTTAGCCCTTTATTTAAGTGCCAGCTTACCAACTGATTGGTTTAAGATGATTTTTGAAACTGGTTGGGTGATATAGGATCTGGGGAGGGAGGAGTTGCCCTCTTTCATGGTGCGTGTCACTCCTACAGAAATAAAGCAGGTAATCTTTTCGTTTCTCTATGATAATTTGAATGTCTGCGCACTTGGCAAGCATCTTTGCCAAAGAATTTTAACTGGGGTACACAGGCCTCTTAATTTTCATTTTTGAGTGAACAAAACAGTCTTGTCCTTGAGCTTAAGGAGTTTTTGTTAGGCAATGAATAGACTCACACTGGTTATAAAGTTGTATTTTGGTATCGCGCACAGTGATATTTATCCTCTTCAATTTTGTTGAAGCTGTGTCATGACTTTGAGATGTGTCGGTTCAGGCACAGAAAGCAGAAAAAGACGCGACAGAGCTTAAGGGTACAATGAGGAAGCGCATGGAGTTTCTGGATCTTGAGTGATCTGTGAAGTTGTTGAGAATCATGGAGGTCTTCACTCTCCACCTGTACGGATGCTTACTAGCTCCTGTGACTTTAAATGCATATGAGGGAGGAACACGCCCCGCCAGTGTGGCGAGTTTAAAGTGTCATGCTGGCCCGCACATTTTATCGCGGATTTGCGTCCCTAGTGGTGGTATTTACTACAAAATTTACCCTCTAGGATGGCCTCTATCCTCATCTTAGTACTTCTGTTCTGTTCTTTTCAGTGATGGATTTCTTGTAATCCATGCTCT
The DNA here is from genome assembly GCA_036785485.1 of Physcomitrellopsis africana. Classification (NCBI taxonomy): domain Eukaryota; kingdom Viridiplantae; phylum Streptophyta; class Bryopsida; order Funariales; family Funariaceae; genus Physcomitrellopsis; species Physcomitrellopsis africana. The sequence continues at coordinate 155,094 of JAWRVF010000686.1, read as the reverse complement.
ATGTCACAGTTTCTTCTGCCTACTTTCAGCAAAGTGTATCGTTGGAACCTGCAACGATTGTTCCTATGCATGTCTTATTATAAAACTTGCATTCTAGGTTCACTCTAATCCCCAGTTATTATTCACTTGAGTAATGTGCTTGCCCTTGATCCTAAGGTAGAAACGAATTTGTTCTTCGATATCGTCCTAGGCAGGTGGCTCATTTTATTTCAGCATTGACTTCATGGACTGGAAGATTCCAGATTTTCAGAGTACAAAGGTGCATGCGTGCAGGGCCATGTCGTCCTCACGATTTGGTTGAGATAGGATGGTGTTCATGTGAATTGTGAATATGTTCGAGAATCCTGAGTGTTGACAGAATTGGAGCTAAGTAGTGGTCATGTCACACCGCGGGACAACATTCACAAAACAGACGGCTCCATTAGTAAATCCCAGTCATATCCAGGTGGCATCTTTCCATTATGAAAAAAAAAACTACCTTCTCAGACCTGTGATGGCCGGAGTGATAATTACTGAAGGTCGTGTCAGGAGTGTAGGACTGAAGCTTGCGAGGAGGTAGACCATCCACATAAAGGACCATTCCATGTGGAAGTTGGAATCCCCTGATGAATTTGCTCCTGTCTCCATGGACATGAGGAAAGCCGCATTGGTTTCACACGGAGTTATCAGGAAGAGTGTACCTTGAAACGTGCACTGCGGGCGTAATATTCTTAGAATTATGTATCTGCAGGAAATGATGAGTGGTTCATGCTAAAGGATGACTGTGTGATTGTCACTGGCTGTGGAGTGTCGTTCTGCATGGGGGTAATCCCGTCAGTTTCCCTCCACCTCTGTTCCAAGCTCCAACTGGCCTCCATCCAACGTCCCTCTCCTCTGTTGAGGCGTGTTCCTTGGGCCACACCAACGCTCCAACGATGTTCAGTGTTGCTGACGGCTGGATCTTTTGTAATGCACCACTGAGCTCTGTGCAGACATCGAGACACTACCCTGCGTTGTCACAGTTGCGCTTCTCGTGTGAGGAATACGACATGATTGAGTGAATATCTTAGGTTTCGTAGAACCCCAAATCAAGAGATACAAGAACTGACATGTGTGCGAAGGAGCACGGGCGAGTTTGTGTAAACACAACAGTTTGGCACACGACGCCGGGGAGGGATTTACCGTAGTACTCCCGTATATCCAGTGTTCAATGCAGATGCAGCCAGCAAGATGCCAACGAGATGCCAAGCACGGGATTCGCTTGTTCTTGAGATGGATGCATTCTCTGCATCTTGATGGTATCAATGTGAAAAATAATTGTAGAATCAAACATAGATGTGAGTGTTTGGATTCTCAGGTTGCTAGTGGCTGCATTTCATGCTCACCCTCGTGATGGAATTGAACTCGTGGCGGATCTGAATTCAAAATTCAGGCTCGTTCGAAAGCGATTATTTTCAAAGGTTGTTCGATCACCGAGTTCGGCTAAAGGTGTTGGAGGACAGAGATCAATTATCATTCCCTCTGTTTCGTATCATTCAGTCACAATTTCTGTGATTTTGGCTTTTCCTTTGGACAGCTTAACTTCCGTATCCATCAATGGTTGCAAATATATAGATATATATATATATATATATATATATTAAAAAATCGTTTTGTGTGAAAGATATGCAGCGAAGAATTAAGCAACGGATACAAATAATCTCTTTAGTTGGCCAAAGTTTTATCCTTATTTTATTCTATTTAGAAAAACTCACATTTTGGTGACTTTTGCATAGTTTAAAAGGTTTTGGGTCACAATGATGCTCTTGGAAGCTACGTTCTTTTGTAACGTTTTTTTTTTTTTTTTTTTTTTTTTTTTAAATTTTTAAGTCACATGATGGTGATTAATTCAAACATGTTATAGTTATATGTTATATAATGTCTCTTGCAGCAAAAGAAAAATTTATCAACTGTGTATAGTATTTATTAGACTACAAAAAAGTATTACAGAAAATAGAGATATTTTTTTGTATTCAATGTTAAAGAGTTGTATAATCTTACCTATAGTTTGCCTTTGATATTTAAAATTATATTAATATTTATATTAATATAAATTCTAATATGATTTTCTAAAATAAATATTTTTAGGAATTATAAATCATTAATAGTAACAAAATTGATAGTTGAGATTTGATATTTTACAAAATAAAATAAGATAAAATTAAAAACTAAATATTTAATATATATTTTAAAACCAATCATTATAAATGGAAGTTAAAAAAATTTAATAATTTTTTTTAAAAAAAAGAATTAAAGTAATAGATCATTAAAACCTATTATAACTATCAAAATTAATATCACATGGCTCCATCTCAACTATATATGTCTATAAGTTCTTCCAATTCTAAAAATTATTAATAATTAATTTAGTAACATGATGAGTATAGATAAACTAACATTACCAAAATTAAGATTAAAAATATATTCAATAATTTATAAATTATATTTTTAAAATCTATTTTTAAAAAAAAGTATATATATATATATATATATATAAAAAATAAATTCTAAAAAAATTTCTAATTAAATTTTTATTAAATTTTTATTATCTTTTAAAAAATTCTTTTTATTATTTATTATTTTATTTTATATTATATTTTTAATTTTATTATTGGTTGTTTCTAAGACTTTGTGTTGTACAAATCAAATAGCTAATAATATGTATATATATATATATATATAGATATAGATATATATATTTTGACATAAAAACAAGATATACCTGATATATCAATATAATAGAAAAATTACAATAAACTACTTAACACCTTATATCCAAAGGTGGAGTTAAGAATACTATGGAATTAGAACAACTATTAGAACAAGCTCATTAACCCTTATGTATATAATCACACTACACCAAAGTACTCTAACATTCTATTTAATTACGTTGTTAGTTCTGGAACCAAGAAATATTCCATAAAGTATGTGGTTTACTATCGAAGAATTATCCCATCTCTTCAAAAGATAAGACTTGTAATGTAGGTGTTTGGCTAATTTTTTTTAACAAATTTCCAATAAATTTATCTATATTTAATAAGGTCTTTCCAAACTAGGCTTTTAGTATAGAAAATACACCATATTTCATTTTCGAAGACAAATTTGTTTTTCCAAATCCAAAGAATCTATAGACAAAGTTCCTTTAATAAAAACCAAATCTTACAAAAATCTTTGAATTTGGAAGGAAGAATTTCCTTAAAAAATAGCTTGTTTCCAAATGAAGGATTTTCAAGGACTCAAATCCTATAAATTGGATGTTAATTAATGTAAAAGAAAAGTGGCCCAATCCCAAATGTAATATGTTTAATGACAATGGATTTAGATGTTTGGAGTTGATACCTAGCACAACAAATATCAATATTAGAACTAATTTTTTCATTCTAAGTATTGATTGCTATGTCTTTGTGTCATACAAGCCAAATAAATATAGCTTCTTTGTAAGAAAAAGGGGTGGATTAAGTATCTTTTTAATTAAATGTAAAATCTTGACCAAGAAGCATACATTATTTTTGTGCCACCAAATTGATAATAGAGCTATTTCTTTGGAGTAGCTTTCTACCAAGTTTGGTAGGATATGTCATAAAATCTTTTCTAATAACTCATAAATAAGATAGAGGATCAAAGGCCAATTCACTAATTGGGCTACAGAAAAAATTAACTCCCAAAGCTCCTTTCTTAGTTGGTTTTGTTTTTGAAACAATTTTGATAATTTTCAAGAAACCTTGAACTTTGTTCATATTATCTTCTCAGCCTTGCTCAAGTGAAAGTTGTCCATCAAAGTATACGGTTCTAGATTGAATGCTTATTCTAAAATAAATTATTTTTAATAGATGAAGTAAGATAAATTACTTATTTTCTTCCACTCCAACATATTCTTGAGAGAGTTGAAATATCATATTCAAAAGATGATTAGACCTTGTTTTATATAATCCAATCTATTTATTGGATCTTGAAAGGGCCATATTATATTGAAGTATATTTTTTTAAGATATAAGAAAATAGATATGGAAGAAATCACAAATAGAGCTATAAAGTAGTAAAATGTAGTATGTGGATATTACTTCTTTTATAGTAAGTGAAGATATTGGTCCTCTAAAGAGGTTTCTAATATAGTGAAGGCCATTTGAATGGAGAATTACTACTTGATGGAATGTTAGATGAATGTCTATTAAAGAAAATTGAAGATTCCACCGTAAGAATCAATTCTACATATTATAAAAGGAAGCAATCTATATCACTTTGGACTTGGTTATGGAGGTAATGTTTCTTTAAAAAGAATTTTAACAATTGATTTAATCTTTTGAATAGCTTTAATAAAGCCAATGCATATAGCTAAAAAGAAATATAATAAGGAGAATAAAATTTTATTAGCAGTAATGGCTTGACTTGCCATGTTAATTTTGGTAGAGCACTAATAATCTAATTTTTTTGTCATTATATTAATAAGAAATTAATCAATATCCTTTATATTTAAAAAGATATCAAAGGAGATTTTAAAAATCTTACTAATATTAATATTAGAGGCCGAAGCCCAATCAAATTGATTTGACTAATCTAGTCTACTATATTTTTTAAATTCCCAATAAGTGATAAATTTGGATCAATTTATTTTTAATGGTGAAACCAAGCTGAATTTCTTGATAATATTTATCAAATAAAAAATATTAGCTTTTTTTTAATAGATGGTAATTATGGAATCATTAACATATTGACTAATTAATTGTTGATGAAGGCTCCAAAGAATGAAAATATCTTATAAATGGTATTGTTGGACAACATGCTAAATAGCAATATTAAGAATTTTACCAACCAAGATGAACAGGTAAGGTGCCAAGGAACAATCTTATCTCATATTTTACCTAAAAAAAAAAAATTTATAAAGGCTCCATTGATTTTTATTATTACATTTGTACCATAAAGATTAATTTTATTTATATGAAAAAAGAAATTATCAAAATCAAGTGCCTCTAATACTTTAAATATAAAATTCTAAAAGATCTTATAATAGGCTTTAGAAAAATCAATTTTTTAAAAAAAGAGAGGTTATTTAGAAGTCTTGGCCTATTTTATAGTCTCTAAGATAAATCTCAAAAGAAAAAAGGTAATTTGATTAGGGTGAATAACCTCTTTGAGGACTTTTTAGAATTGTCTTTAGATTATCTTAGTATAGATCTTATAAGAAGTATTTAATAAGGTAATGGGCCTTCAATTATTTAATTTTATTTTATCATCTTCTTTGTATAGAAGAGCAATGTATCCTTTGGCAATGTATTGTGGAAACCAACTTATAACTAAAGCATGATTAATCATAGAAATATAGTCATTGCCAATAAAATACCAAAAATTTTAGAAAAATTTAATACCTACTTTGTTAGGACTATGTGTTTTACCTTTTACCATGTCCTTGATAACTTTTTCAAGTTTATATATATTGAAAGGTAGAGATAGCTTCTTATTTATATTCTTTGTGACCTGGCATAGAACATTATTAAATATGAAGATTGTAGCTTCTTCAAATTCTTGCAATCCTTGAGGTTTTTTTATAAAAATTAGAATAAATATCAAATCATGTTTTTTTTTAAATCTTGAAGATTTTAGAAGATTGAGGAAGATTCTAGAAAATTGACGCAAGTTTTGGAAGACTAAAGAAGATTCAAGAAGATTTTAAAAAATTACAAAAGATTTTAGAAGATTAAAGAAGATTTTAAAAGATTTTATAAGATTATAGAAGATTTTTAAAAACTATGGAAGATTTTAGAAGACTAAAGAAGGTTCTAGAAGATTTTAAAAGATTATGGAAGATTTTAGAATGTGGTGACTTGAAGTATGTCTATAACATCACCTCCCCTTCTAGCGACAAGTTCCACAAAGAGCCAAAGTGATCTGATGATCAAATCACATACATAAGAAATCTAAAATTTATTGGAATAAAGAAGCAACATATTTTGTCTTTTGTTCATTGGTTATAGATTCAACAAGATCCTTGAAGTGGCATTAATGGCCTTCACATATAACTTTTGTTGTATCAACATCCCATCCAAAAATCTGCTTTTTATTGTGACTTTCAAAATATCCTACAAATATAATTTTTGATCTACTTGGAGTCACCTTTCCAACTTCAAGGAGTATTATCAGAGCTTGAGCATTTGAATCAAGATTTTTGTAATGAGACCATACCTCCAAAGACTCCTAACATGGCCTTACTTAGCATTAGAATACTCCTTCTTTACTTTGCTCATTTTCTTCAAACCGAGTAGATTGTGAAAGTTGCATTGATTCATTAGCTACTTGTATGGCAAAAGAGTCTTCTGACTCTTGTTCTTGCAAGTTCCTCAAAATGCGACAATTTAACATGGTAACTAATAAGCTTCCAATAAGATCTATTCTATCTTGGAAAAAATAATTATATACAAGTGAAGATCTTGACATGGCTCTTTTTTTTTTATATTAGTCTTTTATCATTGATAGGAAAGAGTCATTTAGAAGCTAAGAGATGTTGATATTCAAAAAATCTTTAATAGCAATTGATTCTAGGTTTTTTAAGATATCATTGATAGAATTTGCAAACTTTCTCAAGTGCATTTCTAAGGTTATTTGAAGGTTTTCATGTTCTTTCGCTAATTCCATAGCCCTTTCAATAGATGAAATATTTCAATTGTCCATATTTTGTACGCAAATCTAATATTTTATCCAATTTGTATTTAAACTCTTGATTGACTTTAATTATGATTGGTAGTTGAAGAGCTCTTTTAATAATACTTGATTTATAATAGATTTTTAAAAGTGAGATATAGAAGATTGGATGAATGCGCATGCTACTTGGTAGTTCACGACAAAAATTTATTGAATTTACTTAGTGTAGAATTATAAATGGTTTAAGTCTTTGGTAGCCTAATTTTTATGATGGTCAATTCATTTGTATATTTTGTAGGAATAGCGAGACACAATCTCTTACCTTAAACTTTGGTTGGTTCTTGCAATGAATGTTTATATAGTCTTTCTATTGGTCTTGATCCATTTGCAGTTAGAATTATAATTCTTTATAGATGGCCTTTAAGTGAGTAACATATTTTTTTGCAGCAAAACTTTTTACTTGTATCGTTGACATTCTAGAAATGCTCCTTTCTAAACATATGGAGCGTGCAACAATACTGAAAATGCTTCATAGATGAACTGTAAACTGAATCACAAGAGACGAAAGCCCTCTTTAACACTGCAAGATTACAACTGTATTTCCAAGGTGTTGTAAGCGTTGGGCCCATGACGATTTGAAAGCATCTAGTACTATAAAACAAAATAGGTCGAAGTAGGTTTGGTCATAAATGAGTTGAGGAATGAGCTGAGAGTCATGACAAAAAGGATATTTATTGATCATCAAAAAAGATTCTTCATATTCAAAATCCACAAGTTTATAATGCAACGTCCAGTCAATTTCTTGTGGATCACAAGCATCTGTTTAATTAGATAGAAGTGGGACGTTTGGAGTTGGAAAAGTTGGATCTTCAATTTGGAATGGATCTACTTTGGAATGGTATCTATAGTTTGAAAAGAATGGAATTTGTATCATTGAAGAATGGAATTTGTATCATTGAAGAATGTTTGGTATTATTATATACAAATTTGACCAATGGTAGGAGGTCTATATAATCATCTTATTGATAATTTATACTATGGCAAAGATATTGTTCCAAGATTTGATTCACCTATTCTATTTGACCATCACTTTGAGGATGATAAGCTGATGAAAGGTTGATTTTGACCTAGTTGAAAAGTTGAAATAGTCTTATCCAAAAATTTAATACAAATTATGGTCCTCAGTCTGAAATGATGTCATTTAGAAGGCCATATATTTGATAAATATTATTAATAAAAAACTTGGATAATTTCTTCTTTAAAAATAATCTTGTTGTACAGGATGAAATATGCTATCTTAATAAGATGGTCTATCACCATAAAAATTGAGTCTTTTCTATTAGAAATTGGAAGGTTTGTAATAAAATCTATAGATAACAATTGTCATAGGTCCTGAGGAGTTGAAAGTGGTTGGAGAAGTCCATATGATTGGTATCTTGGATTCTTTGCTTGGGTATAAATTTCACATGATTGGATCAATTTCTTCACTAATTTTTACATTTGAGGCCATTAATAATGTCTTGATATTAATTCTAAGGTCTTATTGAAGCCAAAATGTTCAATTGCTAGAAGGTCATATTATACTTGAATAATTTGAAGTCTTGCAAGGCTTAGAGGAACATATAAGAGATCCTTGAAATACAATAATCTATCCTCAAATTTAAAATTATTTTTTTCTTCTACTAATGCATTTTTTAAATGTTGCTAAATGTTATCCACAAATGAATCTGTCTTCATTGCTTTTTGGATTTTTATATTAAAAATTATATTTACATAAGTAGATATTATCAATGTCTTTAATTATAAATTAGACAACTTCAACATGATTGATTTTTTGCTAATTTAATATAATATCTTCTATTCTTGGTGCAAGATATGACCATTGAGAAAAGACATCTAATTTCTCTTGAAGTTTTCTTAGATGATATATAATCACAAAATCAAATCAAGATAATAATATGCTCCATTGTGCTTGATGGCAATTTAAAACTTGAACATTCATAAAATATTCTAAATTTTTGTGATCAATGTATACTATAATCTTGTGTTGAGCCTCTTCCAATAAATGGCGCCATTCTTTAAAAGTATCAATAAGTGTTAATAGTTTTTTATTGTGGATCTTGTAATTGATCTTCGCAGCTGAAAATTTTTAAGAGTAGAATGCTATTAGATGAAATTGACCATCATCACCAATTTCAGAGAGTACAAATGCAAGTACAAAATCTGAGGTATCCATTTCTAGAATGAATGGTTTTGTTGGATCTACATAGACAAGTATAGGAGCTAAAGTGAAGGATTCTTTTAGCTTCTTGAATATTCATTCAGCCTTGTCATTCCAAATAAATTTTTCTTTATTTTTTAATTGTGTTAATGAAGCTGCAATCTTGGAATAATCTTTGATGAAAATTTTATAAAAATTTATGAATCTGAAGAAATATTATACATATCTGATTGATAATGGTTGTTTCCACTCTATAATAATTTGTATCTTCTTTGAATCCATAGAAGTCCCATATTTAGAAGCAATATATCTCAAAAATTTGACTAATGGTTGATAAAAAGAGCACTTCTCCAATTTGGTATATAATCTATTTTTTTTGTAGTTTCTCCAATACCATAGATACATGATGTTCATATTTTTGTTTGTTTTTAGAAAAGATCAAGATATCATCTAGATAGATAATTACAAAGTCATCTAAGTATTCCCATAAGATGTCATTCATTATATGTTGAAAGACTACAAGTACATTCGTAAGTCCATAAGGTATAATATTGTACTCAAAATATTCATATCTTGTACAAAATGTTGTCTTTTGTTAATCTCTTTTTTTGATCCTAACTAGATTGTAGGCATCTTTCAAATCAATCTTTATAAAAATCTTTACTTGTCCTAATTATTCTAATAATCTTGAGATTAATAATAACAGATAGCAATTTTTTATAATTATCTTATTTAGATCATGATAGTCAACATACATATGTAAAGAACCATCTTTCTTCTTCACAAATAAGATAGGTGCTTCTACATGCAACTTTGAATATCTAATAAAATTCTTGGCTAAGTTTTCAGCAATATATTCTTACAAGGTTGTAAACTCTATCTATCAGAGATTATAAATTAGACCAAATGGAAGTTAAATTCTATCTTGTAATTTAATTGTATAATTATAAGGATAATATTTTGATAACATCTCTGCTTTTTTCTTTTTAAATATGTCCTTAAGGTCTTAGTATTGATTAGAAATATCTTAATTCAATTGTCTAATTGGATCTTTCATTGGAATAGCAAATAATACAAATGCAGCTCCTTTCTTTGCTGCTTGCATAAATATTTTAGCTCTAAGAAATGAAGTAGCACCTTGTTTCTTCTTTTGATATTTAAATCTTGAAAAAATCTTTTACAAACTCCAATCAATATCAAGATTATATAACTTAAATCACGAAAGTCCAATGACATTTGTTGGACATCAAATGATATTGAAGATAATGTGTGATACTTGATCTCCTAACACCACTTCCAATGGTTGGATTTCTTCAATAACATCCCCTGATATAAAGTTTTGTCTATCAAAAATTTTAACATGTGTAGGATGGATCTTCTTTACAAGTACTAAATTATATTTGATTGCAAAATCTTTATTTATAAAGTATATGTTGAGGCTCCAGTATCTAAAAGGACTTTAGCAGAAATCTCATGTCTTAAGATTCTTATATGTACGATAGGGATAAAACAAGATGTTGGATCCGAAGATATGAAGAGATTTTTTTTTTGTACTTTAGATTTGAAGGTGTCTAAACACAAAGTCCCTATTGTAGTTCAATGTCTTTGTTTCCTGAATTCTCTATTTTAGATATTATACCTTGTGCCTTGAATTCTTTGGACTTATTTAGACAATTTGTTGCCTTATGATTAGATCTAAATAAGTATTTGATCAATATAGATATAGATTCTCTTATCAACATCTAATATTTTTTGTTGGTATTAATAGCTTAAATTGAATTGTATCAATATGCATGGATCTAGGATATATTAATAGATTCTTTAATATTCTTAAAGATGTAGTAGACATACCTTGATAGGTATTGCTAAAAATTAATCGTCTCTCTTGTCATAAGTCAAATAGACAATTGTTACTAGCAATAGCATTGAAACATGAGACATGATTTCTTTTAAGCTTTCAATTCTTGATATTATAATCAATAAATTCTTCACATCATCTATTAGACCATAATAAAATCAAGTTATAAAAGCCTTATCATTCCAATGAAGATCACAAATAAGTTATTGAAATTTTGCAATATAAAATGTAGCTGAATGTTGTCCTAATCATAGGTTTTGAATCTTCCTTTCTACTACCCTCTTCTGATCAATATCTCCAAATGTAGTAATAAATCTTTCCATAAAAATCTCTAAATTATATAAGATTAGAGAATTATTTTCCAATAGTAGAGTAAATCATGTTCAAATACTTCTTGATAAAAAGGTGCCTATAAAAGTAACTTGAGTGAATCCATCCAGATAACAATAAGGATATAATTGCAAGTAAAGTTGTACTTGTTGCACAAAATCTCAAAAGTTGAAACTTGTTCTATCAAATTTATTAGGCATACTAGCTTTTGGCTCTTTCATAACAACTCTTAGAGCTTCTAGAGAGATTATGTGTATAGCTTGTCTATCGCCTCCTTCCTTCAATCAAATAATCTTTTCTTGCAAATTATAAATTTTTTATTTAATTTCTTTAGATATTTGCTCTATTTACAATTTTTTTTTTTTTTTTTTTTTTTGATTGCAAAGAAATGCCATTTCTTCTCATATAATATCTAAAAGAGTTCAAAGATTTGTAAGAGCCACTATTCTATTCTTTGTTTGTTAAAATGCACCTTCCATGATTTAATCTATTTCCATATTGACAAAGAAAAAATCAACAAGCCATTAATATAGTATTTTTTATATTAAAAAAAGAATATTTTTGAACAATATTAATTTAGAGGAGGATAATCTGCAACCTCTAAGATGTAATGATAAATCCTAAGAAAGGAATAACCCACTCTCTCTAAAGAAAGATCAAACTACAATAAGTAAGCATATCAATCTAGAGGGGAGTAATGTGCATTCTTTTAGAACGCAATAGTATCTTCAAGAAGAAGGGTAATCCATTCTTTATCAAGAGATTAGAGCTTTGATATGATTACTTAGATCGTCTTGCCAAATTGTTAGGGATGTAAGATAATAGATTAACAAAGAAATAATAAAAATATTATAGAACTAGAATGATTTCAAAAAAAAAGAATTAGATGGTTGACAAGAACAAAGAATTAGATTGATATTAAGAAATTAGGCAACACTTTGGATTGCTCCAAGACTTGTATTGGTAAGACTGAGGTATACTTTGGTCTTGCCTCCTAGTTATACTACAAGGCCTATGTCCTATTGAACCTTCTGAGAATATCTTAAAAGATTTTAAAAAATTGAGAAAGATTCTAGAAGACTGAGATAAGTTTTGGAAGACTAAAGAAGGTTTTAGAAGATTCTAAAAGACTACAGAAGGTTCTAGAAGATTAAAGAAGATTTTAAAAGATTAAAGAAGGTTTTAGTAGGTTCTAGAAGATTATAGAAGATTTTAAAAAATTATAGAAGATTTTAGAATGTAGTAACTTAAAGTATGTCTGTGACAATACAATCGTTAATAGTAGCCTTTTTAAACAAATTCCTTCCAAATAAGTAATTTAACCATATTTTGTAACCAACTAAAATCTAATAACATAGCTCTCATTTAATTTCATAATAAATTATATATATATATATATATATATATATATAATTTTTATATAATAGCTAAATCACAAGACAACAATGTATTAATCTCTCTTCTTATTGTCAATCTTCAAGTTGAGGGATGCATATACATACTTGAGGTGAGCTTGTAGGCTAAAATCTTGAGGATGGGCTTCTTGGAGTTTACCTTATAATTTGATAAGCTATTATAATTTTAAAAGTGCTTATTCTTTATATAAAAACTTATAAAAACATATAAAAGTATGCATGCAATAGATAAATGAACCTTTACTATTTTATTGGGATCAAATTATTTTAATTTATTAAAAAATTTGAAGATCATTTAAGTAGATAATGATATTTTATTATTATATTTGATATATTAATAGAATAAATAAATTTTAATAATATCTTCTCTATCTATTGATATTATATAATAAAATATTTTTTTAATTCAATAATTATAATATATTTTATTTTAAAAACTAGTTTTTATTTAATTCAAAATATATCATAAAACTGGTCTTTTATTTAAATAACTTCTTTAAAAAGATCAAACTATGGATATAAAAATAAATAAATTAATTAATTAAATTAATTAATTAATTAATTAATTAAATTAATTAATTAATTAATTAGTTAATTAATATTAATTAGTTAATTAGTGAATTAATTAGTGAATTAATTAGTTAATTAATTAATACTATTCTAATTAATTAGTTAATTAATTAGTTAATATTTTATAGAATAAAAAACGTGTAACTAAAAAATAATTAAAATACATACTAAATGCAAATTTACTATCTATAAAATAATTTAATAAATATCTAAGTTATTCAAAAAATAATTAATATATCCACTTTTAAAGTTCTTTCATATCAATTGTATAAATATATTAAATTTTTTATTGAATAAATTAAAAAATTAAATATAATTAAATATTTAAATTAAAAATTCTTAAAGATTCTTAAAATTAGTTTTTAAAACTTGTTAATTTTATTTCATATTTTTAATTTATTTTTAAAAAAAAACTAACCATGGTTCTTTTAAATTTTATATTTATTCTATAGATATATATAAATATATATAGGTGTATCTATATTAATTAATAACCAGTAATAAATATTTTCACTTATTTAATAATATTTACTAGAATAGAGGTCATTCTTTGGTTATAAATTATATCTCTTAATTAATAATTTTCACATAATTTATAATTTTTTTATCTACTGAGGTTATAAATTAAACAAGGTATATTTGTGTATGTGTATATATATATATATATATATATATATATATTAAATTATATAGAATATTTTTTAATATTATTAATATAAAAGAGTTCAAAGGGACATTAGCAATTATTTTTTAATATATATATATATATATATATATAGAGAGAGAGAGAGATAGATTATTTATGAATAAATAATATATTAAAATTTGTTTTATATTTAAAATATTTTGGTATCTATATATAGATATATATTTTTAAACTTATTAACTTCATAATTAAATTAAAAAAACTTTATTTGTAAAAATTTATAATAAATTATTTTGACTAACTTTAACTAGAATTATTAAGATTAGATCATAAATTGTCATAGGATAGAATAATGTTTTACTTTAAAACTTAAACAATGATTTAAATATTCTAATAGAAAACAATTAAAAATAAAACTATTCTTAATAGTTCTTTTTACAAGTTATAAATACAATAGTGGTATATTATTTAATGAAAATTTAATATTACATGTTTTAAGTGTAATAATTCTTTTAATTTGGCATTTTGAATGAAGTAACTTATTAGTAAATGTAAAAAATTTAATATCTCACTACAAGTACAAACAACAAAAGGAAGATTCAGATTTAGTTGAGAGTAGCCTCCACAGACAAAGCCCGGTGACTGGGACGTTGCGGCGGCCACTGCGCTCCCCGAAGCACGCAAGCTCCGCGACTGAAATCGAAGGCACGATTAGGCTCGATCAGGCTCTGGATCAGTCTGTCGATCAGGTTCCATCGATCTGTCTATGGATCAGTGTCTGGATCTGGTCCCTGCGCCTGTCAATTTCATCCCCACAGTGTCAGATTCTACGGCACATGTCAGAGATTGTCCAGCACATCGCTGCTCCTGCAGCTGCAGGTACTCCGTCTGTCGTCTTCGTCTTGCTCCGTTGCCTTCCAACCTGTGCGGCATTCATTTCCAGTCCTCGGTACCATAGTTGGAGTCGTTGTGGGTAGTCTCTTCAGTCAACACTCAAATCCTACTCCGATTTGTCTCTAACGTTGCGCTCATCCTGGAACTTCTGGGTTCTGGAACCGTGTAAGCTTCTTGCTGCTGGCCTATTGGGGTCTTGTAGGATTTGCTCACATCACCGAAGACGACAGGCTTGCGGACTTGATGAACGCAATAGAAAAAGAATATATGGATACTCATACTTTGAAATAGGATACCTGGAACCTGGGTATATTAATTGCAGTATAGATGAGTTTGTTAGGTGATTTATTACGAATTGGATACTGACTCTGAAGACTGGACGTGCACCTGGTGATTAGCTATCGAGGAGATTATTATGCAAATAAAAGTTTGGTGTAGTGTTGGATTGTGTTTTACGACACTAAGTGGCTGCCGCAGCAATGAGTAACGGAATGGACATTTATGAGATGAGCTCTGTCTCGGTGGTGTCAATCATGGGACTTGTTTTAATGATCACTCAGAGCTTCACCGTTACGTCCTTCAGCAACACTCTATGGGGGAACCTTTTAAAAAGTGTTAAAACTTATAATTGAATTGAGTACCTGTTTTAGTCACATTATTATCTGGAGAGGTAAATTGACAAGGAAGGGTTTACTACAAAAACATGCTGTTTATTTGGAGGAGAAACCCATTGTTACAACGTGGTATGCTTAATATGAAATGAAAGAGTATAATCCATCTTAAACTAAAAAGCTGTTGTGGTTAAATTATATTCACAAAAACTTAATATTATGGAAATGGAGTAACAAACAAATTTTGGCCTGGAGAAGTCAGTCCACTGTTAAGCTGGTCATCGGATGCTGTGGCAGCGACGATTGCAGTCTGCACCCAACGCTGACCAGGGTCTGTTCTCCTCTTCCTTTTCTTCTGCAACAGATTGGTTTCTTACGAACCTATATTCGTTGAGACGTGCTTCCTAGTTTGACCATCACGATTGCATTTCGAGTTAGTTAAGGTTTCGCGATGACGTGTTCTGTCAACTGTCTCAATCTTCATAGTGGAGCGGAGAGGACGAGGAGCTGAGGTACAGGAAACGAGTTTTTCTTCTCAAGGAGACGTTGCCTTGTGAGGATTGTCAAAGCCATATCAAAATCGACTTTATAGGGAAATTAGCTCGCGCACGCTCTACACCTGATCCCTAACATCATCGTTGCGTGCAGGACGTCATTGGCAACCAGTTTTCACTGCCAAGACTCGGGGATGTGAAGAATTCCGGTGTTGGAGTTCGGTGGGAACCCGAGTGACAGACATTTGTGAATGCAGTCCGGCTTGAGAGAAGCGAGTCAGGGGGAATATGGTTCCTTGGTTGTGGTTTTGAAGTCTAAGGATTCTCTGCAACTGGATCCAGTGTATGGCCAACAGCAGGTGACAGAGTAGCAACTTAGTAGCGTACCATCTAGAAGGAGGAGATTCCAAGGGCCAACTACAAACGAGTGAAAGAGCCATGAGTCCTTCAGGTCGCTGATACGATGGATGCACATTGGGTGTGGGTGTGGCTCACAGTCTTGTGCACTGGGTGCTTCGTGCAAACTACTCAGTCTCTGTCAGGTGAATAGCTGACATCAGTATACTCATCTTTCATTTTATGGAACAATGTTTCCGTGCATTCATATTTGGCCTCACTCTTGCGTTTTTGCCCCCGGTTTATGTTATAAGATCCTATTACGAGAAGTGTCTTAATTTTTTCGAGTGTCGCTAGTGTCAAATCAGCGTGTAGCGCTAAGAACAGGCTTTGTCTTGCGTGTAGGCTCGGATGGTTTGTGCCCCTTAGACTTCAGCGGGCTGGATTTTACCTCCACTGTGGCAGCGTGTGCAAATTTCAGCTATGGCAGCTGTTGCGATCACTCCAAAGCCCTTGTTGCAGTGGCCATGTCGCAATATACTCGGAACTCCAGCAATTTACATCTCCCTCCTGACCTCCTTGAGCCTTGCATGGTCTTCATCAGTGTCACTTTTCAGAATAGAAACATTGACTTGCCGGTGGCAACTTGGTGTGCGCTCAATGCGAGCCTTCTCGTAGACCCACCTTGCCAAGGTATTAGGGATGTAAGATCGATCCACGAATCACCAAATTATAGTCCAGTAGAGGTGTCTTGCGGTCCACTTCAGAGTCCTGCTGGAGCTACGTCATGTCGAAATTGTTTGGACTCTCAAGCGGAGTTTTTAGGCAATCTGACGAAGAACCGCACGTTTTCCGAATCATGGCGGTCATGTGCGGATAGTATATTCTTGTCAGTTGCAAGTCTTGGAGACTCAGATTTCGCCATGGAGCATGCTAATTGCTTTTTCCAGTTTCACGAGTCGGATACGCAACTACTGCCTCAGTCTCGTAAGCCAGCTGCCCCCTAGCTTCTCTGATGTTTTACCAGTCTCTTGGTATGTATACAAGTGCGATGCCAGTGGTGTAATCTTCGGATTCTAATGCTTTTCGTCAGTAATGTGTTGACAGGATGTCCAGTGACACTCCAGCCAGACAAGATTAACGCCATAGCCGAGCCTTGCGATGCTCAGAAAGGGAATCAATACAACTGTTGCGCTTCAGCACTACTGGCTTTGCGCATCGACATTACACATGCACCTCTAATGTCCACTACCTTCTCCATATCTGAGAAGCAGGGCGCTGCTTGCCTCAAAGACCTAAGCTCAGCTTTGGCCATTCACGACATGCACACCCGCTTCCAAACCTGCAATATCGCAGCCGAAGAGATTTTTCATACCTCCACACACGGATGTCATGGGATCTCTACCGTGAAACAGATTCATGAATTACTTCGTCAGCAAAAGATTGACTACCGTCTCATCCAAGAGTCTTGTAGCGTGGCAGCGACTTCGTGTGAGTCTTGCCGTCGAGCAATGCTGGATGCCACATTTGTTGTGGCGTCTGCAAAGGGCTCTGGTATGAAAGCTAAGGTGATTCAAAGCTGCAGTGACCTTGTGTTTCTTGCTATCACAAGCAACTTCACTGAAGCAAAGGCCTATGAAATCGGCTCTTGCTTGTTTTCTATTCAAGGTGAGCAGTCTTCCTGATGGTGAAACAAGCATCATGTTCAATCATAGTTTATCAAAATATCAGGATTTATGGTTAAATGAAATTAAGGTTTCAACATCTCCAGCATTCTCAGAACCGAATAGGTATCGCTTACCGTAGTTATAACACAATATCTCGGCTCTCTGACCTGAAGAAGGTGGTGACCTTCAAAGCATACTAGGTTTACTCTTAGCAACTTGCTTCACTCAATGATAACAGCAACAACTCATGCGATGAGGTTTTTGTGCCAGAAGTTGCTCCGCATCTCCTTCCGCAATTTCAAATGCTTGCTCCAGCTCCAGGACCAAATAGCCCAATTGGAGTGTTTTCTTCAAGGGCAGTGGTGCAATCATTCACCCGGTTGATCATTGTTCTTGCAATTTGTATCGTATTTATGGGGCTTGTGCTATTCCTGCTCATAATGCTGGTTGTCATAGTCCATCGGAAGCGGAAAGCCTTTCAATCTCCAGAAGATCAAAAGCCATTAACTGGCAAGCGATTACTAACCATCCGTAGCAAAGATGGAACCTGTGCGATACCGAAGAGTCGCAATTGCCGAAAAGGTGAGACAAAATGTATATACTGGTCATTGTTATGCATCATAAGAAGGCAGAGAATGCTGAACATGTATAGTGTGAAGATTCTTACCTAATAGGTTTTTTGTGCTAATTTACAGGAATACGTTGTCTTGATTGTGTGGACATTCGTTTTTCAGATTGCACACCTCTTTTTAGACACTTCAAGTTCGTAGAAATCCAGCGTGCGACAGACAATTTCAGTACAATCATAGGGCGAGGTGGATTTGGAACCGTGTACAAGGCACGGTTTCAGGATGGCCTCGTGGCTGCTGTGAAGCGCATGAACAAGGGCACATCGCAAGGAGAGCAGGACTTTTGCAAGGAAATGGAACTTCTCGGGTGTTTGCATCACCGCCATCTTGTTAGTCTGCGCGGTTACTGTGCTGAGCGCCATGAAAGGTACTCCATCAAAACAAAAGCTCCAACTAAGTCTTTCTCTCATTGAATTCAATGCGTTTCAGCTCCTCAAGAGAATACTTCTTCTGGTATTGGGTTTAGCCCAAACATTTTATGACATGCAATTTATAATTCGTGGAATAGAAAGTGTGCATGTAACGAACTGGTTCAGTGAAGCATGTGAAACTTACATGGCTGGTCTCCGTTTCTTTTTGGTGCAGGCTTTTGGTTTACGAGTACTGTGAGAATGGGAGCCTGAAGGAACATATACATGGTGCACATCCATAACCTCACCTGGTTATCGACTCTGCATTTTGGTTCTGATCTAAAGACTGTTTCTAGATCAGTAGTCATTGCTTTAAAAATAATAATCAAGAGCCGAATTCGTGTCTGGTAACTCATAAGTTGCGTGTGCGGATTCGCAGGCCAAGTGAAGCCGGTTCTTACTTGGCAAAGGCGGCTGCAGATCGCCTTGGATGTTGCAACTGGCCTCGTAAATTTCTGCAGAAAACTCTTATTTTAGGTTTTGCTTTCTAGTTGATGATCTTGTCAATCACTCCGGTAATCCGTGTAACAATATCGTCCTTTTTGTTTCTTTAACGATGATAGAAGTTGCTCAAGAGTGCCAACTGAGAATTTTGTGTTGCCTGGAACAACGCAGGAATATCTTCATTCATATTGTGAACCACCATTGTGTCACCGTGACATAAAATCCAGCAACATCCTACTGAACGAAACCTTTACCGCAAAGGTAACCCATCGGTTGTTCAAGCCCTGCTAATGATTTGAAACGTATTGATACATCAATCAATTGTGAAGCTTATCTGGCGAGCTTGTACTGATGTTTACCTTCGTAGTCGTCAGAAGTCGGATGAAGTAGTTATTGAAGGGCACTACTCGGATTGTGGCTCGCAGGTGGCTGATTTTGGATTAGCTCGTGCGGGAAGAAATGGAACTGCTAAGTTCGAGCCAGTAACTACTGAAGTCCGTGGAACTCCAGGTGTGTCCATCATCTGGTCTTATAAATTTAGGAAACTGATAATATTCATAGACGGAACAAGTATACATGACCAGGTTTACTTGCTTGTGCTGCTGATCTGGATCTTACATTTGGGAGAATTTAAGTCGCAGGAGGATATTCATCACTTTCAAAAAACTGCAAATTCTGACTCGAGCTTGTAAATTGTTGCATCTGTGACCAGGTTACATGGACCCAGAGTATGAGCTCACACTGAAATTGGCAGAAAAAAGTGATGTCTACAGCTTTGGTGTGCTTTTGTTAGAGCTCGTCACTGCCCGACGAGCCATCCATGACAACATGAGACTGGTGGACTGGGCTCAGAAATACATGAACAATGAATCAAAAGTTGCCTTCCTTGTCGATTCAGACTTGGAACATGAATACAATATGGATGAACTCAAGTCACTCATCTCCATCATCAAGCTGTGCACTCAGGTACACTCATTATTATCACGTACGCAAACACTGACTTTCAGGAATGATTTGTTTGTGTGAAACGCTTTAGTACATGTGCCCACTTTCCTGAATATTGCGCAATCCATGCGATGCTTAACCTTGGACGGAACTTAACTGAAATAAGGAAATCTGGGCTTGCAGGTTGATGGGACATTACGACCAACAATGCGACAGATTGCCAGAGTTTTGTACGATATAAGTTCAGGGTTGAATTCTTCATTCAGTGGCTATCATTTTAGCCCCCAGTATTCCCTCCAACTAGGTGAAGTTCCATCCATATCAGCTGAGTTGAGCATGGTGAGCATTGAAGCTGGATCAAACCAGCCTGCTTCCTCATCTGCTCAAGAACTGCTCAGGATATGCCCGGCATACCCTCAAGTGTGGCCATGACCGAGTTTTAGCTCCTATCTTACATCCTCTCCTGATTAGACTTTCGAAACTTAATCAGGTTCTTAAACGACTTTCATGCCTCATCTTCAGACTGACATTTCAACATCTTCAAAGCACGAGGTGATCGGAAGGAAATTACACCTAAAGTTGCAATATTTCAAACAACCCATGTGCTAACAAGCCTACGTACCAGTATCTGTTGGACTTCCCATGATTATGGGTGTAACACCTTCATGTGCAAAAGCATCATCTGGTTTCACATATTGAAACTATGTTGACGCATTAGAACATCAGATCTGCACGCTTGATCAATCTGTGCATTGAGAACATGCGAATTTACCACACGACTGAGCATCAGGAGTAGTTTCGGACAAAGATTCGCACCATTGCATGCAAATCTTGAACTCGCTACCGAGTTTGGTCTTGAAGTGGTCCCTGATCTTCTATACAATTCTTTACTCAAGTGTACTTTAAAATTCAATGGGCTTCATAAATTCCATTGAAGTTTGTCAAGTTGTGCACAAATTTTTGCACTGGGTGGAATTGCTTTTGTTGTTACGGTATCACCTAAACCTTGATGAATTCAACTTATCCTACTTAAGTTTTCTTTGTAAGCGTCTAATGAATCATGTGCATTCAAGCAAAAGCATTCAATCTTGTGAAGAGCATATTAAGAGTTTACACATTATTGACAGTGGTTACTTGAATCCATGTGACACAAGGGATGGATGAAAGGGAATTCTTATGGATGAGGAATAGATTTCAGTAGGTATTGTTGAATGTCATTCTCAATGCTCCTTTTCAAATATAGCATTTTTTGAATGAAAATGTTGTGACCTTTTCATAGAGATTAAATTTAGAAGTTTAATTTTTGATTGAAGTATTTTGAATTTGTGTCTACTTAATGATTTGGTTCAAACATCAATTAATTGAACAACAATCAAAATATGTATGCATCATATTCTCTCTTTTAATTATATTTTTTTAATAAAGTAATGATTAATCTTAATATGTTTTGTTTGAGTGTGAAAAATTATGTTTTGTGCTTACTTTATACATTTTATTTTTTAAAAAAATTATTTGAATATGAATAATAATTGCAATTTTAAAATCTTGATGAATTTTATTTTTAGGATTAGAGACAAGTATGATTTGTTTAAATATGACATGTATAAAAGAGTTTTTTTTTTTTTTTTTTTTTCGCATTCTAATGATCATATCTTGTATCTACATAAGTTGTATCTTTCTCTACATTATTATCAGCAATATCATTGCTTTTCATGTGTATTAATTGACAAGTAAATTTTGGACTAATAAGAATTGTAATGGTATATAGATTGAATATGTTTGATGGGAGAAGGAGAACAAAGAATTTTAAAAAGATTGTGTAATATGATTTCTTATTTATACTATATAAGAATAAAAACATCTATTTTTTAAAATAAAATTTCTTAAACAAATTACCAATTCACATATTTTACTACAAACATGCATATATTTTACACGTTTTAAAAATAAATTCAATAAAATTAATTTTATGTTTTATTATGTATATCTTGCTTAAAAAAAAGATTTGTCTATTGCTCACAAATTACTATTAAAAAAAATCAAATTAAAAATAGACTTATAATAACATGCCTTTAAAGATGATATCATCTTTAAAAATCTATTCTAGTTAATATTAACTACTATCTTATTATGATTTTAATGTTTTTTTGTCATTATTAATATTATAATAATTGCAATTAGAACTTAGATAATATTATTGTCTATCATTTTTTAGTTTAACATCCAGACACACATAATAGCAATTATAAAAAACCATACAACAAAATTTATTTTGTACAATAAAAGAATTGTTGAATTCATTAATAAGCACCAAAAATAACAAAAAAGTGGAATTGGGATCATTGAAAATACTAAAATTAAGCAATAACAAGTAATATTTTAATAGAAAAATTATCATAGTAAAGAAGAAAATTATCATTGAACCACTTGCAATGAATGCAAGTCATACCATAATATAAATCTATCTTTATTTTTCTTACTTGTACAACATGTAAATATAACAGCCAATAAGACAACAAGCATCAATTGCTATATCAATGGTCCAAAATTATTATGTCTTTATCAACATCACCTATCAAGTCAACTTTTTTTTTTCCCAAAATCCTTCTTTAGTTGCCCTAATCTCTTCCTTTTACATAAGTTATTACATTCTTCATTGCTAATTGATCCCAAAGTTTGTCTTTATTCATATTGATTTCAGTGACATATATTCCACCACAACCACTATTTCCTAATTTCTACTATTGCCGCATAAATTTCACACAATACCAACACAAGCTAGCTTGACACTTCTCCCCAATGAAGTAAAAAGATTGGAATCGATCCCTCAGTCCATGTGTGATCTTGGATAATCTATCCACTAAAGTATCTTCCCATTTGATGCCTCCTGGTATGATCGTTAAAAGAGCAAGAAGGGTTTTCATACACTATGCACACGATATCACTGAAATCCAAGCTATTCTCAATAGCCGCTGCTAATCGTCCCAAGTTGCTGATTCAGGGTGTGCTCGTTTAACAGACGAACTCTTCTCAAGTCACCCATCGACTGCAAAATCCATGTAGACAATAGTGGCTACACCTGAATGATACAAGAGAAATATTCGAGTTCGAATCTAGAAATGCTAACCTATGACAAGGATTGATGAACTGGGATTTAATCATTTCTCAATTGTGTTCGTTACTCAATTTCGTAGAGTTTTGTTTTCTGTAAACTAGATTGAATATTCTGATACCAGCTTTGAGAAGAAAGAGGACTGGTCCAGTAGAAGTGCTGTGGGACTGTCGTGCTCCATAACTCTACCTGCCATCCCAAAACCACAGGTCTGTTAGAAATTACTAACATTGCATAGTATGCAATCAAATTCTTATGAGAACAAAACCTTGATCACAAAGTAGAGAGTTTGGCAACTCAAACTCACCATTATCAAGCACCAAAACCTTGTCACTGTCGATGATGGTTGGAATACGATGCGCAATAGTTATAACTGTGCATGCACTGAACTCTGATCTCAAAGTTTGTTGAATGAGTCCGTCAGTGGCGCTGTCCACTGAGGCCGTTGCTTCATCGAGCACAAGAATGCGCGTTTGCTTCAGTAAGGCTCGCCCTAGGCACACAAGCTGCCTTTGGCCCACACTCCAGTTCTCACCATTCTCGCTCACTGCGCCACTCATCCATGCGGGTGTAAACTCAGGATCATTTTCTTGTTAAACAATCCCCAATGATTTGACAAATTGCGAATAAAAAATCGAACACATTGCGTCTGAGTGACCTGAGGTTTCAAGTTTTTGTTCCTTGGCTCGAATGATGTTCCCGAGCTGACATTTGTCTAATGCCTGGAATAGTGCAAAGCAAATGTTTAGCTACCGCATGTATCTGATACCAAGACTACCTCACAGGTTGGATTTTTAAAAAAAGAAAAAAAAGAAAAAAAAAAAAGAAGAAGATATTTCATGTACCTCCCAAATTTCGGCATCGGAATACTTTCCTAAAGGATCCAAATTAATGCGCATGTTACCCTCAAATAGAGTCGGGTCCTGAGGTATGATGCTGAGGCTTGACCGCAAATCATGCAATCCTGTTATCCAGACGAACACCGTGTCACGTTTATTAGACAACTTCACTGAATTAACATCCAAACTGAGTTGCTAATTTGTCGATCTCACGAACGCGCCTTGTAATGTCTACTAGGTTACAAAATGGAACAGTTCAATACCAATAGTTGAGATGTCCAGATCATCAATCACAATGCTTCCACCTACAGGCTCCACCGCTCTGAACAATGCTTGGATAAGTGTGGACTTTCCGCTACCGGTGCGGCCCACAATGCCTACCCTTTCTCCACCATTAAATGTGCAACTTACACCATGCAACACTAGTGGCGAATGCGCGTTGTATCGCACCTGAGGTCACACAAAAGAATCTCACATTAAATATTATTCAATAAAGTTCTGAAGGGGTTCAAAATTCCTTCTAGGTTTCGAGTTGCAGAACTACCTGCAATCTGTTAATCTCAACGGTGCCTTGCGATGGCCAGTCTCTTGCAGGTCGAGCATTGTCGATGACCAAGGGGGGTTCACTCGGCAGCTTGCAATATTGGAGAATTCGCTCCACTGAAACCACAGTTGTCTCAAGTGCACACACATTCCAAACAAGCCTTGCCAAAGCACTGCTGAGGTTTAAACCATACGTGATTGCCACTCCGGCTAGGCCTGTCAGGAGAATTGACAATTAATGCCTCCATCTCTAGAACAAATTCTGCTAAACAATCAGGAAGAAGTGGGAAGTCGCTAGTGGCTTACTTGGACTGATTAACCCCTGAGGGATAGAAACCACAAACACCAAACAGATCGTGTACACGAGCACCGACAGAAACTCCATGCGCAAAACCAGCCACTCCCGTGCAGCACTCTTGTGGAAGTATGCCCTTGCAAAGGAGTCCAAGAGGTCCAGATTAGACTCAATGAATCGTTTCTCCTGGTGAAACCCACGAATTGTTGCTGCGCCGGAAATGGACTCTCCGTAATGATTGATGATAGGTGATTTTTGAATACTAGTAAGCCGAGCAAGCTCTCTTGCTGAAGCAATGTAGTACTTCTGCATGAAAATGTTGCGTTGGACTTGGGTTAGAAGGAGAGAGTTCACATTTTAATGAAGTCATTACCAATCAGCACCAATCATTAACAAAAGAAAAGCTATTCACCAGTTGATGACTTGTCAATGACGCAATCTAGTAATTTGATGCAATCCTGAGTATTTTCGACGATATATACAGTTTTTGTGCATAGACAAGGCCTTGAATGCTCAAAGTCATGGCAGAAAGGAAAGTAAGAACCTGGAAGAGGATGCAACCCCCAAAGAGGGGGACCACCAGCAACAAGACTTGCCATAAAACCGTTGACATAAGAGCAAATATTCCGAGGAGCTGCAAAAATGCATTCATGACTCGGCTCATCGAAAACTGAATCTCCAGATCCATTGCGCTCTGATCTGCTGACATCTAATCCACATTTCGATGTAGTCATCGTCAGGACTGGTACAGAAAGCCGCACAAATTGACAAAGACTTCATATTCCAAAAGCAGCGCCTAAATCCCATGTCCAAATTTGAGAACCTCGAAAGCATCACATGGTTACCATTAAGAGTGGATGACCATTAACTCACTGTACTGGTTCTACCAGAAATTGAAGGTTCAGAGGGATAATAGATGCACATACACGAGTTAGTATGCGGCCCGAGGGTGTGGAGTCGAAGAACGACATTGGAGCCCGGAATATCGACTGCAACATCTTGGAAAAATACTTCTGGCTAGTCTTGAGCCCAACAATTGACACCGTCATTGTTCGGAAGAACACACATGCGGTCCCGGAAAACGCTAGCAACGAATACACCGCAATTAACGTCTTGGTAGAAACTTTCGCTGAGCCACCTTCCGTAGGGGAGGTACCCCATGCCATCCAGTAGCTGCTGAGGATTTGGAAACCCTGAAAACCAATCTGGGAAAGAAGATACAGTGGAATTAAGGCGCCCCCTGCAACAGCAGTTATGTACGCCCAGTAGACCTTGTAACTGACCTTGCCTCTCTCCCTTTCCTCTTCCTTGACCAACTGCCGTAGATGTGCTTTTTCATCAGATGCTACTACCTTCTCAGGAGTCGCACAAACGACATTATTGTTTTGATCCGTGCTGATTTTAGATTTTCTCCGTCCAACGTGGTTTTCACCATTACTTAGCTTGTCAGGGGGATCGTTCAAACCAACATCCTTCATGATGTTTGCATTCATTTGCATGGTTTCTAATGCCTCGTTGTGGGCGTTGAGCAAGGTGCTAAAATCAGTTCCAATCTGAAGAAGGTCCTGGAATCTCCCAGCTTGAATGATCATCCCATCGCGAAGAACCTGAAACATTGAGCAGATAAGTCTAAAATCAGGCCAAAGCGGTCTCTTTGTAGCAAATGTTACTGTGAGTCCTAGCTTCATGAAAAAGATTTGATGGACACACGTGAATCCAGGACGGTTGATAAGTTGCTTGTCATGCTATTTGGGGCCATCTGATATCAACTTCACCACTCCATTTCATTTCATGTTATTCAAATTAAGAAGTTCAGAGGTCACTAAAAACCCTTTCTCAAGGAAAGAACTCCAGCATCTTTACTGCAGGACAACGATTTATCGCATCCAAAGCGAGAATCAAAAATCTTCAAAAGCACAGATTGAAGAAAGAGGTACCAGAATGTGATCTGCATCAGGCAAGGATTCCATCTTGTGAGTGACATAGACAACAGTCTTGGATGCAAGCATTCCCCTCATGACTTCCTGTTGGTTACGCGGGTCAAAGAATCCAATCAGTAAAGAGAGCGCAAAGCGTTCAGGAGAAGTTATTTCAAGGGCGATCTAAGCTATCCAAATAGCTGGAAGCCTAGTGTCTGATAACCAAATAACAAATACCCCGACATAGCTCAGAAACACAACCAAGAAAAGCGACAATCTCCTGTGAAATATATCCACGCTCTGCATGGGTAATTTCAATGCCTCTGTTAACGAAACACGATCAGCGGCTTAAATCTGAGAATACACGAGCGATTCACGTTAACTGCTCCAAATTCACAAGCAAACACAGAAGCGAATTACTTACTTTCAGAAGATGAGAGCCGGTGTGGGCATCGACAGCACTGAAAGGATCATCCAAATAGTATACATCTGCCTCTTGGTACAAAGCCCGCGCCAGTTGAACCCGTTGCTTCTGCCCACCACTCAGATTTATCCCCCTCTCACCAATACCAGTCTCGTCTCCGAACGGGAACAGCGCTATGTCTTTCTTCAAATCACACGCTTGCAACACCCTTTCATAAAGTGTCTCGTCCATGCGTTTTCCGAAGCAGATGTTCTCTTTGAACGTTCCACTCTGGATCCAGGCTGTCTGGGCCACATAAGCTGTCTGCCCTTTTACTCTCACCTGCACAGGCACAATGCCTACATACTGAGGTTTTGACATTGCGAAAAATAATGGTACAGTCGAAGTCTGACACTCTCCCCCCAAATCATGATATGCCATTTAATGAGGAGCATGTCAACGATCGTATTCTCTATTGCTCATTATACGATCCCGTCCATGAACAGATCCTTGACAAGTTTAGTGTACCAGTGACAAGGATGCCAGAATATCAAGCTCAATATCATCCAGATCAAGAATAGCTCAGAAATCAACTTACAATCGTCTCGACTAAAGGGTAATAATACCCTTCAAAAAAAAGATGTATGAATTCCTACACCATCTTGCTATGGTTGACAACAATCAACTTATCATCAATATATGCATAACGAAGGGATTATACTGTAAATCATACCCTGCCTTTTAATTTAGGTATCTCGCCCAACATGCAGGCGAGCAAAGAACTCTTTCCTGACCCCACGGGTCCGCAAACTGCAACGTGTGCCCCTTTTCGCACTCTTACATTCACTTCACGAAGTGTGGGTGGAGACTGTTCGTCGCCAAGGCCAGCATCCCAACTGAAAATACCACCCTCAACTTCGATGACGTTGTCAGATGACCCAAGATCACCACTCTTCTCCACTGCATCTTTTGGTAATTCAGGTTCTTGAGAAAAGAGCAAAAGACGGTGCAATGAAACTTTGGCCTGAGCCTGCATGGCTGCAAGGTCCGCTAAATCTCGGAGTGGCTCTCGAAGGACCCTCATGGTTGCAATTGCCGAGAGTACTCTACCTGGAGTTAGAGGCACTCCAAGAAAGGCACCCGTTCCAAAGGTTGTTACCGCTACAATCGTTGGCGATGTCCAAAGAAGGAATGTAGAAGCCGCAACCATAAGTAGGTATTTGGCTAGCCACTTGTATTCTAACGCTCTCATCTGCTCAATTCGGGATAAATACTCGGTTTCCCATGCCTGAAACGACATAAATTTATCATTCGAATGCCACCATCGTGCGATACTAACCTTGACGTTCGACTTCAGAACAGATATTTCAGAAATAATGAGAACCACATTTTCATATTTGTAAAACAAATCCAGATGATCTGTAGGTACAGAATCCAAGAAAAACCCCACTACATTCAGTTACCAATCTATGAATATACGATTACATAAACAGAGGCTCCACAAGAATCTAACCTGCAGCTTCAAGATTCGCATATTCCTCAAGCACTCGGAGGTAGTCCTCATCCGTGCATCCTTTACTTTCATAAGCTGCTCTTGAAACTTTTTCTGTAATTTGGTGAGAGGGACGTTCAACAGCATGGTAGCTATGGTAGCGATAAGAGCTGCCAATGTTGCAGCCAAACCGACAACCTTGTACAAAATCGCCAGCGCCAAACCCACTTGGAGTGGAAGAATCCATATGTCATGCAGCCACCACATGAATTCGACCACACGCTCCACATCAACAGCCATGTAATTGATGATTTCACCAGTCGTACGGTTTTGCCTTGCAATGCTTGATAATCTCAAACACTGTTGTAAGAATCGAGCAAAAAACAGACGTCAGTTCAACCTGCATCCATTCAATGACTAATCAACTGGCACATCGACACAGATGATTGAGAGGTAATCACTATGGATTATGAGCTTTTGCACCACGTTTATTACCACACTTGTCAAAGATAATGAGTCAGTAGCGTCATGAGATGGACAGATGCTGGATATGAAGTCTTTTAACATTAAGAGAAGGATTTCTATCAGGAACTTGTGTGAGATTTATAATCCTAAACGCACCTTTTCATAGAGAGTGGCGGTAAGGCAAGCTCGCACGCGGACGGCCAGGCGGTATATTCCTAAACAGTAGTAGCGCTCTGCCAAGCTGTTGATGACGTTGGCGATGAAGAAACACGATACTAAAACGTAGCTTTCCAAGGGAAAACGCTGCCTTCCACCCAGAAACTCCACGAAGTCATTGATCAGATACGGACCTACATACGCAGCAAAAACACTTAATGTTTTCAAAATGCCCGTCAAAATTGCTGAGACCCAGAACGTTCGGAGCAGAGCAGATGAAATTGAGGGCGATGTGTCCGGGTGCATGTCCTTTAGAGTCCGCGAAACTTTGTTGAATTCTTCGTACACCTCCCTGCCTCGGTCTTGAGGGGCAAGGAATGGCACATCCTCGATGTTGAGGTGCTTTCGATATCCAAGGGCAAGTAAAGGGTTCAGCCATGAGATTGTCACCAAACTGAGAAACCCTGCGGTACTGTAAGTGGTCACATTCTGCTGTTGCTCCTGCTGAAGTTCAGCATTCAGCAACGGCTCCAGAAGACTGTTCTTCCCAGTCTCAGCAACATATTCGTCCTCTAACTTCGCCATAGCGTCCGACGGTAAGCTGAGGGACGCCTTTCGCTACCGCCTAAAGTAGCGAATTTCAGATCGCTATCAAGTGCTGTAGAATCATGAATAACTGTAATTTGTCCAAAGAATAGGTTGCGTTCGTATTCTACAGCATAGAATCGGAATCCCACTTTTAACGCCTCAATTATTTTGCCCAAATTCCATTTAAAAGCATAGAGTGTGATCATTTATCGTTTCTACTCCTTTAAGTAGTAGGTGGGCTGCAATGTTACTTATCGCCCGCCTTCTCCTAACCTTACGTAGCTGTCCTAGACGCCCCTCTTAAGTTCGACATTCTACGACTGTGTGGGGCTCTCGATCCCCACGCTTCCAGTCCTACCTAAATTCGATCGGGGGTCACACCCACACAAACCTCAGAAGTCTAAGCTCTTTCCTTATCAAGAACACCCACAAGGTAATCGATGAGCGACGTGTGGGCATCGGGTGAGGAACTCTATCCCCGTGGTCCTGAACGAAATAATAATGTCAAGGTAGGGAGACTCACATGCACAACAAATACTACGGTCACATCAGACTCAGCTCTACATGGACCACAATCCGGGTTGGCATCCCAGACGCTGACTTTCACAATTTCTCGTCACTCTTGAAGAGCACCACTTTGCTGCAGCTCTGGCTGTGGACGCCACCAAAAACATAACTTCGCGTTCTGGTTTCTCCATTAATTGCCGGCTGGCGCAGACCTAAGGGAGAAAGCGCAGCTACATTTCCAGATATATTCCTCCTCCGTCTGACAAGTGTGGCCACCCAACGTTGAATCCCATGCATGAGTATTTTCAGATGATATGAATGAGATTACAATGAGCTGTACCCACTACCGTTTCCCAGCGTCTAAACGCGGAAGTTAAGTGCGGCGATCACTTTCGGTAAAGTTTGAGAAACAAAGCAGTTTGCAAAAATTACTGAACATGTCATGTCAAGGATGTAATTCGGCAACTTGATCTGCATGAGAATAACATGATGAGGTGGTTATGGGCCAGCATAGGACATTAGAAAAATCATATACATATCCACATACACGCACAGACACAAGTGTATATACATATTGAGAGAGAGATATGTACGTAGGAAGCTCAGAATGCTTGGAATGAGTTGGACTGCCGAACTGCTCAGGGGTGGAAAGACTGAATTCACCGTTGTTACCCTTGCAGCTTTAGGTAAGAAGCTGCAACTAGAGAACGCCCATTCATGTAAAAAAATTGAAACCATCCTTGAAACACAGCATGCCTTGTAAACTTCATTATCAATCAGTGCACAAAGGCAAGCCAGCAGAATTGTTGAAGTTATCGCTGCGAAGGATTTACCCGAAATGAAACTAAATTGTACTGCGTATTTATGTGTGTCATTTACTTGATTCAGACATACTTTCCTCTATACTTTGCTCTAACCTCTAGTGGCAATTGATTTGTGCCAACCGATGCAGCTAGTAAGTTCTGAGATTCCCCAATCAATGCCTCTGTTGGCCCAAATACAAGACTATGCAAGCTGCCTTTCTCTCTAGTCTCTTCCAGCAACTGCGTATGATTATCTTTGAAATCGAGGTGCTTTTGATGCGCCTCCATGGCCATTTCTTGTGTGTACTTGGCCGTCTTTTCCATGGTTATCAAGCACCGAGACCATCTTGTACTCAGAATTTGCTCACTATTAGCAATTAGAGTAAAACAGGGATGCTTAGGAAAATGAGACTCGGAGCAGTCCTCTCTGGCAGCAGGGAAGAAATACACCAACCTACCACCTATGACCAATAGCCTGCCTGCCATATCGAAAAGATCGTGTACACATTCCACTAGAGTATAGGGGGCAGTTGAAGGTATGTGGTCTTTTCTCATTTCCTCAGGGATCACATAGGCATCTCGTTTTCCGTTAAGCATCTTCCGGCCCCCAGACTTTCGACCACCCGCTCGAACACCATATGGAGGATCACAGATAATGGCATCAAATATCTGACATCAAATACGTGATCATCGTGTTAGCGAAACAAGAACCTAAACGGGACAAGAAAGATATAAAAGAAACATGGAAGGACAACTGTAAATTTATTTAAGGTTAAAAAGGACACTAGCAAAATATTTGGTGCGAAAAATACCTCACAGACATCAGACCGCCAAGGAGGAGAGTTGTTGTCGGCACGAATGAGACCCAAAGGTTCTCCCAAGTTGTACTGCACACATGCAAAAAAATTCATAAGTAAAACGGAACCTGCACGAAAGGTTAACGCCTAGAGGTACTGCACATTTAATTTTTTCAACATGAAGCTGACATCAAAAAACACCAAGCAAATTCTGTTATCCTAAGTGATAAGGTGAGTGAAAAAGCAAGTAGACAAGAAGAAGAAAAATAGGAAACACATAGAACTAACAGAAGTTGTACAAATACCTGTTTAAAATTGCTCCAAACATTGCAGTTTGGACCTTTTCCATTTCGCACTACTCGAATGTCAATATCTGCTCCCTAATAACACCGTCTAAGATTTTAATGGTAGGAAAATGAAACGACAGTGAACAGTTATCCAACGGATAACTTTTCCATGACAAAGATGGACGAGATTATCTACATAATTGAAGACCAGACAACGAGAACACTTGCAGGCCTATACGACGTTTCATACAGCACGCATTGTAATGTCCTTAACCAAGCTCGTTGAGAATGATGGTTGATGTAGGCACATTAAGCAGACTTCTACACATATTAAGGAAAGTACCATGGATATCCATGTGGTAGAAATCTTTGTAGACTGCGACAAGTTTCAAAAAGCTGAGCAATATCCCATATTTAAAGCAGAAATCAACAAGGAGCATAAACACCATCCCAGGAACCAGATCCATCCTGTCTACAACACCGTACAAAAGCACATAGGTTACCATGGTGAACGCTCCGTAATGTGCAGCAGCCACGAGAATACTTCCTGTCCCGACAAATGGATCATACACAAGCTTCCCCGGTTTCACCAGAGCCTGATGTGCCATCAAAAGAGCGATCTCGGCATCCATAGCTGTGGGTCCTAGGTATTTTCGCCTACTTAACTCGTACTTTGCAACAACGGAGCGATCCGAGCATCCAATTTCACGCGCAAAATACATGCGCTTAGCAGCCAAAGGAGGCAGACCATTTTGCTGCGCTTTCCCATCGATATCTATGAGCCAGAACTTATGCTGTGGCTTTTTCAGCTGCACTTGACCCTGTAATGCAAGTTGCAATATAAGTCATATAATCTTAAGATACCATGCTTTCAATTCCATTCAAACTCGTTTCGATGCAGTAATAATCTCAGAGTAGTTTTTGAGGTGCAACTTCTCGTTTCATCTTTCAGGACTTGTGGAAAGGCAAGCAGGTTGAGGTTTCTGCACCTTGAAAGGCACATAACTAACACTCTCGATGCGAGCGCTCTGCTCATTAAATGTCAAGACTTTGCCAAAGCAATCAATGACTATTTTAAACGTGGTATCTTCAGCCAAGTACGGGGCCTTATGCTCTTCTGGATAATTCTCCACGGCTTCTTTCAGTTCCTCATAAGTACATCCTTCTCCCCACACCTCATACATTCCTTTCAACAGCAGGCCTGCAACGCCGCGACGTGAACAAATGGATCAATTTCATGCAAGTGTTTACTGCTTCGAAACACATAAACCCTAAACCTTTTAGACATTTACATTCTGATATGTTTGCTGCAATTTCAATACGATAATCTCAACTTCTGAACCCTAAACCCTAAACCCTAAACCCTAGTTCTGGAAGCGAAATATGATCTCAGTGCGAGCTGACAAATCAATCTAAGATGGAAAAAGCGACACAGTAGAAAGATCCTTTTGCTTGCTCATAGAGCTTAAAGGTATTATTGGATAAAAGACAGACGGGAGCTTACTTTGTGTGGCAATTTTACGTGCAATTTCCTCATTAGGGAGATTCACATAATAGAAAGGAGAATCGGGATGATGACCAGGAGCTTGTTTCCATTGCAACCCTTGCCCCACCTTATCTCCATCAGAGTGTCCATGCAATTTTGCCAGAGCCTCGATTTCTGGTAACCTGTAGTCCAGCAGCCTGTGCAAGAAGTAGCACAAGTACCACATCTTGCCACTTCACAGTCCCTCCCTCCTCTTTATCCGTGGTTCCACAAAACCTCTAGAAACTCAAGAACCCGGAACAACAGAGAGCCAACGTTTAACCCATCCGACACAACAACTTCGGCACGCAGAAACTTCCCAACACGTCTAGAAAGACTCAGATACTCCGATGCATATCGTATGATTGCTCTCAAGCGGCATTTTCACAAACAGATGCTGGAAAGAGCAGCGTCAATCACACATGTCATTAACGCAAACCAACCCTAACAACGAATATGCTCTCTAATTCTCGAAAATAAATATAAATAAATATACCTCTCAAAACAGTGGTGCAGAATCCTAGACTTAAATCCTGCGCTGTAATGACTACACCACGGCGAAAATAAGCAGGGGATTGTTCAAATGGATTGCGCACTGGCCCGTGTGAAGCGAGCTACCCCGTCCACTCTTTTACTAATTCCTTCAAAACCCGACAAACCATTGAACGATTCCAAGATACTACTACTGTACTTCTCTTCCTTTCTCACTCTTCCTTTCCTATTTCTGAGCCTCGTTCTCCTCAACAATTTCGGAATTCTTCTTCCTTCTCTGCTACTCTCTACTCCATCTGGTTTCGTTGCAATCGTGCTGCCGCGCAAAGGCAGCAGCAGTGGTGGCTACAAATTCCCTCTCATTTGCTTCTTGGCTCTGTCCGTGAACGGGGATCATCTATGTAATTTTCATTCGTTGGATCTTCATCCTTACCTACAACCCTTTTCACACTTGGCAGTCGTAAGAATGAAGCCTCACCGAAGCATCAGTTCTATTTCTTTTTTAGCTCCTTTCGAATTAAGATGTCTGTTATAATTTTGCACAAAATTATGCATAATGAAAAAAATTGTAGTCATCTTGAAGCCGACGAACTTCCAGTCTTGTTTACTTTTGAAATATCATTTACAACCACGTAAAATGAAAGTCTAGAATGGGATTTGGTACACGAATTCGGTGGGACTAGGATGGAAGCATATCCCCAATTTTAGCCCTCACCCATTTCAACAATAATCATTGATCTTAATATTAATGTCTCAATGCAACTCGATGAAGTATTGCAAAACTATGACATACCGAAGAATTGATTATTTGATAAGAAGGTTTATAATTCTACTGTGGTGATTCTAACCCTTAAGAAGATGGTCTGGATAACGAAGATTTTGCACCAATTGGAATACTGTATGTAGCCTCACCCATTGTTCCATTGGCTGCAAATGTTTGATTCAATTAGAAGTTCTACGTGTGAACACATTGCACGAGCTAAATTGATAAGAAACAATAAACCCAATAATAAACAAGAGTTCTCCAGACGGTTTACAGGATCCAACTTTATCTGATAAAACAGTATATTCCTCCGTATCAAATTTCACTTGCCAGCTCCACATGTGGCCAGACTGATTCCACTCGTGCAAAAGTGTTCGGCACACGAGGGCGGCATCAATCTATCTCCGCAGTATTGCTTATGTTCGCACAAAATCACGAAAAACAGCATAGAAAAGCACTGGAATTCGTTGCTATACAAGCTTGAACAGTCGAGGTTGCACTGAGTTCTTCGCCACTCTTGAACTCAGTGGCATCCGGTGATCATGGTCATGCGAGGAGCGAGGACTCTGTGGATTGCTTCGAGAAACTCTCTTCAGCGATACATTGTCATGCTGTCCTCTCTCAATCACATTTCCAGGACGACAACTGCTCGCACGTACGAATTTGTTCACGGTTAGAGGAGATAGGAACTCATGGAGAAATCTTAAGCTACTCAAACTATGGGCTGAATCTGTCTGACTGATCGTGAGCGCAGAATCCAGGAGTGATAAGGACTTTGAGGAGTTCCGAAGGAGAAGTTGTTGCTTACATTCAGAGTCTGTTCGAATCCATTTCCCATTCTGAGTGCAAGCCCATGCTTTGCCGAAGCTGTGACCGCGCCTTTGGATTCGCTCCCCACATCGATCTTTCGCTTGATTTGGTGGTTTTCGAGGAGGTTGCAGCTGCTGCGACGCTTTCGGAGTCACTCGAGTTGATTTAGCTCCATCGTCAACGTTTCCAGTGCACGCAGGACCCTGAAGTTTTGTTGCAATCTGATACGACCACTGTCAATACCAGTCAATGACAACAAATAGACAATCCATTGGTTTCAAGCATGGGTAATAATCCCATACCTGCGTTTGGAACTCTTCCGTGGCTGTTGGGGAGTTAGACTTCTTATCTGGTACAATTTTGGCTGCAAAGGAAGGGTTGCTACTTGACCGCCACAGCCTCCAGACTCCTCTAGTAGAACAGCTTGTGGTATTAGTTCTCTGGAGTTCGCGATCGCCGTTGTCCATCTGTTTCTTGTGTGGTTTGTTCCTCACCCACTCCTTGTCTGTTTTTGGAGTCCTCCGTCTGCAAGTGAAGAGCCCGCATACACCAGGCGAGTAGATTTCCTTGTCGGAGAGGCAATCAATTGTTGAGGACGCTACACCAGGCTTCTTTTCAGCGACTTTCTCTATCTCGATCTCAATTGAATTTGGTGGACGCATTAGGATGATGGGTATCGCACTTTTTGAGTAGGAGACCCTGTTTAGACCAGTTCTCGAATCATGGCCATCCAAAAATACTCTCGAGGATGCATCGTGATCGCCAAAGACTGGCAGCTCCTTCCTGGTGATGACGGCATTGGTGGCGCCATCTGAAAGGAGGCTTCTTAAATTCGATTGATAGAGTTCAGTTTCGTGGTCCAAGCTTCTGACTTCGCGTATCAGGAGCTGAGCGCTCGATACGCCACTGCGACGAGAATTGTTGAGATCAGATTTGTGTGGTCGGCGGTCGATATTACCACGTACCCCTGCGAGCTGGTTTAAGCCAAATGTTCCGATGGCAAGCAAACCCTGCTCTTGGTGACTGAACACAAATTGGATTGTCTCCCGCAACCCGTCTTCCCATTCCCAACCAAGGTCGCTTTCTACTCCAGACATGCATTCATCTACTTTCCCGAAAACTGCAACTTGATAGCTGGTAAGATCCTTCGAGGGTCTACGAAGGCCCACGTGTGGCATCTGAATTTGCTGTTTTTGCAGCCGAACCTCTTCCTCCGATTGGAGTTGATATGCAGTTCCAGAGCTACGGGTACTCCTTGCGGCATCTGGTGAACGAAACCATATATTTACACACACACACACACACACACATTTATATATATATATATATATATATATATGCAAAATAGATTGCAAATTAAGACAAGCATCTCACCAATCAAATTCGCTGTTCACAAATTTTATCTCGCATGGGTACAGAAAAGATATCTGAGTTTCACTTTGATCACACATAGCCTATGTATCAGAATTCAAATGATTAAAAATGTGTGAAGTTTTTATAATCGTAGGGATCGTCAATGGAGCATTATATTTCATGATGCAATCGCTCTCCTAAACTACCATCAGTTAAAAGTCGAAAGAGGTGACTGGTGACTGTAGCACCCAGTACCACAGTTCATCTTAAATCTGACTACCTATTCTGAGTGGGATTTTTAAGAGTACGTCCCAAAATTACTTAAGAAAAAGGATCCTCATGCTTAACGATCACATTAAGGATGCCTTCCATACAACTCACACACGGTGTTGAATCGTTACAAAGTCGTGACTGAACAGTTACTGAACATGTGCGGATAGAGGTTGCAAACCTGATCTCTGAAAATTTTGTACGCTCAGCTGTGAGGGCAGAGGATCCTTCTTCCTTCCCCACCCGACAAGCTGCACACCACCACGGATCTTTCGTTAATATATGGCCTCTTTTAAGGATTCGACATCTCAAAGCTGGTTAAGCCACAGTTTCTCAAAAGCCACAACGTATACCTTCATAATG
This sequence comes from Physcomitrellopsis africana, assembly GCA_036785485.1. Lineage (NCBI taxonomy): Eukaryota > Viridiplantae > Streptophyta > Bryopsida > Funariales > Funariaceae > Physcomitrellopsis > Physcomitrellopsis africana. The sequence goes on along the minus strand of JAWRVF010000686.1, from coordinate 117,191 downwards.
GGAAGATAGTGCTTGACTAAGCTATCTGAGTTGATCGATCAAGATTCAGATCAAGATCCAGGAAGTTGGAATAGTAAGAACTATACAAGAACAAACGCTGCGGTGGGACTAAGAATTATCAGTCGATTGTAGAGAATTGCGCTGCAAGCAGTTGAGGATGACTGGGTGCCTCTTTTCTAGACCGAGTTGTTACAACTAGCTTGGTATTCGGATGTCGATGTCACCCACCTGCTGCCACGTAAAATTCGTGCCCTCGTTACTTAGTACCAACCTAAGATCGCAGCCTGCTAGAATCGGACACCACAGTTAATCAAAGAATGACTCAATAATCTCTCGACGAAGAAGCCAGGCACTCCGCTAGCAGTGAGCCAGCACATGCTAGCTCACTCATTTTCGGTCAAAGACCTGGACTTGGAATTATTTCTGCAGCTAATATGTCTGAGATTACATCGAGGTAGAACATGAAGAGCTTGCCCAACGTGAGCAAGCAACAGGCCAATCGATTACTCAAATCAGGCGAGTTGTGGACGTGTCCCCATGCGCTGAAGTCATTTGAGGAACAGTAGTGAGGGAGTTGGGAGTCTGACAGGGTCGAGAGTTATGCAGATCACGGAAGGTTAACTTTGAAGAAATTACCCCAAACCAGAAGCATCACATGATCAAACTGAGGCACGAGAAAAATATTCATGCCGTAAGAGGAATACTGGTCGGTGGCAGATCAATGTTTCTCGAGGTTGATATGCTTTTCTAGAAAACCCTAACAAAATTGTCAGAAGGCCATCGTACCCACACAACCTAAGTAGAAAACTCAGTATAGTATTGCACTGCTCAAATCCGATACCAGAGGTCATAGGACTGCAGCCAATATCGTTTGCATTACAATCCCGAGAGCATCAAGCGAAGCTTATGATCACAGAATCGATGGCAACTATACTATCACAAATCCGATATGCCTGTAGTTGAAGCGTGTGGGCTCTCGTTCGCAGCAGGTTCGGAGCTCCTACTGATTTCCTCCATTTCTAGATCCCTTGTCATATGCTCCACAGTGATTTTGCAGACCTGGTATGCATAATTTAGATCAGTTGGGCAAAATCTAAGCTTGAATTCCAACTGCTCAGAACACTGATTCGTGTCGACCTCATGGTGTTTCAACTTCGGCGAAGCTATTGTGTCGGAGGATGGGTGGGTGTCAGACGACCATTACATCACTGTCCTAGTCTAAAGATTTTGTTAAAATATTGGTGAGGATTTACAATTATAAGTTGCTTCATTGTAGGCCATGACCTGCTTCATGAGTCAGCCGCAACTTCGCCGCTCACGCTGCTGAGTTGCATGGGGATTCCACACGTTGCCAGAAACTCCACTGGAGCAGAATTCTTTGCTTTCAGATTTAGTGTCGAAGCTACGCAGCCCGCTGCAACTGACCGTAATTTTTTTAGGGTTTAGGCTTCGGGCAGCTGTGTTGGGCTGAAAGTCAGAGCTCGTTGACCGAAGCACACCTTCAACTTTTCATTTCTGTTCAACACATTCTGAATCTTAAAAAAGCATAAAAAGAAAATTTCCATCTCAATCTTTTGATAGTGTGATGATAAGTGTTTTACTTGAATGATTTTAAATGTATTTAAGACTTAAAAAACTTTATTTGAAACACGAATGTTTAGATTTTAAGGTTTCGTGTTGATTATGATTTGAAAAAGAAGTTTTCTATAAATAAATATTTGGTTGGAAAATATTTTTAGATAAAATCTTATTAATATTTATTTATTAAAATCTAAGTATTTAATATTAATATGATATTAAATATATCTTTTATAGAAGTATTTAATATCATATTAATATCATATTAATATTGTTAAGAAATATTTTCTTGTATATTAGTACAATTTGTTAAAAAATAGTATAAAAAATTATATTTATTAAAAATAAGTATTTGATAGCATTCCTTATGGACTATTAAAAAAATATACAATTTTGTTGCCAATGTGAAACAACTAACATATTTCCTAATAAAACTTTCTAAAGATTTGATAAAGTATATATATATATATATATATATATATATTCTTAATTAGATAACTATATTTGACTAATTATTTGGAAGCAGATCCACAATGATCATTTTAGATTATAATCTCTCAAAAACAATCTACTACCAAATTTTAAAATAATTAATATATGACTAACTAAATCTTTATACGATTGTCACTAAATTTATTTATGTATTCAATCTAACATATTTAAACAATTATAACTAATCTCAATTATAAGTATCATTTAATTCTAAAAATAATTTCAATAATCCAAGTAGACTTTATTAATAATATAGTTAGTTGAAATCCAACCTACTACAATTACAAAGTTCATTTTTATTTCTTTTTCTAAAGAAAACTTATCAAATTTACTTTAGTTTTTATATGTAATTCTATGTAGTCATAGAGATTTAAAGTAAATCACTAATAAAATATTATAACAAGTACCACCCTTCTACCTAATATACTTTAGAAAATATTCTTTATTATTTATAAATGATGATATATTATAGATTATACTAATAGTACAACCATTGTTAGTTTCTATACCTACATATTTTATAATACTACTATAATACTACTATAATACTACTAGTGTGTCTTATTCCAGGACTTCTATCAAAAGTATCTATTTGAATAACTTTAATAGCATTTTTTTTTGCAATCATATCAAAATTGCAAAACAATTGGTATATGTATTAATATATATTATTCTATTATAATTTATAATTAACTTACACTATATTAATCTTTTGTTAAATGCATTTGAGATTATGTAATATAATGTTGATTTCAATATTTTTATATTTTCATTTAGCTATCTTGTTTTCAATTGCTAGAAAAATAAAAAAAAACAAAAAAAATATATATATATATATATATATATATATATATATACATACATATATTTATCTATGTATTTTTATACCAAGGCATCCAAAAGTTTCAAATATTTTTTCTTTAACATTGAGAGGACTTTTAAAACAAATAATGCTATGAGTTACTTTTTAAAAAATTCTATCAAAAATACGTATTTTTTATTCAAAGAATTATATTGTTTTTATTTTTTGAACTAAATTTTTAGAATAAAATATTTAACTTTAAATCTAATGATTTGACTATATAAAGTATAATGTAGTTATCATTGAAATATCTTCTAATCTATTTCATTCTTATATTACTTATTGGAAATAATAAATTTCAAATTACCCTTCAATTCTAACATTAAGATCTTATTTATGCCAACTATATGTATATAGATGTTAAACTTGTTTTTAAAGGATAATAATATTTTTAGATATTTAAGTAATTTCCTATCAAATTACAAACAATTTAATTCAATGTTTTTTATTTCATCACAGAACCATAAATCTTAGACGTCCTGTTGAGGTTGTTACATATCTCTTTTTAAGAATTATTATTGACACAATAAACATATGAAGCATTGTAAGGTAATGTAAAGTCTTGAGTAAAATATAAGACATGATATTAAATAAAATTATAAATCTCAATTACTATTCCTAAAGAGTAAGAACAAGAAACTATCAATCATTATAGAAGATAATCTCTAGGAACAACTAAATACAAGGATGATTTAATGTTTAATGTTCAATTTGAATTTTAAAAAACATTACTGTTATTATTATTATTATTATTATTATATTCTCTAGTGCCTCCATGACATAAAAATACAATTTGGTTTATTTGAAACTCAGTGCATTATATTATAAGAATAGGAAGAAAAATTGGTTCCTATCTATTATATATTTTGTAGAATTTGAAAAAAAAAAATAAAATCTTTTTATAACAATAATAAAGCCTTGAAAGATTTACAGAGAAATCAATATATTATTGGATAAGGATTGATGTCTACAATATAGTGTAGATTGTGAACTTTGGTTATGAGTCTCTAGTGACTCCTTAAAACACCAAAAAAAATGGTAGAAAATATTCTTAATATTATTTTGAGAAGAATGACTTAAAACCAATGCCTCTTCAATAACACAATTGTATGGTAAAGATGGTTCTAAAAAAATATATATCTAACTTTATATTATAAAAATCTTTAATCCATTATTCTTTATCTGTGTTTAGATATAAATAAAATAAATATTTTTATATATAATATTTTCTAATTAATATATATATATATATATATGTTACTTATTTTTAAAAAAACCTATCACAAGTACTCATATATGTATAGAATATATTATTTGTTAAAAACTCATGGTTGGAGAGTGTTTAGTTTTTAACTTGGGGTACCAAAGACTCCTCAAATATAATGACATATATTAGCTTTATATAATATTGTGTCATTAAAGGCTTATTCTTCCCACCAATTCTAATTCTCTATTGTAAGCATATTTATTTTCATGTGTTAAATATACAATATATCATACATAAAAATTATAATAAAAAATTAAATATTCGATGTAATTTTATTTTATAAAAATTCTCCTATCAATAAAAAAATTATTACTTTGTAATATGTATTTTTTGTGATAATTTTGAGATTTTTATCATAAACATATATGGTTTGATTCCTAATATGTTGTTAAAATACATTCTTCATATAATTAAGTATATAACTAAGAATCAATTGAATATAAACATAATTGCAAATAAAACTATAAACTATCTATATATATATATATATATATATACGATCTAAAAATGTGTTTTTATCATTTTCAGAAAATATAATAAAATAAGTCATTTCCACAAGACTTTAATACACAAGCTATACTTGCACCACTATCATCTGCCCAAAATTAGCCGGGTAGACTTGAAAAAACTCTTCCCCCCTCCAACATGGCACGAGGAAGGGATCCTCTTGAGTCCTGCGATATGACTTGACACAAAATGAGCTTCTCTGGGCAGCACTAAAATTATCGACTGCCCCAGTGGCTCCATTATGAAGAAGGGATTGCCTGTCCTCGCATCCTGTGCCTGGTGCTGACACCTGGCTAAGCAGTCAAGACGTGTGTCCACGTCTTTCGCCAGCATGGGCTCCTTGCCACGCCTTCTCTGATTGGAGCCTCACCCCACGACCCCTTTGCATGACCTCTTCAAAGGACCTGCGGCGTCCCAAGAAAATCTTCATGAAGCCAGAAGTTATTCAACCAATCAAACTTGGTTAGTTCGGTGAAGGAATATTAAAAGAGAAATATAGGGTGTAAGGTTATATATATATATATATATATATTCTTCCTTTGATGCTTTTGTGTGTGTATAAATATAAATATAAATATATTCTCTTTCTCTTAATGATTTAGTTTTATTTAGAGGGGCATGACAAGCACTCCATGTTCACTAAACCCATAGAGTTGTGTATTGCTTGAATGATTTCTGAAGACTGGTTCAAAGTTGAATTAAACCATAATGAGGGGTGTCAGAGTTAGGTGATGGAAGTTGAGATAACCTTGGGGGAATTTAAAAAGGGAAGGCAAATTGGCAAGAGGATAACCTAGGAGTTCATTGCCCAAAAAACTGAGTTAGAAAATGATATAGTTCAACATTTTGATTTATTTATTTATTTTGTGTAATGCCATATTGGTTTGGTCTAAGGCAGCAACTTCATCATTGTCCACAGCACCCTCTAACACCTCAACATGCCCACATTAAACTTTTCAGGAAGACTGTAAAGAAGGGGCAACAATATTAAATTGTTGCACACTGTTGTTGAAGATATTGTTCATATTTTTACACTTCTTTTGATGCATTCTAATTGGTGGTTTTATGGCATGCTCTGAGATCCACTAGATGAGGTAATTGAAAACTGATGCACAAATGAGCACAAGCACCTCTCCTCCACATTCATCCACCACAATTCATTGGTGGATGATACCACAAGGCTTTGGTTGTAATCAAATTGGAACAATATTGTGATCCTCAAAAGCAACATGCTGTAAAGTAGAGAAAATGATGGCAATTTTTGGTGAGATTGTATATAGATTAGGAGACTCCCTATAGTTCTAATGATTAATATTGATTTTTTAAAATATCAATGTTTCAACTTCGTTTGGTATGGCCACTGTTACTTATTTAGTTTTGTGTAGTTCATGCTGTGCAAAATGCAAATTGTTGTGACTTGCTTGGTTTTTGCATAGGACATCTTTATAGCAAGCTTGGAACTCATAAAGGAGTGCAAGGTCATTGTTTTAATTAAACAAAATATTTTATTTTAGCTAGTTATTGACTATGAATATATATTTTTTCAAAATAAATAAATTTTAAATTTTAAAAATCACTAGAAGTTACTAGCATTCTTTCTTTTTTTTATTTTTTTATTTTTTTGATATGTAGGGGGGTTTACCTGTTGCATTGAAATTGATATTTTTTTTTAATTACATCCTATCCTATGCCCTGACACTCATGTCACCAAATGAGCACAAGAGGACTTTTTACTTAAACAATGTGTATATTTGAACTTACGAGCTTCAGTCACAAATCTTCCATCCATCATTTATTTTTTAAAGCAAAATTTGATGTAACTGATCCTTGACCATGCATCAATCATATGTCTCAATTTTCTACATGGAGACATAACTACTTTTTTGCATCACTTCAAAGACAAATTTGTTTCACCAAATCCAAATAGTCCATAGACAAAGTTCTCTTAACAAAGACCAACTCTTATAAAAACTTTTGTATTAAGAGGGAAGAATTTCTATAGAAAATAGCTTATTACCAAGTGAAGGATTTCCAAGGATTCAAATTCCATGAATTAGATGTTAATTAATATAAAAGAGAAGTGATCCAATTCCAAATGTAACTTGCTTGATGACAATTCCAAAACCAGTGGAGAATAAATTCAAGTGTTTGGAATTGATACATACTACAATAAATATTAATATTAAGGCTAATTTTTTTTCTACAAGTATTGACTACTATGCTTTTATATCATATAAGCCAAATGAATATAGCTTCTTTATAAGAGCAAGGGGTGGACTAAAAGTCTTTTCAATTAAATATAAAATCTTGACTAAAAAGTATATGCTATTTTTGTACCAATAATTGATAGTAGAGCTATTTCTTTAAAGTAACTTTCTACCAAGTTTGGCAAAATATATCACGTAATCTCTTCCAATAATCTATGAATAAGATAGAAAATTAAATATCAATTCAATAATTGGGATATAGAAAAAATCAACTTCCAAAGTTTTTTTTATTATTAGTTTTGTTTTTGGAATAATTCTAGCAATTTTCAAGAAATCTTGAACTTTGTTCATATTGCCTTCTTGGCCTTGTTCAAGTAAAAGTTGTCCATCAAAGTGTGGGATTTTAGATTGAATGCTTATTTTTAAAAACTTATTTTTAATTGATGAGGTAAGACAAACTACTTATTTTCTTCTATTCCAACATATGTTATGAAGAGTTGGAATACCACATCTAGAAAATGATTAGACCTTACATTTTATATATTCCAATCTATTTATTGGATCTTAGAAGGGCTATATTATATTGAAATATATTTTTTAAAGATATAAAAGAATAGATGTGGAAAAAATCCTAGATAGAGTTATAAAATAATAGAATGTGGTATACAGATATTACTTCTTCTATAGGGAATAGAGACATTGGCCCTTTAAAGAGGTTTTTAATATAATGAAGGTTGTTTGTATGGAAAATTATTGCTTGATGGAATTCTAAGTGAGTGTCTATTATAGAAAATTAAAAATTTTGCCATAAGAACCAATTCCATATATTATAAAAGAAAATAGGAGAGTTGAACTATAGAAACTTATACATATGTAACAAGACTTTTTAAATTTTATTCCATATTTTAAACCACGTATTCTATTTATAATTTAGAATGAGTGACCAAATTAGATCTAATATTCAATTTCTATAAGCCGTTGATTTAGAATTCATCATGCAATATTTAAAAAATTGTTGAATATTTGCTTGACCTGATTAAAGAATTGTTAGTATCGATTTGGATAATAAGACTTTGGTGGAATAGGTGCCACATTCATCTTAAATATGAAGATAATGAGAACATTAAGGTCAAAAGTACTAGCCCATAAAAACCTCATAGAATAGATTTTTAATATATGTATTCTTCTTCAATCATCTTAATATTTACAAATAATCTTTTTTCATATGACGGCTTCTTAAAATAAATCTTTTTATTATTGTGGCATATGACTTTTGTATATTAGCTACTGTGTGGAATTTATAAATATGAATTGATAATTATATTTCATATTACCATAGGCTGGATTATTGGTGAATAGAACATATGAAGAGCCGGGACGTGTGTGTCAAGGACATACTTATCACAACCTTCTAGAACACTCTAGAAGGTTCTTAGAATTCTTAGAACCTCCCAGAACCTTCTAGCATCTTTCAAATAGATAGAAGTTGCTTGAAAAGCTTCTTAATTGGTGGAAATTGCTTGAGAAGCTCCCTAGTTGGTGGAAGTTGCTTGAAAAGCTTCCTAGTTGGTAGAAGTTACTTGAAAAGCTCCGCAAGTAAGAGTATATATTAGAGTCAAGGCTGAAGAGTTCTTCAGTCTCAACAACACATCTCTTGGAATTCTAGCTCACATCTCTCGTGTTGTTCTTGTACTCATTTAATTGATCTAATTCTTGCCAATTCTTCTTGAACTTCTTGTTTAGACTTTAGTCTATATTCTGCATCCGTGACAATTTGTCGAGATTGCCTTTACCTCAATATCAAAGCTAAATCTTTTTTGTTAGAAAGTGGATTACCCCTTTTCTTGAAGGCATACTAGTGCTTTAGAGGTTGCGGATTATCCTCCTCTAAACTAATATTTTTTCTATCACAATATCGGAGCTTAGTTCTTTGAGGCAGACAATGGACTACCTTTCTCTTTAGAGAGATACTTGAGAATTCTAAGGGTTGCAGATTATCCACCCTTGGACCGATATTGATTCTTTTTTCTTTGCTTAAGCATGGTTGATAGAGAAGACATTGTTGTGGTAGAGAGAATCTACCTCAAGAAAGCGCTGGGCTTCTAGCTGCAACTAAATACTCAATCAAGATCTAAAATAATAAAATCCTCAAAATTTTGTAAAAGTTTTCTTTTAGGGTGCCTTGGAATTCAAATTGCTATCTTTGACTCCCAATATCTCCTTCTTCAGAACTCCTATTGTAGAAATTCTTCTACATCAAGTGTAGAGCTTAAAATCACCTCTCTAGTTGCATCTTGCAATCTCCAAAAGCTCTCATACAATTCTTTCAATCCTCAAAAGAGTGACAGTAGGTACAATTTGTACACCCTAACTTCAAGTGCCTACTTCTCCCTCATAAAAAATCCAAATCTCTCAATTTTTACACCAAAATTATAGCCCAAAAAACAAGCTTTCTAATCCTAGTCTCTGATTTTCTGAATGGCCTCTTTGAATTTGCCGAAACCCTTATTCTTGTTGTAGGCAGCCTCCTCAAAGCCTATTGGGCATGACCATTGACCAATAGGAATGAAGAACTTCACCCCTTGTCTTCATTCATCCTCACTTTGTCTTCATCCTTCCAAATAGGCCTCTTAGTAGTTTAATTCTTCTTCTTTGGACCCCAATTGCCTCTCAAGGCTTTATACTAAATATTTAGGTTCTATATAATTTAAAAGCCATAACCAAATTAAGTAAAAATCTAAAATAATTTTTTTTACACCAATCCCCTTTAATTTACTTTACTAATCATTCTAGCACATATTTAAACCTATAAACATATTATACATTTTGAGTGGATTTTACATACTATAAGCAATTACAGTATGACAACGTTAACATGGTAGAATCTTTGGAGTCAAAGTTAGATGTGATCATCAATGCCGTTAATGCTCTAGCGGTTAGAACTGTTGAAATTGAAGGAAATTTTGCTAAGTTCCCTAGAGCTACAAGAGTGAAAGTGGCTCATACTACATTACAACTACCTCAAGTCTCTCTAGTTAGTGAAGCACTGCCATCTACATCTCAGCATAAGAATTTGGTTACACCACAATATAAAGAATCTCAAGTTAGTCTCTCAGAGAAGTTTGATGGTATCCGATCAAAGTTTTGTGGCTTTATAAACCAAGTTTGGTTGGTAACATTCTTGCAACATGAACGCTATTCAATTGAGGAGTCGCAAGTTAGATTAGTAGGGACATTACTTACTAGACAAGCTTTGTCTTGATTTGCCTCTTTATTCGAAAAAAAATCTCTTATCTTGAGTAATTTTGAGACCTTTCTAGAAGCATTTGAGGAGGCATTTGGAGAGCATGATAAGACTCGGTGGACAGCTACTAAGATTTGTTCTCTATAACAAGGATCACGCTCTATATTTGTTTACGTTTTGGACTTCAGATAACTTGCCTATGATATTAATTAGGGAGAAGAAGCCCTGGTGAGTCAATTTTATTGGGGACTCAGAGACGACGTGAATGATTTATTGCTATCTCTATCTGATCCTTAAACACTCAATGAAACAATCAGTCAAGTGATGAAGTATGACAATCCGCTTTTTTAATGACGTCAAGATCATTATTCTAGAGCTACACCATATCCACAAGGAAATCAGTTCTATTCGGTTGCTCCTATCAAGAGCATAGAAATTCAATTTGAAATGGAAGACATACAAATCGATGCGATATATTTTAAGCCCCTTACAATTGAAGAAAAGAAGCAAAGATTTAAGCAAAATCTGTGCTTATATTGTGGAGAGACAGGCCATAAAGCCAAAAATTGTCTAAGGAAATAGAAACCTCATACAACAAGACTCAGGAGCACAAGCACTTTCCTATCCAGTCACAATAGGGACCGTTGTCGTGTTGTGGTTCCGCTACTATGAAAAAATATTGTACATGTATATTTAATGTACAATTTACTATATAGCTAAATGAGAGCCATATCAATGGACTTTTATTGGTTATAGGATGTGGTTAGGTTGCTAGTTTAGAAGGGATCTATTAAAAAGATTATTATTAAGGTTTATACAACCTTATTTTTTTTTTAGTAGTGACTTTTGAAGTTAATTTTATATTGATAGTAACTTGTATATATCTTAAGTCACCTATGTTAGACATTGGTGATCCTTAAGATCTTATTTACTTTTTTTATTTGATGCTTAAAGTACCAAGTATGTAAATCTTATAAGAAGAAGGGTTAGAAAAGGGTTTTTAGTGTAAAAAGGATAGTTTGGCCATCCATGTGGATGAATAGAGGTAGATGATAGAAATCTCTATTCTAATTGGCCAAAAATCATGCCCAATGGGCTTCAAAGGGGTTGCCCAGGGATTTATTAGGAATTAGGGTTTGTTTTTCGAGAAGAGTCGAACATCAGAGGCTAGGATCATAAGGTTTAGGTTTTTGGATCTGGTTTAGGTGCAAATTTTGTGTGATTTGTATTTTTTATGAAGAAGTTATAGGCGCTCAAAGTTAAGGTGTTGATTTTGGACCTACTGTCATTCTTCTAGATATAACTCGCGCATACAGAGATCAATCAAGGATCGGCGATTAGGGTTGAAGAGAACACTTTCACGACTATACTTTTTATACATAGCTTGATAAAATTCAAGCCAGGATAAAGGAGATATTGGGAGTTGAAGTCAGTGCTTACAAACTTAAGGGCAGTAAGTGACATGCTTACATAATGGTCATATTTTGAGCTATATTTTAGGCAATTTGAAAGATTTTTGGCTCAAAATTTTTAGAAGTATATATGTTTATGTCACAAGATTATGTGCAAAATTTTTGTGACATTAGAATTTTTGGGTTTGTGAGATATAAGGAAAATAGTGCTCAGGTATCTCTAAGCTAGGGTTTTAAGTACATGCAAGGGATTTTGAGATATCAAACGATTGGAAATGAATTTATGGTTGACTCTTTCTTGTGGTAAAACTTAAGAAAATTATCTACACTTTGAATTAAAATTTATAGGAACTGAATAGTTGGATCAAGAGTTATTTAACTCTAAAGTTTAGCAAGAAATAAGTCTTTGCAGGTGAATAAAGTTTTGAAGGATTTTTGTGGAAATTTGAACCTTTTTTGTACAAACTTACTTGAATATAAGAGGGTTTATATATATATAACTTCTTTTTTATAAGATTGTTGTATGATTTTTCTTTTTTATTAAAGACAAATTACGTGTTGGATTTTTGCCATCAAGTTTCAAATAAACTCTCCACAGGTAGGTATCCAATATATTCCTAGATAGAAGGCCACGTCATACGACACTATGTAGTTGGACATCTCAACACTAGAAATTAATCAAGGTTCCTTTCTCTCAACTCAACCTTCTCATTGCTTTATGGTACCTTTATTTCTTGGTATTCAAAAATTACAAACGGATGCTCTACTAGACTCAAGAGCATCTGCTTGCTTTTTAGATGAAGAAATTGCCAAGCTTCACAAATTTCCTCTTGTGAAGAAATCAAAGCCTGTCCATGTAGAAATCATAGACGACCGACCTTTGTCTTCTGATGATGTTACTTATGAAACTAAACCGTTAAAGATACGTCTTGAAAATCATGAAAGTAGCATTATATTTAATATTATCAAGACCCCTTTATGTCCAGTCATTTTGGAGCTATTCTTGCTTAATAAATATAATCCATTCATAGATTGGAGGTTGCGGAGAGTGACATTTCCATTAAAACCCTTAAAGGTGGAACCTACTAAGATAATGTCTAGAAATAAATCCTTGTTCATAGGTGCGAGGGCCTTCATGAAGGAAGCCAAGCATAATACACCTCTTGTCATCTTCGCAATGCCAACTCAAGAAGATGCAACTATGACTTTGGTTATTCCAGAGTAGTATGAAGAATTCAAGGATGTCTTTGAAAAGAAGAATGCTAACATGCTATCAAAGCATCGACCATACAATTGTGCTATAGATCTCCAAGAGGGAGCACAACCACCATTTGACCCAGTCTATAATTTATTACAAGATGAGCTTTTAGCATTAAAAGATTACATTGAAGAGAATCTTGCAAAGAATTTCATTCGGCATTCTAAATCTTTAGTAGGTGAACCTATCCTCTTTGTGAAGAAGAAAGATGGCTCATTATGAATGTGCATGGATTATCGAGGCTTGAACAAAATCATCGTAAAGAATCGATATCCATTACCACTAATATCTGGACGCTTGGAGTAACTTAGTGAAGTCAAAATATACACCAAAATAGATCTTTGTGGAGCTTACAATCTTGTATGAATAAAAGGAAGAGATGAATGGAAGACAACATTTTGGACGAGGTATGGATATTTTGAATATAATGCTATACCTTTTGGATTAATCAATGCACCAGTTATATTTCAACATTTGATAAATGATATTTTTTGAGAATATTTGGACAAATTTGTTATTTGTTATCTCAATGACATTTTGATCTACTCTAAGAATGTTTAAGAACATGAGGGTCATGTGAAGTGGGTGTTACAAAAACTTCAAGATGCGGGATTATATGCCAAGTTAGAGAAATGCGTATTCCATCAACCCAAGGTGGAATTTCTTGGTTAAATTATTTTGAATGAAGGATTGTTGATGGATCAAAAGAAGGTTCAAGCAATAACGGATTTGGCAATACCAAAGACAGTACGGGACGTGCAATGTTTTCTTGGGTTTGTCAACTTCTATCACATTTTCATCAAGAACTACTCACAAATTGCAGTTCCATTAATGGGGTTGACATCAAAAGACAAGCTCAAGTGGAGTACCCGAGCACAAGAGGCTTTTCAAGAGTTAAAGTCGACGTTTACAATAGTTCCTATTTTGGTACACCTTGACTTTACAAAGGCCTTCTATTTGAAAAAAAATGCTTCTGACTTTGCGCTAGGAGCTGTATGATCACAGATGGAGAAGGATGATAAACTTCACCCGGTTGCTTTCTACTCAAAGAAGTTTTCAGCAGTAGACATCAACTATAAAATTCACAATAAGGAGTTGCTTGTAATAGTTGATTCTTTCCAAGAGTGGCATCATTTATTAGAAGGTACTGCACATCCCATGACTGTATATACAAATCACAAGAATTTAGAATATTTTACAACAGCTTGAGTTTTGAATCGTCGCCAAGCTCGGTGGAATATGTCATCATCCCGATTCGATTTCATCATCACATATTGGCTAAGAAGGCAACAAGGATTATTGGATGCGTTATCAAAGAGATCATATCTAGCACCCAAGATTAGAGATGCAGTATTTGATCAACAATGTATAACTTTCTTACAACCAGAACGATTTTGCCTTCACACTACCTCCATAATGATGCCAATTGATGCTGATTTTTTAGAGCAAGTCCATGGAGCATTGTTAAGGACATACTTATCAAAACCTTTTAGAACATTCTAGAAGATTCCTAGAACTCTCTAAAACCTTCCAAAGCCTTCTAGCATCATCTTAGTTGGTAGAAGTTGCTTGAGAAGCTTCCTAGTTAATAGAAGTTGCTTGAGAAACTCCCTAGTTGGTCAAAGCTGCTTGAGAAGCTTCCTAGTTGGTGGAAGTTACTTGAGAAGCTCCCTAGTTGGTGGAAGCTACTTGAAAAGCTTCCTAGATAGGAGTATATATTAGAGTCGAGGCTGAAGAGTTCTTCAATCTTGACAACACATCTCTTGGAGCTCTAGCTCACCTCTTTGGTGTTGTTTTTGTACTTATCTGATTAATCCAATTCTTGCCAGTTCTTCTTGAACTTCTTGTTTAGACTTCTAGTCTATATTTTGTGTCTATGACAATTTGTCGAGACTACTCTCATCTTAGATATCAAAGCTAGTTCTTTCTTATTGGAGTGTGGATTACCCCTCTTTTTGAAGGTACATTAGTATTTTAGAGGTTGCGGATTATCCTCCTCTAAATTGATATCTTTTCTATTATAATATTGGAGTCTTATTTTTCTTAGAGAGAGTAAATTATTCCTCTTCTTGAAGGTCTTAAGGCATTTTAAAGGTTGCAGAGTACCTTTTTCTAAATCAATATTTTCTTCTTGTAGAAACAATTATTTCTTTTCTCTTAGAATGGTCGGAGGTCAAGACATTAATATGATTAAAATTTTGGAGTCCAAGTTGGACGCCATTAAGAATACTCTTGCTATGTTATCACAGAAAACTATGGTGATTGAAGGAGTCTTTGTAAGACTTCATAACGATGGAGCATCCAGAATAGCTCAATCTAGACTTCGTCAGCCTCAAGCTTCCGCACCAGAAGAAGCAGCTTTACCTGTGGTTCAACGAGAATCATTGCTTCTACAATGAAAAGAGCCTCAAATTAGCCTCCCAAATAAGTTTGATGGTACATGTTCCAAGTTTTGAGATTTCGTCAATCAAATCAAGTTGATAACAGCTCTTCAATCCGAACGTTATCCGACAGAGGAATCACACGTTGGAACTTTGCTTACGAGACAAGCTCTATCGTAGTTTTCTCCTCTTTTCGAAAAAAGATCATCGATTTTGAACAACTTTGAGACTTTTTTGGAAGTATTTGCAGAAGTATTTGGCAAGCATGACAAAGCTCGATGGGCTACAACAAAAATTTGATCGCTACAACAAAGGACTCGTTCTGCATCAGTCTATGCATCGGATTTCAGGCAATTGGCATGCAACATCAACTGGGATGAAGAAGCATTGATGAGTCAATTCTATTGAGATCTAAAGGATGACGTGAAGGATTTGTTGTTATCTCTTTCTGATCCACAAATGCTCAACAAAGCCATTAGCCAAGCTGTGAAGTGCGATAACTGCCTATTTTAGCGTCACCAAGACCAATGTTCTAGACAATATACAAGTCGTCATGGCGCAATTATATCGGCAAATAGCCTAAATTTACAATCAGAGGTGGAAGACATGCAGATTGATGCGATACGTGTCAAATCCCTTACTCCACAAGAAAAGAAGCAGTGTATGGAGGAAGGTTTATATTTGTATTGCGGTAGAGAAGGCTATAGAGATAGAAATTGTCCTAAGAAGCAAAATAGACGTAGCATCAAGATTAGAGGTGTATTTTTTCAAGAAAACAAGAATGCCCGGCCACAATAGGAACTATGCAGCTCGACAAATCAATACTAGGTTCCTCTCTTTCTACCCAAGCTGCCGTTGTTTTACAATTCTTTTGTCTTTTGGCTCTCAAAAATTAAAAATCTTAGCCTTATTAGATTCAAGAGCATCTGCTTGTTTCTTAGACCAAGAATTTGCTAAGCGTCATAAAATTCTCCTAGTATAGAAATTAAAGCCAATTCACGTAGATGTAATAGATGGACGATCTTTATTGTTTGGTAGTGTCACCCATAAATCAAAATCTATAGAGGTGATGTTTAAAGACCATAGTAGTTGTATTATTTTTAATATTATTAGCACTCCATCAAATCCTATTATTCTTGGTCTTTCTTGGTTGGAAAAATATAATCCATCTATAGATTAGAGGCTGCGGAGGATAACATTTCCCATAGAACAACGAAAGAACAAGCCTCAAAAAAGACTCCAAATCAAAAATTCTTGTTTATTGAAGCAAGAACGTTTATAAGATCGTGCAAGGAAGACACACCATTGATCATTTATGCGATTCCAACTAGTGGAAAGCAGATTTCAAAAGCAGGTATATCGGAACAATACAAGGATTATCAAGACGAGTTCCAAAAGAAGAATGCTGACATCCTAGCAGAGCATCCACCATACGATTGTGCCATAGAATTACAAGAAGGAGCACAACCGCCTTTTGGCCCAATCTACAACTTATCGCAGATGAAGTTGGTTGTATTGCGGAAATACATTGACAAGAACCTAGCCAAGAACTTCATTTGTCATTCAAAGTCGCTAGCTGTGGCACCAATCTTATTTGTGAAGAAGAAGGATGGCTCACTATGGATGTACGTGGACTATCGAGGTCTCAATAAGGTGACAAAGAAGAATCGCTATCCACTACCTATGATCTCTAGTCTTCTAGAACAATTTGTTCGTGCAAAGATCTTTACAAAGATTGATCTAAGGGGAGCTTTCAACCTTGTGCAAATCAAAGAAGGAGACGAATGGAAGACAGCTTTTCGTACAAGGTATGGCCATTTTGAGTATAATGTCATATCATTTGGTCATACCAATGCTCCAACAGTCTTTCAATACATGATAAATGATATTTTTTGAGAGCATCTAGACGATTTTGTTGTCATCTATCTGGATGATATCTTGATATTTTCCAAGAACAAGAAGAGTATGAGAAGCACGTTCGTTTAATATTTGAAAAACTACACAAGCGAGGACTCTATGCCAAGTTAGAAAAGTGCTTATTTCACCAAACTGAGATGGAGTTTTTAGGATTTGTTGCAACTACGGAAGGTTTGAAGATGGATCCCAAGAAGGTAGAAGCAATTGTATCTTGGGAAGTTCCAAAGATGGTTAGAGATGTACAATATTTTCTTGGCTTTGCTAATGTTTATCGAATCTTCATCAAAAATTACTCTCAAGTTGTTGCCCCACTCACTCAATTGACGTGTAAGGATAAGCTCGAATAAGGACTTCTAACGGAAAAAGCATTTCAAAATCTTAAGACGACATTTACTATGGCTCCAATCTTGTTACATCTAAACTTTATAGAAGCTTTTTATTTGAAAATGGATGCTTCGGATTTTGCTTTAAGAGCCATACTTTTGTAGATGTGCATTGACAATAAGCTTCATTTGATTGCATTCTATTCGCGAAAGTTTTCTATGGTTGAGATCAACTACAAGATCCATGATAAGAAATTCCTTGCTATAGTAGATTCTTTCTAAGAGTGGCATCACTTCCTCAAAGAAGCTGCACATCCGGTGATTGTATACACGGATTATAAGAATCTGGAGTACTTCATGTCGGCTCGGATTCTAAATCGACGTCAAGCTCAATGGAATATGTCGCTATCTAGGTTTGACTTCGTTATTATTTATCCGCCTGGAAAGTAGAAAGGGCTATCTAATGCATTATCAAGAAGATCATATCTTGCACCAAAGGTTGGAGAAGTAGCGCTTGATCAACAATATACGATATTGTTAAAATCAGAGCAATTCAAGATTTCTACTACTATTGTGTCAATTGATGCCGATTTCTTCAACCAGGTATGTGCCACGACCATTGAAGATTCAATAGCCCTTGATATGAAGCAGCATATCAGTGATGACAAGTTTTAGGTCGAAGGAGATCTTTTATACTTAGAAGAGCGATTGTATATCCCAAAAGGGCCAACACGACTCCGAGTCCTTCAATCTTGTTATGACTTTCCAACTATGGGATATTTTGGATACAACAAGACCTTGAAACTCATTTCTCGAGATTTTTGGTGGCTCCAAATGTAGAAGGATGTAAAAGATTTTGTCCTCTCTTGTGATATTTGTTCAAGATCCAAGAACCCTCGGCATCACCATTATGGACTTTTACAGTCATTACCTATTCCGTGTTGTCCATGGGCTTCAGTTTCTATGGACTTTAGTATAAATCTGTTGCCATCAAATTCATTCGACAACATCTTTGTTGTGGTGGATCGGCTTATGAAGATGGCACATTTTATTCCTTGTAAGAAGACATCGTCAAGCAAAGACACAGCAAGGCTCTTCCTTGATAATGTGTATCAATATCATGGTCTATCAGATGATATCGTGTCGGATTGAAGAATCCAATTTGTATCAAAGTTTTGGAGATCTTTTTTTAAGATATTGAAGGTAGACATCAAGCTTTCTTTGGCATTCCATCTTCAAACTGACGGTCAAATAGAACGGAAAATCAAGTTTTGAAATAGTATATACAATGCAGTATCAACTATCAACAAGATGATTGGACTGCATATCTACTGCTAGCCGAGTTTGCATATAACAACACCCTTCATGTGTCGACTCAAAAAACACTATTCTTTTTCAACTATGGATATCATCCAAAGCTTGATCTATTGAGTCCATCAACGAATAACAATCCAATAGCTGAAGGATGGATGAAGTAGCTATCAAAGCTTCAAACCACATTGAAGCTTCAATTATAAATTGTCCAAGAATCTTACAAAGCATCCATGAATAAATTTCGAAATCACGCACCTAATTTCAAAATTATAGATAAAATATGGCTGCTTCGACGGAATATCAAGATCAAGCGGCAATATAATAAGTTGGACTACTAGAGATTGAGACTATTTGTTATCCAGAAGCAGATCAATCCTGTGGTATACCACCTAGAATTACCAACTGCTATGAAGGTACATGTTTCTCTGTTAGAGCCTTATCGGAAATCGTCTTTTCTTGGAAGAGTACAATATGCGCCACCTAGTATAGAAATATAAAACCATGAAGAATACAAGATGGAAAAGATACTAGATTCACGACAAAGATGGAATAAATTAGAGTACTTAGTACATTGGAGTGGCTATGATATTAATTAACGAACATGGAAATTGGCCAAAAATCTTGCCAAAGCGCCGCGAAAGGTACAGGAATTCTATCGACAATATCCTAATAAATTAAAAATTGGTCATTGACGAAATGTGAAGATGAAGCCTTCTCTGGAGAAATGAATAGAAAAAGGATCCAGGTCTTATCAAAATATAACTTGTTGTATTTTGTGGTGTCAAGATATCTAATCTCAAGGTGTATTTAGATATGGCTAGTGGGAATGACGATATTGCACTAGTGATACCATCGCAACTGAGTAGCTCTCGACATCGACCTTGAGATGAAGAATTAGAAGAACCAAGAAGACGTCAAAGAATATCAAATAGCAGGTCACTCATGATTGTCTTTGAAGCTCAACCAGTTCATGAAGGTAGTGGCGAAACAATATTTTCAGATCACTTCCACAATGAAGACATAGAAATTCAGGCATGGTCTCAAGTGAAAGGTGTTGGTCATTACTAGTGGCTACAAGGACCCATGAATCATCTGCCTCGTGAACGACAACTAGAGTATATTGCAGATATTATGCGCCAAATCTTTGATTTTTTATGTTTGTGAGTATACATCTCAAATGGCTTCTCTGAGACCTCGAAGCTAGAGGAAGAGGTGATGTCAAGGACATACTTATCAGAACCTTTTAGAATATTCTAGAAGATTCTTAGAATTCTCTAGAACCTTCCAAAGCCTTCTAGCATCTTTTTAGTTGATAGAAGTTGCTTGAGAAGCTTTTTAATTAGTAGAAGTTGCTTGAGAAGCTCCCTAATTGGTAGAAGCTGCTTGAGAAGCTTCTTAGTTGGTGGAAGTTGCTTAAGAAGCTTCCTAGTTGATAAAAGCTGCTTGAGAAGCTTTCTAGGTAGGAGTACATATTGGAGTCAAGGCTGAAGAGTTCTTCAGTCTCGACAACACATCTCTTGGAACTCTAGCTCACCTCTTTGGTGTTATTTTTGTACTCATCTGATTAATCTAATTCTTACCAATTCTTCTTGAACTTCTTGTTTAGACTTCCAGTCTATATTCTATGTCTATAACAAGCATCAACTGTGGACTCATTTGTCTTGGATGTAAAGAAACACTTTGACAAAGACAAGTTGAAGATTGAGGACGGTGTCGTACGACATGGCCTTCTATCTGGGAATACACTGGGTATGTGGTTGTGGAGAATTTACTTGAAACTTCATGGCAAAAATCCAACAAGTAATTTGTCTTTAATAAAAAAAATAAATAATACAATAATCTTACAAAAGAGAAATTATATATATAAATCCTCTTATATTCAAGTAAGTTTGCATAAAAAGGGTTCAAATTTCTACAAAAATCCTTCAAAACTTTATTCACCTGTAAAGACTTATTTCTTGCTAAACTTTAGAGTTAAATAACTCTTGATCCAACTATTCAGTTCCTATAAATTTTAATTCAAAGTGTAGATAATTTTCTTGTGTTTTACCACAAGAAAGAGTCAACCATAAATTCATTTCCAATCGTTTGATATCTCAAAATCCCTTGCACGTACTTAAAACCCTAGCTCAGAGATACCTGAGCACTATTTTCCTTATATCTCACAAACCCAAAAATTCTAATGTCACAAAAATTTTGCACATAATCTTATAACATAAACATATACACTTATGAAAATTTTGAGCCAAAAATCTTTCAAATTGCTTAAGATATAGCTCAAAATATGACCATTATGTAAGCAGATCACTTACTGCCCTTAAGTTTGTAAGCACTGACTTCAACTCCCAATATCTCTTTCAGCCTAGCTTGAATTTTATCAAGCCATATAAAAAAAGAGTAGTCAAAAAAATGCTCTCTCTAACCCTAATCGCCGATCCTTAATTGCTCTCTATATACACGAGTTAAATCCAAAAGAGTGACAGTAGATCCAAAATCAACACCTTAACTTTGAGCGCCTATAACTTCTTCATAAAAAATACAAATCACACAAAATTTGCACCTAAACCAGATCCAAAAACCTAAACCTTATGATCCTAGCCTCTGATGTTCGACTCTTCTCGAAAAACAAACCCTAATTCCTAATAAATCCTCGGGCAGCCTCCTTGAAGCCCATTGGGCATGATTTTTGGCCAATTAGAATAGAGATTTCTATCATCCACCTCTATTCATCCACATGGATGGCCAAACTATCCTTTTTATACTAAAAACCCTTTTCTAACCCTTCTTCTTATAAGATTTACATACTTGGTACTTTAAGCACCAAATAAAAGAAGTAAATAAGATCTTAAGGATCACCAATGTCTAACATAGGTGACTTAAGATATATACAAGTTACTATCAATATAAAATTAACTTCAAAAGTCACTACTAAAAAGAAAATAAGGTTGTATAAACCTTAATAATAATCTTTTTAATAGATCCCTTCTAAACTAGCAACCTAACCACATCCTATAACCAATAAAAGTCCATTGATATGGCTCTCATTTAGCTATGTAGTACATTGTATATTAAATATACATGTACAATTTTTTCACATAATATCCGAACCACAACACGACAATGGGTTATCATATTTTGAAGATTGGCTATACATTTCAAAAGGACCAATTCGACTTCGTATTCTTCAATCTTGACATGACTTTCCGGCCGCATGTCACTTTGGATTCAACAAAACAATGGAGCTTATTTCCCGAGACTTTTGGTGGCCTCAAATGTGGAAGGTAGTGAAGAACTTTAAGCTATCATATGACCTTTGTTCAAGATTAAAGAATCCTTGACATCACTCTTATGGGCTTTTATAACCTCTACCAATTCCAAAGCAACTTTGGTCTTCAGTATCTATGGACTTCATCACAAATTTGCCACCTTCTGCAACATTTGATGCTATCTACGTGGTAGTAGATTGGTTTACAAAGATGGCACATTTTGTTCCATGCAGAAAGACAACTTCTGGTGAAGAAACAACAAGATTGTTTATTGACAATATATATCAGTATCATAGTTTATCAGTTGACATTATTTTGGATCAAGGGCCCCAATTCATATTGAAGTTTTGGAAGTCGCTTTTTGACATATTGACGGTAGATATCAAACTCTCTTTTACCTTCCATCCTCAAACCGATGGTCAAACAGAGCGAGTCAACCAAATCTTGGAATAATATCTACGATCAACGATCAACTATCAACAAGATGATTGGACTACATATCTATCATTGGCGGAGTTTGTGTATAACAATTTAGTCCATGCCTCAACCTTATAAACACCTTTCTTTGCAAATTATGGATATCATCCAAAACTCGATTTGTTGAATAAATCCAAATATAAAAATCCAACAACTGAAGACCTTGTAAAATATTTAATGGAAATCGAGACCACCTTGAAGCTTCAGTTACAAGTAGCTCAAGACTCGTATAAAGCTTCTGCAGACAAATTTTAAAAGGATTCTCCTGCTTTTCAAATTGGAGATAAAGTTTGGCTCTTGCGATGAAACATCAAGTCCACTCGACTTTGCGATAAGTTGGATTATAGGAGGTTGGGACCATTCTGCATTCAAAAGCAAATCAATCCAATGGCTTATCAATTGAAACTACCCACATCCATGAAGGTACATCTAGTCTTTCATGTTTCTCTTCTAGAAGCTTATAGCGAATCAACTTTATCAAGACGGATACAGCGACCACCACCTTATGTTGAAATCAAGGACCATGTAGAATATGAGCTGGAACAAGTCCTTGATTCAGGATGGAGATAGAAGAAATTGGAGTATTTAATTCACTGGCATGGCTATGATGTAAACGAGCGGACTTGGAAGCCAGCAGAAAATATAACAAATGCGCTGCAAAAGATATAGGAATTTTATCGACGATATCCTGATAAACCAAAAGTTGGCTACTGACGAAATGAGAAGATGAAGCCTTCTCCGAAGGAATGTATAAGCATGATCTAAGTCTTATCGAAATATAATTTGTTGCATTTTTCTTTCTTCTAGTTTCAAGATATATAATCTTAGTGTGTATTTAGATATGGCTAGTGGGAATGAGGATATGCACTAGTGATGCCTTTTCAATCAAGTAGCTCGCGGCGTTGACCTCAAGATGAAGGATTAGAAGAACCAAGAAGACATCAAAGAATACCAAGTAACACGTCACTCGAGATTATCTTTGCAGTTGAACCAGCTCATGAACGTAGTGACGAAACAATATTTTCAAGCCGTTTTCACAATAAAGATACAGAAGTTCAAGCTGGTCTCAAGTGGAAGGTGTTGGTCATTATCAGTGGCTACAAGGACCCATGAATCATCTGCCTTGTGAACAAAAACTAGAGTATATATTACAGAGACTATGCGCCAAATCTTTGATTTTTTATATTTGTGAGCATACATCTCAAATGACTTCTCAAAGACCTCAAAGCTAGAAGAGGAGGTGATGTCAAGGGCATACTTATTAGAACCTTCTAGAATATTTTAGAAAATTCTTAGAACTCTCTAGAACCTCCCAAAATCTTCTAGCATCTTTCAAGTAGATAGAAGTTGCTTGAGAAGCTTCCTAGTTGGTAGAAGTTGTTTGAGAAGCTTTCTAGTTGGTAGAAGTTGCTTGAGAAGCTCTCTAATTGGTGGAAGTTGCTTGAGAAGCTTTCTAGTTGGTGGAAGTTGCTTAAGAAGCTCCCTAGGTAGGAATATATATTGAAGTCAAGACTGAAGAGTTCTTTAGTCTCAACAACACATCTCTTGGAATTCTAGCTCACCTCTTTTGTGTTGTTCTTGTACTCATTTGATTAATCTAATTCTTGCCAATTCTTCTTGAACTTCTTGTTTAGACTTTAGTCTATATTCTGCATCTGTGACAATGTGTCACGTCCTCATGCAATCAACTAATGGATAGTATTTTCATGGATTGATTAGAGCTTTGGCTCATTATATAAGTCATAGGCACTATAACTATATGAATTTTACTATTATGTGCTAATGCAAAATCCAAAGTCACTAAAATATTACTATTAGATAAGACTTTACATCTATTTATTGCTTAGTTTATTTTTAATTATATCTTGTATAGTTTTTTTTTAATTTTAATTTTGGGTTCATGTTTACTATTTTTTAATATGAATCTTATCATAATAATGAAGTTAGATTTTACGTAAGTGGATTGAGAGTTCTATTCATTTATACAATTTAAAACATGCACATTATAAATCATCAAATTGACTCATCAGATGTTTTAAAACAAAAGAATATATTTAGAATGCCAAAATTATAATTATAAAGTAAGATGTATTTAGAGGATGCTAAATGAAAGAAAATATTATTAGTGAAGAAAAAATAGAGTCTTAGTAAGTTTTAGATGTAATTATTTTAATTGATTTAGTATTTTTTTTAATTATAAAAATTAATATTTAATTTTGAGATCAATACCTATATTGGCCTTTTATCTATATGTATTAATTATTTAAAAATATATAAATATTACTTAGTAGGTAGAAGAAACATGAAAAATTAATCTCATGTCTTTTTAATTATTTATATAAAAAATAAGATTTTTAATTGATTTAAATTAGTTTTACTATTATAAAAAATCACCAAGATAAAATAAAATAGTCTTAAATTGATATTATCATCTTAAAAATATTATAAAAAAATTTAGAATTTATTTAAATTTTATTTAGGAATTTTAAAGGATTTTTAGAATAATTTTGAAGATTTTGATAAAAATAAATTTTATTACCTTGGGAGCCATTATGAAGAAATGGAGCAAGATTTGAAAGCCACACAAGTTTTTTAGACTCATTGGGTATTTTTGAACATCATGGTAAAATCAAAAATAAAAATAAAATATAAAATAAAATATAAAAATCTATTAATAAAAAATAAGAGGACCAACAATTAGTATAGTCTCTATAAGAAGGAAGGTGTACAAGTTCCATATGGATTGTGGCATTTTGGATGTAGGTAGAAGTATAAGACTTAGGCCTCAAGGCCTCTCTAGGAAACCTTTATACACTACTTGTGAGTCTTGGTGAGGTTTGAATTCTTGATCTCTTAAACAAGTTATCCTTGAGATAAAAATTATTCATTTAATTTTTTTATTATTTATCTTTTATTTTTAAACTATCATAATTAACTTATAGTAACTTGGAGTAACTTATAGTAACTTACATATTTTTTACATCATTGAGAAAATAAAAAAATAATCTACTTTAAAATATATTTTTTTATTTTTTATTTTTATTTTTTATTAAATAAAAATCTAGTGAACCAACTATAATTAATTTTGTAGTGTGCAATTGATTAATTACACATATTTCACTTGTTTTATGCTTGTTTTTCTTTTATTCTTGCTATTTGTTTCCTTCACTTTACATCCTCAGTTATAAGCAGCTCTTAATTGAGGCTATCTTGTAATTTGGATTGAGAGGTGAAATTTACCCTTATATACATTATATTTGACATATTTAATAATTTTTAGGAATCTAATTTGGTAATTTATCTAATAAAAAACTACTTCTTATATATATATATATATATATATATTACTTCATATAGAATTTGAAGACGTAAAAATTATTATTAATTTGTTTTTTGGAAAAAAAAAAAAATTATAACAAAAACCATAGTACCAATCACTTTTTCATCAAAACAATCCAAAATATAATTAAAAGTTTTTGTTGTATCCAAAGATGAGGAAAAGTTGACTTCTTGAAATCAATAGGATTTCATATCATGTTTATGTTTTCAAATGCTGTAAAAAAAGTTGAAAGTTTTCAAAAAGTTCTGATGTGAAGAGTATCCAAAATATCTAGAGGTACAGCCTTTCCAAAGCTTTTGTTGAACAACTACTGCATGGGAAAAGGGCTTCATCTACACGGAGGCTCAGCTCGATGGAACTGACGGGTGACAGAATGTGGAACTTGTGGATGGTGAGTGGACATCCAATGGATGATGGGCCCAGAAGTCTGTTCGTAGCCAAGTGCGGTGGCCAGCAGACACAAGTGCATCAGCGTTGCACTGTTGGTGGGCACATCGACAACACCAGGAACGTTTCGGTGACGATGTTAGTCAATGCACTGAGCTTTCATGGACGTGGGCTTGCTACCCACCGAGCCAAAGACTGATTGCCACCGTGCACACACCTGCACACTCATCACTTATTGAGCACTTCAGTAGGATCCTTCCAAGCCTCGCTCGGGTAGCTCCGTCCCTGCTTCTTTGACTGTGAGTTAATTGCTCAGGGATCTGCTCATACTCAGCTTAGAGCCTCAGTGACCGAAACTAACTGCGGCTCAAATGCGCAGCATACTTTAATGTTAGAAACCATAAGGTTCTTAAAATTTTCATGTGTAGGCAAACTCTGATTGTCTGTTCGGTGGTTCATTTGGCAGTGTCCCTACTTTGGACATTGAGATCACTGAGAGACTGCCTGCACTTGGGTGAGCTTGTTAAGAGGCTTTTGGGCTGGGCTTTTCAATTAAGTTCAGAGGATTGGTCCTTGACGGCTTGCAGTGCCTTTGAGATGTTGATTTGCTGATGTGCAGCGCGCATCGAGGGAAGGCGTACTGTAGCATTACAGTGGCTGTTTGTGACCAAAATCATACTCATACGTATGTCTTGTTGTGATTCTCGTGTCCTGTAAATTATAAATTTTAGAAGATCAGAGCATCGATGAAATCTTCAGGAAACTGTCGTTGCTTAATGCACTGCTTCATCTTTAGCACTAGACTGACGTCAAAATGTGCTGTGGATGGATTTACCATGGGCAATGCACAAAACATTGGAAAATTGAAGTTTCAACAGTAAAAACTTGTAGCGAAAACGGCAATCAACTGCATTCGTTTTGCGGAAACTGACCTGATGGCCGAAGGGGTTCCAGGGAATATTTATTGCAAATTATCTTCCAATAGGATTTGAGAATCCATCTTCATCGGCGTGGTGAGAGGACAATTTATCTTAAAATAACTAACTAAAGAATAAGGCTGGAAGGTAAGAATTACCAAATGATTATTTCTGCCTGCATTAACGAAACAGATCAGATGTAGATGTTCTCGAGAAGCTTGAGGTACACATACCTGGTCTCTGCTACGACTCAAAGTGATTCCTAAGATAGAAAACTCACTTTTCTCCTGCTTCAACCACAGGGTATGGTGATAAAGATGAAGCAAGCATACAATCAATACCGTGTGAGTACGTGTGTTGTCTCTCGCCACCAGCCTCTCTTGCGATGAACAGGTAAATGCAACATCATCCAAACAAGTCTTGAAAAAGGGCAGGATTGGCGCCTGTGGGAGTGACACCAACTTGCCGCGTGGCAGCATCTTTTTGCAAAGAATTTTTCACGGAAGGACCCTTTTTGTTTGACACATCAGTCGATAGAGATGAACTTGGCTGCGCAAGCCCAGCAAGCCCAACCATTGAGCTGGATGTCGGCAATTCATTCAAGTCCAGAAGCTCTTCTTGAAGACCCTCCATTCCAGAACTGCTTGTGTGCCCAGAAGATAAAAAATCAGTATCACTCGTTGATGAGGCAGTACCATGAGGGACAGCAGGAGTGCTGCCATACAAAGACATAAAATCTATACTGCTCATTTGGGGTGGTGCCGGTGTGGACGATGCAGCAGTAGAAGAGCCATCGAGTAAACTTTCCAACTCCTTGAAGGGATCAAACGAGGGTTTTGCAGCAGCAGAAGCTGAGAAAGAGTCGCCCTCGCTCGCGTCCATAAGGTCTATAAGAGGAACTGCAGCTTGCTTAGGCTGAGCTGTGCTTGGTGTCTTTTCTTTTAAGCCACCAGCAGCAGGCTTGGGAGGTGCGTCATTTAAACCAGGTCGAATGTTGGCAGCTAGCTTTGACGCCTTGGCTCCATTCGCAGCCTTCTGGCTTGAAGAACCTCCAAAAAGCGAAGCTGCCAATCTCTGCTTTTCAGCTGGTATCTCTGGCTGTATCTTCTTCTCAAAGTTCCGGGGATCGTACGTAGGTACTACACAATGAACATCCCACCTTTCCACAAATCAGCAGTCGATTGAGGACATCGATTAAGTAGATCCTACTGAAAAAGCGTCCAAAATTATGCAAACTTGTATATAAAACAAAAAACATTAGCTAGGTGAAACTATCAGACCAAAGTAGAGTGCAGAAATTAGTTGGTTTTACCTAGGTGATATTGAGCTTGCTCCAAAATGCATATGATTTCCTCAAATGTCTAACGTAACAGCATGCATGACACAAACAAAGTTCTGCATGAATTGCTGATTACCGAAATCGTATTTCATTCAATTTCAGGGGATCTGACCTGCTGGAGTGGCTTCCTTGTTAGAGCTTGCTCTTTCTGATGTACCAGCACCATCATTACCAATTCTTTCTCTCTGTTGGTCAAAACTTGGTGTAGCCGCAGGAGAAGGTTGAGTAGAAGCAGAAGGACGACCCCATTTCTTCTGTACTCCATCTAACCGAAGTCTGGTAATTTCAGGGCCAAGTAAATCCACATTTGAGCTATCAGCAGCCAATTGCTTTCTGAGACTTCGAGGTGATTCAGGCTTTCTCTCCTGAAAGTCTGGAAGAAGGGAAGGGGGAGCAGATGGAGAACCAGAGGGAACGTGGACAGTGGGTGTTTCATAAGCTTCGAACCGTAGTGTATGAGAGGGCTCCTTGGGGCTGCGGGTAGTATTTAAAAAGGAGCTCTTGCTAATGTTAAGTCGCTCATTTTCATGCATGTATGCAGGGGCTCCATTAGCCAAAGCTGACTCTACAAAATCTTGTAAAAATGGTAGCTCGCTGTCAATCTGTAGGTTCACCGAGCGATTTTTATAACTTCAGTATTCATTTTCCAAAATAACAAAGATACAGGACCAAGGAGGTACGCGGTCACCTTGGCGTAGTACATGGGAAAAAAAGTGTGGTTTTAGGAGCAAGAACGTGCATACCATGATATCTTCTCTACTTCCATTTACAGGCAGGACCTTCTGCACAATGTCCGGATTAAGTCCCAAGAATGCTTGCAACTCGTATGCTCGTTGTTGTAGATCAGTGGAGTGGGATGCTAAGAGGCCATCAGCAAATGAACGACACTGCAATGCCAGACACGAAACTTTCTGTTAAAGATGTCTCATGCCCTCAATATTGCTGGCGATAAATATCAACTAGTTCACAAGATTGACTGCTCAGAGTAAAAGCGGTCTACAAAACAAAGAAAAACCTTTCAATGCTAAGTATCTACGATGTAGCATATCTATGACGGTTCATGATCTTCAGGTATATAGAGGATGAAAGAACCAACTACCTTCAAAACACACATCTATACTAGAGACAACTAATAAAAATACAACAAAGGACAAGGGGCACCATTCGCTTCGTACTAAGATTTGAAAATATAATGCTTAGGGTGCAAACTTAATACCAAAGATTGAACTACAACTCAACAACTTCGCTGATAAAATAAGAGACCGTGCATGAAAGGTTTAGAAGCCACCTCAGGTATAAGCTGAACTTGTCTGCCTGCCCCAATCTCGAATGCACATATCTTAGTGATTGCTGTAATCGTATATCCCTGAACATGTCAACAGTTAGATATAGCAATCTAGCGCAGCCAAGTATTCATCTGCAATTCCATCAATAATAATTCCAAACATCATCAACAGATACTGTGACTGGAAATAAGATATTGCCTCAGCAAATACACTTCCAAGATGCTAATGGCTACCATAGTGAAAAAGGAAATAGATGCACAGTTACCTTTACAACGGTATCGCCGGGATGAGCTTCAGCAACATCACAGAGCTTGCTAATGATGTCGTCAGCAGCATGAGTCCCGTCAGCAGTCCCAAACTCTCCTAATACCCAACATACAACCTGCCAGAAACAGAATAATTTTCAATATTAAATGAAGCTAATAAGAGGTTGTAGCATCAATAGTCTACCAAACAAGGCATTCAGGTCTCTTTTATAAGACTATGCTGAACTTCATTTCCAGTATAGCAGTTAGAAGATTTGAAGCCAAAACACCAGTTACTTAAAAGACACTACTAAACTGTGGAGCGTCAGTGAATGATTGTTCAAAATACCCTACATAGCTACCTACAAGCTCCGACAGCCCTTCGTCAATTCCACACATACATGATAATCTGTTCACTCCTCTTAAAACTCACACATCTCTCTAGCAACATGATGCTCCTCCTGTTATTGAAACCTGAATTTTCATGAGAAAAAATAGTCGAACGCAACTCGTCCTTTGCATTCACTCGGGTAAAAAGTATCTAGAACAGCAAAAAGTCTCATGCAGATCACTCAACCTGTAGGAGGATGGATGGTAACTTGGGTTCTGAAAGTAATTGCAAATAAGACTCCACCTGCATGGCCAAAAAACATCACAAGAATTCATCAAGAAGTCAAAAATGTACTAAAGATCTAATAGAAGACGGCTATGAAATACATGTAGAGATAATAGGAACAAGTACAACACATCATCCTAGTGTATTCCAATAACTTCTCGGCACGAGATAATTTGAGTAGCAGGACATAAAGTGCACAACAACGCCTGCTGAACTTACAAAGTTGAAACAACACATCAGAACAGAATAATCAAGGATCGAGTTGAAATCCAGGCTGCCTTTTTAACAGGACAGCTTCAGAATGTTGAAACAGTACTTAACGGGAAAAAAATGTCTAACTATTCATTGCAATGCTTTGTGACACAAGCTGCCAGAATGGACTATTCACCGATATAGACAAGAGAAATTGATCGGCTTCGATGATGAAAATAGCAATATTTGAGTAACTGAAAGTAAAATATTCCAAGTTTTCACAGAAAAGGTTGAGATACATACTGCAGAAGATCTAAGAAGAGAATCTGCTTCCTCCACATCCTCACCACCGCCTTTAGCAAGAAGACGCATAAGGTCATGGGCGACTTTGGCAGGAACCAAATCACCTGCCAGCTCGAAAACCTGGTTCATAATCTGTCGCAGTCCACAAATTGCCATAATCCAAGTAGCTAGTCATGACAAATTGGATTGTAATGAAAATTTCTTACAACAGAGTACAACTTCATATGTATGTTTAATATAAAAATAAGGTGTGCTGTTCATAGCATATATTCCAAATGTCAATCAGGCCAGTCATCCCAAGCTGATACCTGTATGAACCATTGATTATTGGGTGCAAATCTCTCAGCCAGCTCAATGATGCGACCAGCAATCTCTGTCTTGATGTGAGCATCACTCAAAGTGCGCATATAATTTATCATTCGATCCGCTATTACTTCCACATTACTTGACTTGGTCATTTTGTACAAAAGATCTAGTGTCTTAAACTTCAAGGTGTCATCTTGATCCTGACAATCGAAAAACAAGACATGATGCTAAATAAATCCAACTTCATGCAATCTTTTTTATTAAATCAAAGTTCAAATAAACATGCGGGGAAATATGATTTGCGCAAATGCTGTATATCATGGGTGCAAAATTACTGTTCATAAACAACCCATCACCTCCTTTGAAACAATTTAAAAATAACAACTGATTGGCGTACGAGCATACCTCCAGACAATCAATAACAGCTAATTGATGTTCCTCAGCAAAGTCGGGATTTATTTGAATGATACGTCCCAATGCAGCAATGCCCATATACTTGTAGTTATGGTTGTCATTCTGACCAACGCGAGAGTATTAAACAATATTGATATATAAAAGACAAGGTTGAAGTGAGCTAGCCGAGGGACTGTGAAAAGAAATTAAAGAATAGTCAACCAATTCTGAACGATCCAGTACATACACATTCTGAACACGGATCAAGCAAAGCCCACCTTCAAAAATCGGGAGGTGATGACAGCAGCCATCTCAAGGAGTTTGGGATTTGCTACGATTGCTGTGATTGTGCAAATGCATTCGTAAAGAATGGCATTACTTATATTTGAACTGGGTTCATTTTTACAAGGCTCACTTTTCTTGAGAACTTCCAACAACACACTGTACATGTTCTCACTTGTGTGCCTGTCTCCTGCCCCCAGCAAAGCCAAGATTTTCAAGATCTTGATCTGCATCCCAACAGCCATATGCGTTTCAGTCACTACCTGACGAATTAGACCAGTCAGCAACTAAGATCAAGCACAAACTTACAAAGCTGGACTAGGATATGTCGTCAACACTAAAATACTCCGAAAGAAAAATAGATAAAGTTAGTGTTCTTCTTAACCGTACTGTTCATCAATATGTCTTTGCCCTATATGTAGGGCTCTGTATGTTAATCATAAGTACTAGAGATTTGATTGAAAGTAACACTGGTGGTGGCAGAAATAATCAGATCCAGAAATGAGAACAGAAAACTGCGCCTGACTAGAAAAAATTGACCATTAGCACATTGGGCACCTGTCCAAAAGGAGCTGGAGTGCGATGGTAGTCATAAGCCTTGGGGAGCCGATGCTCCACTACTTGCTTAAGAATACTTGCAAAGCTCGCTGTGAGATTTTTGTATGCTTTTACATCAGATGAAACCAAATCAAACATCGCACATAGCGCTGCACTCATCACACTTGGGTCCTTGTCACACAAGATCTGCGTCAGCAACATTACGCTTTTCGTGAAAAAAATAGTCGGCCCCAATAGAATGCAAAGGATCATTCAATAAATCACCCAAAATAATCTGCAAGAATGTCACACAATATGAAGAAGCGAATCGAAGGAATCAGCTTCCGCAAACACAATCTGGGTGTGCTGAAAAATGCCGAGTATCAGAGGGTAATCATCCGAAGCAAATCACCTGTCGAAACTTTGTGAGGAGATGAGAAACGGAACTTGGAGAGCGTTGATAAAATCTGTGCAGGGCCATTACAGCCTTCTTCCTCACGTGTTCCTTGGGATGCCCCAACAAGTCAACAACTTGTGGTAACACAGCAGGAATGGTTTCCTCATTGATAAGCTTGCACACAGCCGTAAGAGCGGCAGAAACGACAAGATAGTTATCTGATTTCAAATCCTTCTGGATGGTGTTGACGATGAGGATAATAAGATCGTGGTCTTCGTTGAGGAATAAGGTTGTTGCAAGATAACCACTCCTCTTACACAAAAGATTGTCATCGTGAGTCATTTTAACAGCATAGATATAACCAAAGGCCGCATCATGACCTAGCATTTCTACATATACGAGCCGAATTATATACTCTTTCATTTTCTTGCGAGGTACATCGGGTTCCATAATTCGCTTTTTTAAAGACTCAATCTCTGCCAACACTATTCTCTCCTCCTCAGCCTTAGACTTGGCTTCTCCTATGGACTTGACAAGATCCAAAAAATCTTTGGAGGAACCCCAGCTCCCTTGACCAGCTCCCATGGTCAGCTCTCTCCCAATCGATTTTAACTGGTCAATTGTGCCTTGTGATCTGCTTTCCACAAACAACAGGTGCACGAAGGGTTTAACTTACTAAAAGACCCCCACATGTGGACCCTCACATTTGACTCACAACTCAGCTCTGATTAAAAAAATCTATTCTACTCTATTCTATCCTATTCTATTTTTAAAAGGAGAGAGGGGAAAAAAAAACAAAAACAAAACAAAATGAATTTAAACACAGATT
The DNA here is from genome assembly GCA_036785485.1 of Physcomitrellopsis africana. Taxonomy (NCBI): domain Eukaryota; kingdom Viridiplantae; phylum Streptophyta; class Bryopsida; order Funariales; family Funariaceae; genus Physcomitrellopsis; species Physcomitrellopsis africana. The sequence continues at coordinate 83,317 of JAWRVF010000686.1, read as the reverse complement.
CAAAACTGGATCAAGTCTAGACAGTTGTTACTGGACGGCACAAGTTCTATCGACTACTGCTAGTTGGGATTGATAATAGTTGAGGATAGAGAACCCTTGCTTAAAAGCTTTCTTCACAATATCATTCGCCCAAGCCTCCATTGCGGACCTGCAATACCCCACACATTAGAGCATCGCCAATCCCAAAAATGTTCTGGGCGTTCAAAAACACTTCTGAGATCCCCCGTGATTTGTAGTCTCAACGGTGATGATGGTGAATGTATATGATAATATTAGTTGATAGTTCCTGGTTGATGAACCTGAGAAAGATCTGAGTACTTATTCTCACGCTCACACACACACACAAGAATGTATTTTAAATGTACACAGTCCTCCTGCTTTCTTCCATGAAAATATGCATGACCACCGTGCTTTATGAAGCTTACGCGAATTCACAAGTGAAGACATCTTGAGTCTTGAACATATTTACAAAGCAATTTGTCGAACTCGTTCTAATCACGTGCAGCTTGCACTTGAACGAACTCTTCTTAAGGTTTTCCCATTAAGCTTACAACCTCAAAGAATCTAAACGGAGCAATCTAAACCTGATGCGATCGTACTCCCAATCTTCATTTGTTCATGTTTCAACGACTTACATTAATAATGACCTCGATAGCTCCAAGTTCAAGCCAAGTGATGTATTAAAACTTGACGCATCACTACATGAGCTAGTGGATTGCACCTTCCATTCGTACACCTCGCGATTCGTAAAAAACAAGCGAAGGTAACAGACTTTGATGCAGGAAATAGGGGCTACAACTCGACAAGCTGAGAACGCAAGCCACTACATAGATTTATGAATTTTTTTTGCTCGTCAAGACGACACTTTGGATTGTTACTACGGTTCTTGCTCAGAAATCCCGACCTTGCTCCAGCCAGATTGTTGGAATTCATAACTACCCCTACCTTCTCAAGTCAAGACCATAGCAAACCGTGAGTAACCATCACACGTACCTCTTGAACACCCGCCAAAAGCCCCTCCAGGCCCAACTGCTGCTTCAGAATCCCAGATCGGGGCTACTGCCACATCAAACCATGTACAGCTTGCAATCTTCTCTTACATCAGCATAGCGAAGCCACCATCCATCACAGAATCTGAAACAATCAATATGAACAGTCTCATTGATACTCGTATCTAGTAACTAATATCCCTCAAGCCACCCTTCAATGTGACCATATGGCATACCCTCCGTGCCCTCCATGCACCGATTGGCGAGGACATTCAAACCCTAACTAAGGCACCATCCAAGTAAATTCTACATCAACGAAAACCTCAAGTCACTGCCCGAAACTGCATTGATGCCTCCCACTAGTTGCATCGCTCACTTCTCCTCTTCCCCGCGATGCGATCCACAAATCAAAATATACTCACGAACCCACCTTACCCTACATGTCCGAAGTGCAATTGCGCAAACTCATTGGAAGAATTCCAAGCCACACCCGGTACTGCATAACCCACGAGAACGACACTCTTGTATCATCACCTGCGAACCGGGATTCACCCACCTTCACAATTGCAGTGCAAATTTGCCTCTACCTCGAGCTCAATCATGGCAACAAACATTCACCCCAACTGGCACGCTCCACCAAAAATCGCCCAAACTGGCAACAACAATTCCGGAGATGCACACACTTAGTTCCAAAATCAGTCGCCGCTTGGAATCCACAGAGGGAGCTGGTTCCTACCAACCCCGTCTCGGATCAGAAGCCTCGAAATTCTAGGTGGGTTCGGGATTCGCATCACTTAGTGATTGCGCGAGTTTTCCATTGTGGAGCCGGCAATGCTGACGCCGCACCACGTCCGCCGAAACATTGCCGGAGCTAGATTTCTCACGACGACTCGTAGATCTTCAAGCTGGCGGCGAGACAGGCTTCGATTCTTTCAGAAACGAAGATGTCGAGGACAAACTGAAGGTTTACTTTTTCAGTTGCTGGGAACTTTACTTTTTCGCAAGAGAGGAGAGGAGCCTGAATTTGAAGCCGTGATATTTTGAGTTCAGAAGAACGTGGTGCAACTTTTCGAACTCTTATTAAAAAAAATTAGTATCAACAATTTTGAGCGATGTATTTTTTTAATAATAAATTAAATTTTTGGTTAATGAAATCTATGTATCTTCTTGTATGCACATTTTCTTAAATATATTCATACATATATATATACATACATACTCTTATTTGTAGAAATTTGTGCCATTAAGCACAAAATAGTAAAAATTAGGATGGAAGTAATTTCATATTAAGATCTTAAAAAATGTATGAGTTTAAAATCAAATGAATTAATGACTTAAAATTTCTAAATCAATTTAAAAATAAATAAATCAAAAATATTTACCCATTCTAATACAATAAAATCTTATTTTTATGATATAAATATGTAACAACATAATATATTTTTTAATTAAACATAATCCAAATCCACCAATTTCATCCAAATTATAAACCAAATTTAATTAATTTAGTATTATTTTAAACTAAATTTTACTAGTAGTAATGATATTAATTTTTTATATTTAAATTCTTTATAAGATAAAACTTTAAAATAAATATAAAAAATATGAATAAATAATAAGATTTTAAATTATATTTTTATATTTTTAAATAACATACTTTGAAATTTTATTAATAGTCAATGAAAATTCAATCTTAATTGGAAATTTTTTATCACTAATTATTTTAATTTTTTTCAATTTTTTTTAATAAAGAAAAAATTTATAATGTTTTTTCAAAAAAATTAATTGCTACTTTGATTACTTGTTTTTAATCTTCTTTTAATAACCCAAATTGTAGTCCTTCTAATAAGCAAGTAAAATTCATTGTAAAGCCTTCAATATAGAACACAGTTTCTTAATATCATATTAAAAAAAATTATTTAAAGTTTCATTTAATATATATATATATTTTTTTAAATGGTTATATTAATGTATTCTGTAAGATATGTATTTTTTTTGTATATTTTGTCATCTATCATAATCACGTTTGCACTAATTATCAAAAAATAAATAAAAATAAGTAAGTGACAATCAAAAGATTGTCACTTAAAACTTTATAAATTATTATTTTATATTGTTACATTTAGATGATCTATTTATCAAAGATTTATACGTGCCATTTCAACTTCTATTCTAATATAAACAATGTTAATTCAAGCCTCTAAATTATAATCTATACTTGTTTAACTTAGTAATAACATTATAGTTTTTTAATAATCAAACACACTTTAATCTTCTTCAATCTATTATGACAATTTTGTTTTGTCAAAGATAAAAGGATTAGGTACTAAGATATCAATAATACAAGAAAAACCAAATACATAATTAGAAACAAGACTAGAAACAAAATAACATTTGCATTGCTTCAAAACTTGAATTGGCAAAAATAAAATATCTTTGTATTATTATTTATAGTATTGCAACCAAGTTTTATAGAAGCTTCTAGAAAGGTTCTAAAAGTTGTAAAATATCTTAGAAATTCAAAAAATCTTTTATAAAAACTTCTAAAAAAAACTATGAAAGGTCCTAAATAGCAATAGAATATTTTTAGAATCTTTTTTAAATATAGAATATTCTAATAATATATAGAAGATTATAGAGACTTCAAAAAAAATCTACAAAAAATCATAAAAAGTTTTTAGAATTAAAAAATAAAAAAAGCTTAAAATTATAATTTATTATATTTTTTGATACTATCAATAATTTATAATTAATTTATTAAATATTTTATTGAATTATTTAAATTATTTAATAATAATTATACTATATATATAATATCATTTTTTTTACTTTTTATATTATATTATATAGTATTTATATAATATCATATTATAATATAGTATAATACAATAAAAAGTATAATTTATAATTTAAATTTCTCTTGAATCTCTTTATACATTATTTTAAAATATTTATTGTATGTAGAAAATCAATCTTATTTTTTAGAGACAACTTTTAATTTTAAATTTAAAGATATTCTATGTTAGGATTAAGTAAATTCAAGTTTTTATTCTTTAATTTAAAAGCATTTCTTCCAAATACAAGTTAATATTAGTAGAATTTTGATCAATGAGTTGTTGTTGTTGTTGCTGTTGTTGTTTTTTTTTTTCCCGTTTTTTCCTTTAAAAATTAAAAATTAATCACAATAGTAATCCCGAAAAGGAAACACTATTTGTTTTGTTTTTATTGACTCCCACGCTCAACGTGTCCTTCATTATCATGCAAACACCAATATTGCCAACTCCCGCAAAGTGTGAAAAGGTCGAATTAGAAGGGGATCCTATAAATATCTTTCCCCCGTGTGGACACATATAGTCGGTTTCACACTGCGGCAGCGAAGGCCCTCTTTCTGCTTGGGCTTCGAGGTAGTTTGCTTTCACCTGCTCCTGTAATCAACCCACCTCTCGTGGTACCGCCCTCGTCTCGCGTCTCGGTATGTTTTCACCTGCTCCACGGTCGTTGCATGCTGTGAATTTTCGCCGCATTTGATGAAATTTCTTGAATTTGCTTCATGGGGGAAGTGTAATCACCACGAATTTACGTACTCATATGTCGGATTTTCTGGGAAGAAATAGGTGGCAGGGAATTTTTTATGTGTGCACGAGGAGCCCTGCAGTTAGGGTTTTCTTAGTCTTTCGGTGAGAGGAGGAAGAATTTTCTTTTTGGGAATTTGCTGGTTGCATACTCCTCTCCGCACATGGATTGTAATAAAACTTCCACTTCAGAGGAATTATGTGATTTTACCGTGGGAGTAGGAGAGTATTGTGATTAGCAATTTGATTGTTCATGTCAAGCAGTCGCACATTGCTATTGGCAAGCGTGTTCTTACATTTCAGCAAGCCGCACGGTACCTGTGAATATCCTTGCACTGTGTTCGATTCATCAGCATCGGTGTAGTTTGTTGCAATGTGAGAGCAACATTGTCTGCCAATTTCCTCTCGGAATTGCAACTGGGGCTTAGGTTTGCGTGAGATATGCATGTTTTGAATGTAATAGTTATTGCTTGATGGGATTTATTTTGATCAATATTCGAAGTTAGTGTTCGGTATCAGTTGTTGAAGATTGGAGTGGTGTGTTGCAGCTAGGGCTACTGCGTTGTATTCAACATGGATGATGTGATGAGAGAGGTGGTATTATAGGGCTTATGGGAAGGTGGTGATGATGGCGGGGGAGCGCGACAAGGATCGAGGGCCGCGTGGGGACACGGGCGCCGCTACGTCGTTATGGATAGACTATCTGCTGCTGCCGGAGAAGCTGGAGGAGCACCTTGCGGCTCTTGCAGGGGGCAATGTGTCCATTCCCACTCCAGCCGAGCTTATTACCGTCTTTTTGGAGCAGGCCCTCCTGAGTCAGAAAGCTTCGTTAGGGTATACATTGCCTGCGAGTGCTAAGGATGTGTTGCCCGTATCTGATGCGTGGACGACTGTGACGAAGGCAGCAGCATTGCTATGTGAGCGTGCAGCCAGAGTTGCAGTGTCAGCAAATCTGACGCTAGAGGAAATTGAGGCCTCCATCAGCTCCCCTCAACATCAGTTCATGCTTCTTAAAGCCCTCGTGAAGCACGACAAACCTCGTTTGCTGATTCATGAATGCGACCTTAACCGATGGATGCTGCGAAATGCTTTGCAATCACATCCGTTAGGATCAGCTGCTCCGAATGCTACTCTTTCTGGGCCTCGGCACCATTATTGGACATTGGGCGAAGATGTCGCTAATACCATAGATACTCCTGATAGTGGATGCTGGTCTGTATCCATTTCTCGGAATCTCTGCAATGGTGCTGCTAGGGATTCATTAGAGGAGGAAAAGCTCGCAATAGAGTTTCTCGAAAACGTCCTGTCGCACAGGGATGGGGTTTGCTCGAAGGGGCCATCATCTGCGTGCAAATTAACGAGTATGATTGTACAGGATGGAGGGGATCGACCCAATGGTGTCAATCCTGAGGCAGCTTTAAATACCTTTTTGAGCACAGGGTATTGGTGCCGAATCATGCTAGACGTTGCTGAGGTACACTTTATGAGAGGACGAATTCATGTTGCTCATGGGCTATTTACAAGATGTGCAGAGTTGAACCAGCGTATCAGCGAGGCTGATAGGAGCTCACTCGGTGCAGACAACCCACACATAGGAAGATCGAATAATGCAGAGAGTCACCGTTCTGTATCATCAGTGCCAATGCAAAGACTTGCAGGTTTTATAGTCGCCTGTCGGATGCTTCTGAGGTTACACCCGAAATCCAATGTCAGCGAAGGAAGGGAGAGAGACCTAAATGAGATTGCACTTAAATCTTCTCCCCTACTTTCACTAGGCGAGCCATCTGCCGCTCAAAAGATGGTCATTGCCTGCGAAAGAAGCAGGTATAATTTAAAGCAGAATTCTGAAGCAGATAAGCCGCTCGTTCAAACAAAGTCAGAGGGTGACGACTTAGTAACTCAGCCGCCATTCAAGAAACTAAAGTCATTTCGCTCTCCTGATATGGAAACATGGACTAGTCCAGAATCTCAAGAAGTTAACGCCACGAATGGTAGATCGAAGAATGCTGATCTGATGACTTCTGGAGTTCAAATTCGCGAAGACATCGCACCAGAATCATTAAGCGAAGAACGTGAAAGCAAGAAAATTGAGCGCGAAACCACTGGCGTCGAGACGCAAGCTATAGTAAGAGGGGTCGTTGTTGGAGTTGAGGGTTCGCGACCTGCTAAAGATATCAGAACACTTCCCAAGGAAAAGGTTCGTAATATCATGGATTTCAAAGTTGGAGATGAAGTCTCAAGTGTAGGGAAAGAACGAGATGGCATTCGACTAATTCGCGACGTAGTTGGTGATACCCTCGAAGGTCACTTGAAGAAGGGATATCGTATCTCCTTGGCAAGGGATCCTGGCATTCCATTGTCGATACACTGGCAGCTTGTAGCATGTAACGTCATCAGAGACATTGTTGAGGGAGCTCCCATGCAGTCCTTTCTGCAATCTAGTCACGTGTTTCGTGACAGTGAAGAAGCTGTTAATTTTTTAATGTCTCAGATGGCGGCAGTAAAGAAAAGCTTCGACGAATTGACCACAGTATCCACGAATGGTACTTTACTTAAGCCTCCAGCAACCGAGTGGATGAACATAAGACAAGGTTTTGAAAGAACATCAACGAACGTGGGGTGTAGCATGAATAGTAGCAATTCTAGTGCATTTATCTCCGAATTTGCCCTATATGTGTGTTGCGTTTTGGATAGACATTGGTGTTGGGAAGCTGCTGTAAGGACCAACCTCATTAGTTCTACAATGGTTCCAAAACTCTTCGTCTCAGAACATTATGTGGTGGGACGTGAACATACCACACAGGAACTCTGGGTCGGTGCAGTGCAGTCGGCGGCAATATTTTTCACCAGATCGGTCGTTCGTGCCGAGGACTCTGAGCGATTTCTGGGAGGCCATTTCCAGAGCAGACTGTCAAGTAGCAATGTTCCTGCGAACACCACAGCTTCTCCGGCAGTTCCATCATCATCAGAGATTGATCTTAAATTGGAAGTTTTGTTGTGTGAACTTCTAAATGCTGAGAATGTTTGGGATATCGAAAGGCTTGTAAAATCCGTCCACAGGTTGAATGAGGCTCTAAGTACAAAGAATAGTTCTGATTGTACTAGGGCACATTCTGAGGTAGAGCATGTAAAAGCTGGCAATCACAAGGCTGACATTAAGGCTTCACTTGCATTGGACGTTGCTGCTGTTTTGCGTAGGCGTGCTTTCAATGCTTTGGACACCACAAAACAACTTTTGGTTTCGAGGAAGTTGTACGAAATGGCTATAATGATACATACCAGAGATCATGATAGTATGATGATGTTGTGGCTATTGGATAGGGTGAGCTTGAAAGAGGGAGCTCGTCTGTGCCTACCAGGGGTTGAAGATTTCGACAAGGGGATTTCACTTGATTTGGGTGCAATTGAGTACATACTTCTTAGTTTGATCGAGAGAGAACTTTGGAAGGATTTATCTGAGCTTTGTGAATGGGGGCTCTCTATTGTAAAAAAAGGAAGGAGCACTGGAATCGGTACTCGTGCTGAAGGACCTCACAAAGGACAGGACATCTGGTACAGAAGGTTCGCTCAGATTTTGAAAGTGGCAACTGTGTTGGCAGAGCTTATGCGGCTTTGCTCTGCCCTGCTGTCAACTACTGCACACAACCACTATACGGAAGATGTGGTTCGTATGAGTTTGAAAACGTCCCAACTTTTTGAAGATTTTTTATGTTTGTTGGTCGGCGGTGATGTTGAAGGATCCTCATCAGGGACGGAGGATGGAAACCAATCATGGGGAGCACAGAACCGAAAAGTGGCCCTACTGTTATTAAACCCCAGTATTCGAGTTATTCCTCTTATATCTCAGCTCACCAACCCGCTTGTGTTGATGAATCTTGCAAGTTTGATGGCTGGCTGGCTGCACAGGTGTAACGCAGAGAAACTCACATCTGTTTCTATTGCGATTGAAAGATATGAAGTGTTAGCAACAGTTACCTGTGGGACTTCTTATCCTTCTCTCGGATCACTCCCTCATGGTGCTGGGTCGTTCTCCACCTTTTCTCCTAGAGTAGCTCCTGAGTTTGGTAGGAACCTTTTTGGTGCGCTGTTAGAAAGAATTGTTGAGCTTCCAGCAGTTGTAGATAAAGATAAGGAGAAAGGCCATCGGTGGTTGCAAGGCCTGGCTGATCTTGCGTTTGAAGAAGAAGCTTATGTGAAAGCTCTTCAACTCTACCTTCAAGCCGGAGCTATCAAGAGTGCTTATTATTGTGACCGATCCTCAGCAATGACTGCGGAAGTATTTACCCAGTGTGTGGTGCGGAGGATGGTACAATGCTGCCGAATGATAGGTGCGACTGTTCAGGCAGCTCTTTTGTGCCAAAAATTAGAAGGTCCTGACCATGAGTACGCGTTTCGAATTTTGCAAGAAAATTCATTGATAGTGGTCCGTGATGCAGTAGCATACTTTGATTGTGTATGGGAGGTTCCATTGCTGGAGCTTCTAGTGCACATGCACGCCAAGAGTGGTGATCATGAGCGTCATTCTTCATTGATATCTCTTCTTCAGCAACCAGCGCTCAATGCACATAATCCGCAATTAGTAAGGGTTGCTCATGTGGCTTCCCTCGAGCAACGTTTTCTACAACGTCTTTGTGGGGAGCTTCTTTGATGACGGTTCAAATTCAATCCAGTGGATTATGTGCCGAGTGGGTTCGAGAAGTCCAGTTCTGTGCACCCAGCAACTGAATAGAAGCCGCAATCTAATGTTCTGACGAGACTGCTCTATGCCTTGGCCATTGCAACCCAAGGGCGCCCCCAAGAATATGGGAGATAAACGTTTTAAAAGATTGCACAGACAAATATATATATATATATATATATGCATAGGCTTTAACTGATCGGTTGGAGTAAAATGTACCATCGCTGATCTTATATCGCTCTCTCTCTCGCTCTCTCTCTTTATTCTTTTTATTTTTTTAATATAATAGTGTTCATCCATCTCTCCTTCCAATCATTTGGCGTATGCTTGACTAAGTATAGCAGATCTTGTTGGTTGATCTCGTTTTTAAGATAGAAGTGATATTCATGCTCCTGCAAGGGACCAAAATTTGTAGTCGCCAGTAACTGATAGTAAAGAAGGTTCTTGTCATGTGGAGGTGTGCTCTCTTTCTTGTACTGGTCCTCATTCATGACATTCTCAAGTTGCAGAAGACACTAGTAAAATAAATTATATGCTGTGGGAAGCCTCTGCAGGATTTTACAGAGCTGCCGTCTGCTATTTGTAATGAAAGAAACAGGGCTTTTTTACTCGGTATCGTAAAAAACTTCTTTCCAGCCTGGGCTTGAGACCGTAAAGTTTAAAGAAGTTTCAGCATTAGAACAGCCATGGAGACTACACTCTTGGTCAAAGTGGGAGCTCAAGAATTGTCCACTGAGGTCTTATATTTTGATCTTTTCCTTGTAGGATTGATTGTGTGATTCAAGTTTCTTTTTGATGTGTTAGAACCCACTGATGTTGAGTTCTGACGTTAATTGCTTCTGAAGGCAGGAAAGGTTTTGATTGCAGAGTATATGAGTTTGATGGTATAGAGAGGTTTTAAATTTTCAAACACTTTGAAAGGTAATGAAAATAAATGAAATGTATAGAGTCTATAAATTAAACTCTTCATATAGATTTTTTTATTTTTATATTCTCCCCCCCTACACGAGTGTAATATATGGTCTTGCTAATGATGATTTTTTGGTTTTGTAATACTTTCAAGTGTGTTGCAAAGAAGTGATCCGAAAAGGCTTTGTGTTTTGGACTAGAGTATTGGCAAACGTATAAAATTATGCTCAAATATATATATATATATATATATATATATTCATTTAATAAAAAACTCACCAGTAAATTTTTGATACTGAGGACATAGGAATTAAACACTTGTTGCTCAATCAACTTAACCAGCAGGTAGCTTCTAGTATGGTTGATGAAATACGAGGATATTTTGTATTGGTGCTCAATCAAAGCAAATAACTTGGATCATGATGCAATTGATAGAATACGTGGGTATTTTATGTAGTAAAGTTTATGACTTTTAAAAGTAGATTTTGTATATTGTAACAATTGTTGATCAATTATTTGATTTTTGTGTAAGGCGGTATTTAGTAATCACATATGAAATTTGTGTTGCTACACATTTGTGACTTCTTTGAAATGTGATTATATTAGTTGTAAAATTTATTAAATTAAATTAAAATTAAAATTAAATAAGTAATAGAGAATAATATATCTTCAATATAAATTTTGTAATAGAGCTACAAATGTTGACTAATTGATTTCCGACTATCACTTTCTTGGATAAAAAGTATATAATTAGTAATTAAATATACATAATAAAAAATAAATTTACTGCTAAAACTTTATGAAAAAGTTATATATAGCATTTAAAAACATTCTTTCCAGATAAATCAATTAAAGTAATTTCTCTTTTACAACTGATTTTCACATTGTGAAAAATCACAAATATTCTTACTGTATACTTAAAATGTTGGTAAACTTATCATATAAAATAAAATTATGAGATATTTCAAATTATAAAATCCTATAACTGGCATGCCACATATACTATAAAAATGCCACATATTCTATGATACATACGTTATTAGTATAAATCACAAAAATCCAATTTCCAAAACAAAATTCTATGTAGAGACATGGTTCAATTCTTTACAAAGTAGATTAAAATATACTTTTTTAGAATAATATATATATATATATATATATATTTATACAGATATATACATGTGTATACCTTTTAATGTGCATTTTATGCACATAAATTTGGTATTGTGTTCTCTACTATTAGACAAGATTTTACTACCCAGTATTAGACATGTATTTCTATTGTAAACATAACTCTCTTTAATTGAAATGAAAAACAGGAATAAAATAGGAATAAAATAGGAATAAAAATAGTAAATAAATAATAAATAAAATAAAACCTATTTTTAGTTAAAGTATTGGATGCTTTGTTAAAAAATTTGAAGCAAAGTTATTTTATTCAAAAAAATCTATATTATACTTTAATAAGATTTTTTAAAATTTTAAATCTAATAAATAAAATTTCAAATTAGTGTTTGTAATGTAGTTAAACATTAAGGTTTAAAAAAATCAAATTTAAATTTGATATATATATATATATATATATATATATAATTTTTTATTTAACAAGTTGTGGATTTAGTTGTATCTATAAACAATCACTTGATGTTTTTTTATTTTTTATTTTTTAAAAATCCTTGTTATTTTTATTATTTTTTCTAATTCTACTACCAATTCTTTGCAATTATCAGGCATAGCAATTCATATGTATGTTATTTATGTACAAACTAAGTGTCTAATCAAAATCCTAATGGATATTTTTGTAGTGTAATATTTATATGAATCTAGATTTTTTATACTATTGGATAATTTTTTTCAAAAATAAATAAAGAGATTACCTTTTTCTAAGATCTCAACATGTATAACCTCATTTTACATTTTAAACTCACTTTACACTGTCATCACTTTGCTATTATCATTTTCAGTAATTCCATTGTTTCTATTACTTGTCTACTAATCACTTTTGGTGTAGTAGTGGCAAAGCAACAACATCCCCTTACAAATGCCACTAATAACTAACTAAAACCTTCTATACAATATTATGATTTTGGCTTCCAATATTAAAACCTTCTACACAATATTAAAATATATAAAAGCCTATTAAAATAAGGATAAGAACTAGATAAATAATTTTGTATCTTCTTAGATGTTTTACAACAGTTTATGGAAGAAAAGAGAAGAGGTTAATTTTAAAACTTAGATTAAAATGATTGTTTTGAAAACATTTTTAAGAAATTATGATTGTCTTTTTCTTTTTTTCTTTTTTTCTTCCTTCTTGCATTTTGGCATATTACAAAATTTCTAAAATATTTATTTTTAAGTAAAGAAACCACTCATTAATATTCCGAAATCTTTTATAATTTTTAAAGCCATATCTTAGTTGATACAATTTCTATTCATGTTATTGGTACTTCTTTAATATTATTATTTTATTAAATAGATGCTAATAATTTCTTTATAGATTTTGTAATGATAAGTTATTTAACATACTAAATTTAATATTAAAATGATAAATAATTATATTGATTAATATCTATTAGTAACTAATGTTTTTAAGTTACCAAGTTAATAAAAATAAATGCACTTTACAAATTTAACAGTTTTTAAATCAACACTATATAATAATATTCATAATCACCACCACTTTGGTGAACTTAATCTTTTGCCAACATCTTCAAATATATATATTTTTTCTTCTTTTCTTTTATAACATCTAGCATTTTTAGCATTTTTCTGTTTATTTTAAATTTGTACAATCATTATTTTGACTGAAAATCATTATAAAGCACAATTTATGTATGCTATTTATTATGATGCTATTAGGAAATATTATTTTAATCTAATTACTTATCACTCACTTTTACATTTCATTTCATTAAAACTTACACCTTTTCCAATTCACATATTAATCAAACCAAACTATAAGTATGTAAAATTAGTTGTGGTGAACCTTACATGTAAGCACCTCCAGTTAAGAGATTTTTTGTGGCACTTGTGGAGCTTTAGAAAGTGTGAAGAAATAACCACATGTATTATAATATTTAATAAATTTCATAAGATCCATGGTCTTACCTTTTTACAATTATCTAAATACACATGTAGATGCTATTAAAAAACTCAAAAAATACATTCTTATGTAGTACTCAACTGAGGCAACCAGAGACTTTTTCTACATTTATTACTACATGTATGCACTAAAATTGACGAATGCTGTATTTGTTCTATTCCAATAGACAATACCATAATTGTTCTTTGGATATTTTAAGTTCCAAGAATCAAGCAAGAGAGCACAGCCCAATAATCAGCTAGCCAGCAAAAGTGAAGGATGCAGGAGTCATTAGGTTGGAGATTCAGGCTATCTATATTTAAGTTAAGTTATTTAAGTATGTGAGATCCTAAAACTTTGTAATCTCTTGTGGAGACTTAAATGCGCCTTAGAAAATTGTCATAATTTCTGAGTACATAGAAGAACGCACTTACAGTAGTTAATCATGTGCTGGGCTTTTATAATGTACCTTAGATAGGTGAAATACCTTCAGATTATCTGTATCACTCACCTTCGAATCTATTCTTAACTGGCTGGTGATTTGCTAAGATCAAAGGTGTGAGTGAATAAATCCAAATTACAAGACACTTTTTATAAATTAATCTACAACTCTGTCCCACTAAACGAAATGGACTCCAAAAGTGCAGGAGAAACAAAATTAACGACTTGCTGAGAGTGGATAAGAAGAAAAAAGAAAAAAATGCTGCAGGGAAAAACTAGTGGATAGAATTCAAACTGAACTTCCAGCACTTGGGGAGGTAAAGTTATCCTGTATTGCAAACATTAGATTTCTTCGAACTCTTCATCAAAAGGATCACGCTCTGGAAAGTCTCCAATCTGAACAACAGCTGATAAATTAGCACAAATAATACAGGGTAATTTTACTATAATCATCATTGTACTAACATTGATACATAACAATGAATATCTGGTCCAATCCCTTCTAATCCGATTCATAAACACTACTAGAACACAACTAACTGACAACCGGCGACATTTTTCTAAGCAGATACAACACGTTACTCTCATTTTGTCACCAAGGAAATAAACCCATACTTACCTTAAGCTTGTCAGGTCGTAGAATGGAGCCATGGCCTGGTGGGCATGTGAAGTAACGCTTGCCCTTAACTCTGCACACATCCCAACAATTGTTTGAAATAATTAGTTGATTCCGTTGAAGAGTTGCTGATGTGCATGCTTATCTATATCCATTCTGAGCAACCTAATTCAAAATAACGTTGCTAATGGAATCATGTAAGGAAGTGAAGAAGTCAGACATACACGCCATCATGCTTGCCGACGGGTTCATCATACTGTACTCCAACCCAGTAGCCAGCAGCAAGCACATCAACTTTCCCGACGAATTTTACCTCCCCTCGCTTGCCGCCCGGGTCAACCTCACAACGATCACCAACCTATAATATAACAGCATTGGAATTAATGTCGAGAAAATCCCTACACCTACGAACTTGAACCTCTTTCACAAAAGCCATTTCCCTCACCACGTGAAAATACCCTCTCAGAAAATTAGTTGGTGGAAATCTAAAAAAGAGACAATACAACTGAACAAAAGCATACGGAACCATAAAAACACGAGAAGAAGCCATTTTTCAAATACTTCAGATGTACTCATAGCTGCATCATGAATGTCAAATCTAAGTAAACCATACAAGAAAGTTCTCTACATAGCGACATAAGGACAATGACTCACCTTAATATTTGCAGCAATATCACCCATATAATCATCTGTAACCTGCAATAAACAATCAGAAACCAACAAAACAGTATTAGAGTTGTATCATGTGATGTTAGGAACCGCTCAAGGTGAATCCTCAGCATCCCTGAGCAAAACCCAAAGATTTCAAGCGCAAGTGCCTCAATGAGGTCTGTAAACTGTCTCCCACCATTTGGCAGGAATACCCTCCCGTCAAGACAGGAGGCACTAGCGAAACCTTGCCAAACAAAAGAAATCATGAACAGCGCAAAATGAAAGAGCATCCGATACTGTTCAGAGAGAAAAAGCGATAGATCGCGGTAACAAGATCAATAACCTGTTGAGGTGGTACATAAGTTTCGCCCTTGCGCATGGCAATCTCCTGCATCAATAACAAATTGCCTGCTCAGCACAATGAGACTGTGCGACCATTTGCATTACACAAGCAGATCACACAAAACCTTATAAAATGCGTATTCATACTCTTCCCCACCTCTGACTTGCCGACTTGCTCAAAGTTTCAGCATTTTCAACACACACTAACAAAATCTTCATTAAATTTGTACTTTGCATGATTTGCTTTTTGACAAAAAACAAGGACAAGCAGTCGAAACGAGAAAGAGAAATCATGACATGAGAAGATACGAAGACTCTAAACATCACCTTGGCGAAAGTCCATGTCGGATCCTCCGCAAGTTTCCTTTCACGGTATTTCCTGTAAGTATCTGCGAAAGAAGCAGAAAAAAGGATTAGTGACCACATCCCTATTGTCCTACTCAGCAAGTATGAAATCGAAGTGAAAAGCTGTACATTGAGTCCCGCTGTATCTACGAAAAGAATCCACCCCAAGCACTTCTATACGTATGCATTCTCTCAAGAGCGGCAAATGCGAATGCTATATAAAAGTTACGGCACTACTCATAAGCATAAATGCTTAACTAACCTTCACGCTTATTATAAGCCTCTTCTGATATACTATATTTTTCCACCAAAGAAGTGTCCTCCAACCACCCGCCTGCTGATAAAGATGTGGGGTTTATATCGGTAATGTGTATGCGATACCTGCAAAAGCAAATGACACAGTCACCAAGCACAACAGTGTTGCATAAGGAACTTGAGTTTCTCAAACGACTGCATCCAGCCTGTTGCTTGTCCCCAGCTTATCTGCTCATAAAATGTTAAACTATCGCAGTAATCAGAAAGTTTGTAGGAAAGAGTGAGGTAAGCATACCCATCAAAAGGGGAGTAGTAACCTAATGGGCGAAAATCCTCAAGCAAATCACAGATTTTATTATTGTCCTCGTCATAGAGCTGCAAGCGCATAGACTCCACAGCTGTACCGGATCGATCACGTAGCCTTTCTTTCAATCTCTCGATTGTAGTCTGCAACAAAATGATCACGATTAGGAATGAAAGAACTCAACTCTCAACGTTGAAATCGGGGAAGATTCTATAGCGGCGCTGAATTTGAAACAGCTACATAAACGATGGAAACTCAACACAAAAAGGAATTCATCAAAAAAACTGCTACAAAATAAAGAAGACTTCATTAATTCACCTGAATCACAGTTACAATTATTTCCAAGTGAGTAAGAACAAGAGTGGAGAATATTACGTGGAGATCAACGCGAATCTCAATAAAACGTTGCTTGAGATTGGAATGCGTCACATGAAGAACAACCGTATCATCAGCCTGGTTCTGTCCTGTTGGCTGACGTACGAAGTCTTTCAATGCATTCAGAGCCTCAGACATGTTTCCTTTCCTACAATGCCGCACGAAGAACTCGAAAACGTAATAGTACCTGCACGAACAGCAAAGCACTGGATTACTTCGGGCAAAATCCACGATATGAACTTCTACACTATTTCCACCACTTCATGTGCACATTAATGCTTTCCTCTTCACATGCTGGACACGCAGGATTTTAACCCTAAACCTGACCTCTGGAGAATTGGGACCTACACTGGCGCAGGGTTCATCCAGCGCTGGATGAACCCTTGCGGCAGTCTACCGAAAGTGGGCAGCCCTCCGGGCTGGATCCCCGGGCAGAATTTCCAAGGAATACCTTCGGTGGACCCCCGCCGTAGTCCACGATTCATTATAAAGCTCTGACACATGCTATCTGATTCTGCCGTTGTTTGCCTTTCGTTTGCTTGATTTCCTCGCTCTCTTCCGCCTCGTGGCTACATACATTTGCTCGTCTTCCGCCTCATGGCTGAAGTTTTGCGATTGAAGAGATAATTGTCATGTGAAGTCCTTGGATCGAAATTGATTCCGTCGCCGTTGTCATGTGCAGGTACGTTTAGTTCTGTGTTTTGGGTACTGAGAGGGTTGATGATACTTTGGTGAGAGTTGATGGGAGATGCGAGCAGTACAGTTCTAATTTGTGATGCGAGAGAGGAGCGCTTGGTTATTCAAGTTGGGCGAGGTTAACGCTGCTGGAGAGTGTTATTCTGTAAACTAATTAACAAGCGCAGAGCCATAGTTATTCTGCCAACGGCATGATTTGCTTCCAATTCATATGAACAACCAATCAAACAAACCTTCCGAGCTCGTTGGACTCTTTTATTGCTACAGACCGACAAGAATTTGTGTAAGTGCAAAAGACTATGGCGGAAAGGAAGAAAGTGGTGAGGACATCATGAAAGGCGAAAATCCCAGCACCTGTCAATTTTGTGTGTCTGTAATGCATTTTGGCCAATGTAGTACACACCGTCCTAGTACAAAGATGAGCGCTCCGAAATAATTTTCGATAATCAATACCCCACATGAGAAATGCTGTAAACCTGGCGTGAAAAATCGTCGCAGAAGTTGTAGTACAACAGTAAGCCCAATTGTCACCTAATGAATCCTACAATTGCGAAGCCTACTTGCAATGGTGACCTCCAAGTAATCACCACAAGGGACGAGAGAGAGCTGTAGCGAGGATTCGGCACATAGACAAGCAAGCCATAGCCTACAGAGTGAAGCAGGCCATAGCCTCCCATTGGTAGTGTTGCGTCCAGAGTCACGAGACCACCATATTTGTCGTAGGATTGGAAAACTCGTGTCCCCTTTGGGTAGATTGATGTGCTCCAAGAAGTCATACCCTACCCATATGACACATTTAGAATATCTTTATATTCTCAAAAAAAAAAAAATTAAATACACAGTTTGGATATAATGGCGTATGCTTAAAATTTCATATATATATACACAATAATGCTAAATTTTGTTCCAAATATTTTTATTAAATAATTTACATCTTTATTAGATATTGATTGTTAATAATCTTTTTCTTTTTCTTTTTTCTTTTCTTTTTCTTTTTCTTTTTTTCCTATAATTTTTGTTATTTTAAAATATATTTTATCACAATTATAATTTTACAATTCATGTAAGTGATGTAATTGAGATACTTCTTTACTTATTATAGATTTACTTTTATTTTTATTTGATATATATGAATATATATATATATATATATATATATACACACATATTGAGTAATGCTTTGTATTATAAGATTTTCTTAGTTTCTTTTTTGGTTTTTTATTTTAATATTGTTGTTGATGTTGTATTTGTTTGTTATTATTATTAATATAAATTTTTTTATACTATGTAATTATTTGATTATATAATTTAATCACTATTTTGAGCAACATATTATTCTTGGTCATTTTTTGTATATTTTTTAAATTTTATATTGTTATATTATTAATTACTTATTATATTTTCTAAATTTTATAAAACTAAATGTATATTATTTTTAGTATCTTGAAGTTTTAGCGTATTCTTATCTTTTATATTATAGTTTGTTAAATTTGTGATATATTTGTATTAATTTATTATTTTTGTTGTTATGTTTAAATCATAAATATTATGGATAAATCAAAAGTTTTATATTAATTTAGAATCTTCTTTTTGGTCCTATCAGATATACAAACTTGGTTTTTATTAAAAGAACAAGGTAGAGTTCAAATGCATATTCAATTGTAGTTGTAATGACAATTTATACTTTCTAGAAGTTTGTCTAATATTTTTGTAATAGATCAAGTAATATAAAACAAATCAAATGTGTCATTATTAATTTATATAATTATAAAATAAATATAAATATAATTTATTTTCAATTAAATTCACTATTAGTTCAATTATGTTATTTTTTATTTTTTTTACTTTTTTTTTATATTGTACTTTTAAAATATAAATTTATAAGGTATTTTATGAATTATCTTTATGATTTTATTTTAAAAGTATTATTTGATTCTTGTATAGGTATTACTATGCCTATAGTTTAAAAAATTATTTGAAGATTCTACTTATCAAAGATTTAAAAAGAAGTGTGGTCTTGCTAAATTTGCTATTCGTTAATTATGTTTGCATTTTCATATTTCTAAAGTCAATTATTATAGTGATTTTTTTTTTTGTTTTTTATTTATTTATTTTTTTGTTTTGTTGAAATGGTGAGATTTCAAAAAAAATTGGAAATTAAAGTGTAAATTTTTAGAAATTAGATAATACAAATGTGATGTTTTTTAAACCAAAACAACAATAGTTGGTTAAATGTCTCATTTACTATTGACATTCTAACAACAAATATTATAAGTTTTTACAATAAACTATGTGTTGTTATATTATCTTTAAATATATATATATATATATATATATATATATATATATATATTCAATTTCAATTTATTAAAGCATCTTTAAAGATGTTGACAGAGCTAAAATTAAACAAACATTAGCAACATTCTTAATAAGAACATTGGCAATTCGTCCAATATAACAACATTTATATTATCAATATAAAAGAAATAAAAAGAAGAAAAAAACAACAAAGCAATTTTTGTGACAATAATCAAGAAAATAAATTATGTCTTCTTAATTAATCTATGACCATATTATTTTACAAAGATTGGAAATAGCAGATTAGTATCATAATTGTGCATATTTTTGCCAAGCATGTCTACTTTGATTTCTTAGAATATATTAATCTATTTATAAAAAATATAACCTATTACAATAGAGATGGTTGCATTATGAACCTAGACATGTGTCAAGGACAAGAACTCAACGGAAGCAAATAAGTAAGTGAAAAACACTCTCAAAGAAATATAACAAAATAGAAACAAGGTAGTGTATATATTAAAAGAAACTGGAATGGCTATTGCCAAAAGACAAGACACTAGAGACTCTTGAAATCAAACTAGAAACAAGAAAGGAGTTGACAAGAGTGAAGAAGGCTTCACTCTTGTCTCTATTTATACTATCTACCTAAGAGCTAAGTGGCGACGTTCTATAGGACCTCCAACACGTATCCAATTTACAAGACACGTGTCAAACTTGCAAGGCAAGTTTCCTATATGTTCGCCACGTATTTAGCTTGGTCTTCAAGCTACCAATATGTACAACATGTGGCTAACTTATTGACCAAGTTTCTAATCCAAAAATCTACTATGGACACTTATAAAGTCAAAGCAGCGTCTATGAAGTTTCTAGGAAGTTTCTCTAAAGATATTATGGAATTAACCTACTTTTATCTTTTTTTATCTAGTTCTATCTGATCATATAGGTAACTATGTATATGTCCGTGACATTACCCTCCCTTTTAAAGAACGAGTTCCACGAGGAGCAGTGATTACATGTGTAGAAAGTCTAAGATGCAACGAATAGTATTTGCCACATACTCTGATCTTTGTTTTCTTCGAAGGTAATTGATGGGTCCTCTCAACCATCGATAGTGTCCCATTCCAGGACAAGAAGATCACCCTGTTATTTGATCTTTGTTGTAACCTTCATAACTTCCTTCAAATATCACATCTGGAACACCGTCACGAGTTGTTCCTATCTCCAATAAAATCACCAAACATCGAGAATTTCTTCCAAGGTCGTGATATCAAACACGTTGTATCTCGCCATCTATTCGAGGAAGAACATGTCGTTCTTGAAGATCTTCATCCTGGGCTTGCGTCGTTTTGAGGGCCAGTATCGCAATGTCTCCGTCCTAGGTCAGCAAATGAAGGCTCTTGAGTCAAATCCATTGGCTGTTGATTCTCCATCTCCTTAGCGTCACAAAATACAAAGAAGCTACAAACAAGGATAGAAAGTTGAATGTTATCTTGCCTATATCTTGTTTCTTTTATAGGAAAAGTCTTCATCTTGGTTTCGATGGATGTTGTTGATGAAAGGTCTCCACCTTCCTTGCTGCATTCGCCAGATTTTTTGCTGGTTCCCATGTGCGCTCACTAATATCGTATCCGTGCCAGTGAACAAGATATTCCAACCTATTTCGGCGCGGCCTTGAATCTAAGACTTCTTCCACTTCAAATTCGTCATTATTATTCACTTCTATAAGAGGAGGTGGCACTTGTCTTCTTCTTGGTATGTTCATTGTCTTATATGGTTCAAGAAGAGACACGTGGAATACAGGGTGGATCTTCATAGACTCTGGTAGGTGTAATCGATATGCAACTGGATTAATTTGTTCAGAAATATAATAAGGTCCAAGCTTACGATAGTCCAACTTGTCACAAAGTCGCGTAGTCTTGATATTGCGACGAAGTAGCCATACCTTGTCGCCTACGTTGAGTTGTGGTTGTTCCTTTCGATACGCATCAGCATTTATCTTTTGTCGTTCTTGAGCTTCCTTTAATTGTGCCTTCATTGTTGTATGTAGTTCTGACAAATGATTTACCAAGTCTTCCGCCGCAGGATTGTCAACTTTCGAATAGTCAAAAGTATCAAGTCATGGATGGTAACATCAAATCATGGATGGTAGCCATAATTTGGAAAGAAAGATGTTCCGGTTGACCCGCCGGTTGAAAATAGGAACGGAGAGTGTGAGCCCTATCTGCTGGTAAAAAGAGTTGTCCAATCATCTTGTTGGTAGTTGATGGTACATCTCAAATACTGTTCCAAGACTTGATTTACGCGCTCCGTTTGTCCATCAGTTTGAGGATGGAAAGCTGAAGATAGCTTTATATCCACCTTTAGAATCTTGAAAAGCATTCTCCAAAATCTCGATACAAATTGAGTTCCCCTATCCGATATAATATCCTTAGGTAATCCATGATAATGATGAATATTTTTAAGAAAAGTTAATTTGTTTCCTCCCAATACACAAAAAATATTACGTGATGCAAATGTATTGCCATCTTAGTAAAACGATCTCTATATGAATACAGAGAGTCATGGGCACAGTTGAATTTTGAAGTCAAGTAGAATTAGATGGCGAGAGTTTTTGATCTTGAACAAACATCATGTTTTGAAATCTGCTGGCTCGCTACATTTGAGGCCGCAAAAATCTCATAGATATCAACTCTAGAAGTCGGATTTATCTTGAAATCATCACTATTTATTTGGAAGTCATGACGAGCTTGAAGAACACGTAATCATCACTTCCATAGCTGGAGCAATATAAACCCTTCGAAATAAGTAGATTTTCTTGATTTCAAACTTCAAAATATCAAGGACTTAGAAGAAATTGTAATTTTCCATGAATAAGAGGATGCGAGGACATACTTAAGCTAAACTTGCTTGAGAAAGGATTGAATCAATAATCAATGTTGATTTCATTACTCAAAGATGAAATTACTCTAGCTTCAAGACGATCGTTCTTTGTTGATCAAATGTTAAATCTCCTTCTTTTGATAGAAGATAAGAACGTCTAGAAAGGGCATCAAATAGATCTTATTGTTTTCTTGGCCAATAGTTGATAATAAATTAGAATCTTGACAAAGACATGCTCCAACAAGTATGACGACAATTCAACACACATGTTGATATAAAATATTTGAGGTTCTTGTGATCCATATATGTGGTGATTAGATTAGAAGAGCCTTTTAGATAATGATGCCATTCTTAAAAAAAATCTACAATTGCAAGAAGTTCTTATCATGGATTTCGTAGTTGATCTCTTTGTCGAAAATTTGCGGAATGGAAGGCTACTGGATGGAGTTTGTCATCTGTTCCCATTTGTGACAATATTGCGCCCAAAGCAAAGTTAGATGTGTCTGTTTCCATAAAAAATGCCTTGGAAAAATCAACGTGATACAAGATTGGTGCAGAAGTAAAAACTATCTTCAAAGCTTCAAATGATGCTTCTGCTTCTTTACTCCACTCGAGCTTGTCCTTACAAGTTAAACGTGTAAGTGGGGCTGCAACTTGAGAGAAGTTCTTGATGAAGATTCGATAATAATTGGCAAATCCCAGAAAGCATTGCACATCTCTTACTGTTCTTGAAATCTTCCAGTCTATGATTGTTTGGACTTTCTTAAGATCCATCATGAGGCCATTATTCGATATGATGTAACCTAAGAAGTCAACTTGAGTAGTGTGAAATACACACTTTTCCATCTTGGCGTACAACCCTGTTTCTCTAAGTTTTTGTAACACACGACGAACATGTGTTTCATGCTCTTCTACATTCTTAGAGTAGATTAAAATGTCGTCTAGATAGCAGACAACAAAATCATCTAAGAATTCACGAAAAACATCGTTCATGAGATGTTGAAAAGCGGCTGGTGCATTCGTGAGTCCAAAAGGCATAACATTATATTCGAAGTGTCCATACCTTGTTCGAAATGCAGTCTTCCATTCATCTCCTTCTTTGATGCGAACCAGGTTGTATGTTCCTCGTAGATCTATTTTTGTATAGATCTTAGCTTGATTCAGTTGATCAAGAAGTCCGGAGATTAAAGGTAGTGGATACTTGTTCTTGATAGTGATCTTGTTAAGCCCTCGATAATCCACACACATTCGTAACGATCCATCTTTTTTCTTCACAAATAGAATTGGAGCTCCTGCTGGGGATTTGGAATGGCGTATGAAGTTCTTGGCCAGATTTTCTTCAATATACTCTTTGAGTTCTGCCAACTCATTTTGTGATAGACTGTAGATTGGTCCAAATGGAGGTTGAGATCCCTCCTTGAAATCAATTGAATAATCATATGAACGATGCTCCGGAAGGATATCGGCATTTTTCTTCTCAAAAACATCTTGATAATCTTGGTATTGGCTTGGAAAGCCACTTGAAGTGCTTTTACTATCAGAGACGGGTGTGGCATAAATAGCAAAAGTTGATCCTCCTTTTGCTTCATGCATAAAAGCTTTTGCACCTATAAGTACGGATTTTACTATACTAGACTTATAGCTTTTTACTTGGTCGACGGAAGTGTTAATAACGTTTTGAGAAAAATCAAGTCTACGAGAATTCCAATCTATCTTAGGATTATATTTTTCTAACCATGATAGACCTAAAATAACTGGATTAGACGGAGATTTAATTATGTTAAAGGTTACGTAACTATTATGACCGTCTATTGTTATTTTTATAGGGTGGGTCTTATGAGTGACATCTCCAGAAGACAATGGACGACCATCTATGACTTCTACATATACAGGTTTAGTTTTTTGTACTAGAGGTATTTTACGACTTCTAACAAATTGTTCATCTAAAAAACATGCTGAGGCTCCTGAATCTAATAAAGCAGAGGCTTTGTGGTTTTTAGGTCCTAAATATAGTTCTATTATAAAACAAGGAGAGGGTTCTGAAGAGAGGATAGGACCTTCTTTAGGAATTCTACACGATTCCAGCTGCACGGTCCCTATTGTAGCTGGACAAATTCGTTTTCCGACATGTTGTCTCCTTTGACCGCCGTACCCCTCATTTTATAGTTGCGTCGTTTCTTTGGGCAATGTTGAGCAGTGTGCTTAGGTTCTCCACAATATAAGCATAATCCTCCCTAGCGACGACGAATCTTTTCTTGCTCAGTAAGAGGTTTGAAATGTACTGCGTCAATTTGCATGTCTTCTACTTCCGAATGTACATTTGGTGAAGATGTTGCCATTGAGTAATAACGTTGAGTTTCCCTTGTACGATTCTCGGATTGAAACTCAAAAAGTCGATTGTCACACTTTACAGCAAAATCGATTGCTTGACTCAATGTTTGAGGATCAGGTAAATTGAGCATCAATTTCTTTACTTCATATTGCAATCCATAAAGAAATTGAGTGATGAGTGCAGCATCATCCCACTTGATATCGATTGTAAGTTGTTAAAATTGTAAAGCATACACTGTTACAAAGCGGTTTCCTTGTCGTAAAATTCGGATCTTGTTTGTTGCAACACGAGCTGCATCGTGTTCACCATACATAGATCGAAACTCCACCAAAAAAGCTTCCAAATTGTCCAGTATGGGATTTTGTTGTTCAAGAAAAGACAAAAACCATGATAATGCAGAACCAGAAAGTAGAGTTCCAATAAACCTGACTTGTGATCCTGGAGTTGGATAGCTTTGCGGTTGAAGTTCGATTGCCAATTGTACTTGATTGATGAACCCTCAAAACTTTGATCTCGTACCATCAAATTTCTCGGGTAAGGCAATTCTTGGTTCTCTGGCGCTTACAGGGTGTTCTACAATTGGAGAAGGAATGTGATTTGATGCAGGTGTTGAAGCAGCTCCAATCATCTCTACATCTCCACTTTCTGCTATTCTTATTCTTCCTTGTGGTGGTAGATTGAGTTGATGCATTGCAAGCATTAACTCCCTTAATTGTTCTTGCATTTGTGCCATTGCAGTCTTCATTTCGATAAGCTCTGCCATAATAACACTAAGAAGAAAAGAACTATGTGATATTGCTCAAGGCAAAAGAAAAAGAAAGACTTGATAACAAAGAAAATGCTAAGAACAATATCAGTTTAGAAGTGGGTAATCCGCAACTTCTAACACGCTTATGTCTTGTCAAGAGAAAGGGGTAATCCACTCTTACTCAAGAAAAGACAAAGCTCTGATATTGTAAGTGTACTCTTGTCAATCTGTCAAGGACAAGAACTCAACGGAAGCAAATAAGTAAGTGAAAAACACTCTCAAAGAAATATAACAAAATAGAAACAAGGTAGTGTATATATTAAAAGAAACTGGAATGGCTATTGCCAAAAGACAAGACACTAGAGACTCTTGAAATCAAACTAGAAACAAGAAAGGAGTTGACAAGAGTGAAGAAGGCTTCACTCTTGTCTCTATTTATACTATCTACCTAAGAGCTAAGTGGCGACGTTCTATAGGACCTCCAACACGTATCCAATTTACAAGACACGTGTCCAAGTTGCAAGACATGTGTCAAACTTGCAGGGCAAGTTTCCTATATGTTCGCCACATATTTAGCTTGGTCTTCAAGCTACCAACATGTACGACATGTGGCTAACTTATTGACCAAGTTTCTAATCCAAAAGTCTACTATGGACACTTATAAAGTCAAAGCAGCGTCTATGAAGTTTCTAGGAAGTTTCTCTAAAGATATTATGGAATTAACCTGCTTTTACCTTCTTTTATCTAGTTCTATCTGATCATATAAGTAACTATGTATATGTCCGTGACAACATGATACAACAAATATAAGGCAATTACTTGTCTCATACTACACGAAATGTTTATTTGTCTATATAAAATATTGTTCTTTTACATATGCTTCATTACTTGTAATGATTAGTTTGAGTTCTCCATTCAAAGTAGATTTTACAATTGTGGAATTTACTATGTGATAATTTGGTATAGTATTATATTACAACTTTCACAAGAATTATCCATATAAAGCTTTTGACATTTATTATGTAGGATATCCATTATCAAAAATTATTTTATAACAATTATCTTTATACCAAAATGGTGTGTACTACAATGACCAAAATATACTACAAATTATATATTTTTTTATTTATAATGTAATATTCAAATTATTATAACAATAGATTAATAAGAAAGTTGACTATCAACAAGACTATTTTTAGTTCAAATTATGAATTAATTCAAAACTATTCTAAAACAAAGTGTGTCTTAATTAACAATAAATTGTTTTTGATCTTGATGAGACCAATTGATTTAGAAGTGCAAAAATTATCATCTAACCACAAGGTGGTAGACAAACAAATAAATAAAACCACAAGGCAAAATAAAACCAAGCAAACTCATGCAGCCACAAGGCAGATAAGAGGGAGTGAATCAATCTAGCCACGACACGAATGATAGTGACAACTGCCAACCACTAACTATATAACTTGCAATCAGAATACACACATCTTTGTGATAACAATGGCATTTTAATGGCCTTATTTTGTCACACCAGATTGCAGGCTGTAGGAAGCGCACTAGCTTACCACCGGTCTTGAAGTAGTGAGTCCGAAATCGATAAAACCTTATAAGCAAACTTAAATCTCTTGACGAGTTGTCTATGCACATCAATTGCTAAGCACTCTGACAGAAGTGGGTCTCGCTCTGTTGAATGATTTGCGAAGAAAAACTGTACCAGAAGGCATTACGCTCTGTTAGTGTGAGAGCATTACTGTAAATGTTCAAGCAGAAGCATATGTTCAAGTGGAAGCCATAGCAGAATTCACACGCATATATCATATTTATGAAAATGCAGAATTCACAGACCTGTCCTCTCAAAACGTGTACTCATTAAACTGGACATGCCCGAAATGGGTGTCTCTCTCTCTCATACTACTGCCCTTGCTCCGCTCTGCTGGCAAGTGCATCACCACTGCACGAAGACCGTCTTGGTTTGCGTTACATGCTATACTCGCTATACAGATCATAGTACGTTCTTGAGAACATATCATTCTGCCTCTGGATCTTTATTATCTTCCCTGTCCACGAAACATATAATTATCAGTCTCTTAACTCAATCTCAACTGCACTCGTTGCTACTCTCTTAACAAAAACTGTTCTATCACGGAGATCATCACCTCAAAGGGAAATGCGACAGGTCTGACTCTCAACCTCTCCGACTTTCACCACACCCGCTCATTCACATCAATCCTGGCTAACGTGCTGTCAAGCCTCCTCGCTGAGGTTCGGTGTTCCCATGACAATTTCATTCTGAATTTAATGCAAAGGCCTTTCTTTGTTTCCGATTCACAGTACTTTGTCAATATGATAGTTTCAAGTGATTTCGGCAACGATCAACTGTAGAGAGAAAGATTTTGTACCATCACAACAAAAAAACTACTCGCACACACATTCTGGAAGATGGCAAAAGCCTTTACTATATTCTAAAGTATATGTCTTTAAAAGTGAGCAATGTCACAGTATCCAGAAATAAACCCCTGCTACTCTTAAAGAGCAATTCTTGAGAAACATACCCTGTATATGTAGAGATAGTTTGAGCGAATTCCCAAGGACTCTTTCCTATCTACTATTCAACCTTGTTAATGAGATAAAAATAGTAGTAAACCATTGCTATGTGTTCCTCCCTCCAAAAGCATCTATCCTATTCATTTCATACTCTAATTACAAGTGTAGGTTTATCCATTAAAAGTCAACATTCTCGGAAGTAATTAAAATTTCTTTGTTCAAAGGTGTCTTTACAACATTATGTGCAAGTCGACAATGAAAAACAAGTTTCCACCATTTCTAGTGGATGCTATCTACACCTAAAAGCCATAAGAAACATCCATAATATAGCAGTAGTTCCTCATATATACCCTCGGAATTCTAGCCGATTGCCACATGCAGCTTGCTGTACTCATGTGAGATTACAAAATACTGCGATAGTCACTTCCCATGAGCTATACAAAGACCACCAACTTAGATGTTGAACGCACATTCAGCCCAGGATGTTCAGTGAATGTCGTTTAGATCACCTGTTAAACGCAGTGATTGCAGTCAGTGGTCTAACTTATCCCAAGAAAATGGAGGGGTGCTCACGCAAAGATGCAAACTCGACCCTTACGTGTTATGGACCATGTGAATCAGTTATTTAGATAGCCAATAACACGGGAAATTAAGGGTTGTTGACAGAAATAACTGAATCGACAAGAACTGCCATATGGCTGCCACAACAGAAGTATTACATGACCATTTAGATAAATTCGTTTCATTAAAAAAGGATGAACGCACCTAGGTGAGGGACTCGGATTGGAATTATGTCGCAATCTCCGCTTTCTCACGACAGTCACCTGCGCAAATAAGGATAGCACATCAACAACCTTACACACAGCAATTATAAGCAAGTTCCAGTAATACACACCCGACTAACGAGAAGTTCCGGCCAAACTCAATCCTGCTGAGGAATCAACACTCCCAACATATTCGAGAATGATCAAGAAGAAGCCAAATGATTGCTAAAAGAATGATAAAGACGCATAGGACCCTAACGGGGTTGTAAATTCCGGCGCATTAGAGCCGAATCAAGCGTATGAAAGAACATCGTAAACACCTGATTTAGCAACGGAATCAACTGCCGAATCGTAGTGCGATGGAGCAGATGGCAAGAACGACTCAAGCTCCTTGTAGCCCTCCCAAGGCTTCACCCACACTTGAGCATCATAATTCTTGGGTACACCATTTTCTATAACTTCGATAGTAAAATAATACATCGTTCCTTGCACCACTTGCTCCTTGGCCGACAAGACTTTCGAGAAAGTTATATCTGCAATCGAATTCTACATCCGAACACCAGAAATACAGTTTGTCAAAACTACGTTTTCACGTCACGCCTGCACGACCAAACCCTGAGCGAATTCCAATCATCCCGGAATTCAGTCCCCAGTCCTACATTACATGACAAATTTCACTATCACATACCTGGCGCGATTTGTACTGGTCTACTGCAAAATTCGCCAACTCATCTATCTCCACACTGTTAGCGAAATTACTGATATCCTTCGGGCCTCCGACAGTCATGGCTTGAGCTCCCGCCAGATAGATACCAAACAGGCACACCGCCGCCAGAAGCACAGAAACCTTGTGATTAGTCATCCTCCTCCTCCCCAATACGCTCAAATTCTTGAACCCTAAAAAAACTTCGACATAACGCAACCCTCCTCAATCAGCAAACACTGAAGACAGAGATTACCGATTTGTAACGGACAATGTTGTATGTATGGAAGCATTTCTTCGAGAAGGCATCCTCACGTATATCCGACCCCGCATGCCACATCGGACTGCATGTAAACGTCACGTGTGCCCACGATGTTCACGGCGTTGCAGCTACTATAGCAACACGAAAGATAATGATTACTGGAGGGTGACACGTGGTACACCACCAGTGGCCTCCACAAGAACAAATGAGAGTGTTTTGTGTTGTTCTATTAGACACAGAAAATAACACACAATTAAGTTTGTTGATGAACATTTCATTTTTCTTTTTCTTTTTTTCACAATTAAACTTTTATGGATGCTGTTTGTAAGCCTATGTTTCAAGTAAACAGTGACATCTTTATAGGATAATTGCACCTCAAAGCATTTACATTTTTTTATATTATTAGGGTAGGCAATTTGATACTTAGCAAGTGCTATTGTTTGATTGAATTTAAATTAGCTCTTACTCAATAATTGCAACAAAAAAACTAATTCATTCTTACAGCAGGTAAATTAACTTTAAATTTTCAATTCTTCTCATTAACTTTTATTGTCTAATAAATTTTTATTTTAATTGTATTTTGAATACAAATTTACACAATTTATTTTTTAAACTTTATTTTCTAGTTTATTAAATGAAAAATTCCATCCATTTACAAATATAAATATATTTTGATTTTTTTAAAACTGATTGGAAGTAATATTAGACATGATTATATATCATAATAATTTTATCAGTAATATCGTGATTATTGCAATATTTCAATGGTTGCATATAGGTGACTAATCACCATAACATCAAATTTGATATTATAAGTATTTTTATTTAGAAAAAGATTATTATCATATATTTTCTTATTGCCTTTACTCAAATAATCTTATTATATATATATATATATATATATATATATATAATTCTTCACAGTGTTTTTTTTTTTTTTTTTTTTTTTTTTGAATTCATCACATTTTTAGTCAAGCTGTGTGTGATACTCTTAATATTCTTAAAGATTAAGATCGCAATAATTTCAAACATTCACCAAAACATGTTGTATTGAAAAGTTAATGTACAGAAACACAAATCTTGAATTTTTTTTACAGAAAACAGCTAGATTTACTTTTAAAAAAGGAGAAAAGAAGAAGAAGTCAATGACGTGTATTTGTTTTCCAAATCCATCACAAATTTATATTCCCACACATCTGATACATCCACGTCAAGTTGGATGACGTCGAACACCACAATACGACTTTCATCTACGAAAGTTGCAGAAAATTTCGAACTGAGCGGAGACGCAATGGGAAGGTACAAGATCCGCCCACGTGGCACTGTCTGGAGCAAGTGTCCAGCTCATCTCGGGTCGTGGTCGAGCTGGCTATGCACCACGTCGACAGCCTTCGCCGCTTTCATTCCTCACTCGGTGTCTCCGTGGTCCACAGCCGTCAAATTCTCGCCACGCCCTCTCAAAGAATGAAGAAATACCGAAAGAGTTTTTCTCTAAAGCTTAATCCTGCGAATTCGAAGCTGCACAAGATTTCCAAGCAAGTTGGCACACTGTGAGCATGTTTGCATGCCGGCGGAGGCGATGCCTAGTGTCCACAAGCATCGGCGTCGCTCTCACTGACAAGTGTGTAGTACGTGGCAGAACCGTGCGTCCCTAACGCGGGATGCAGTAGGCTTCTTTCCTGTTCGATGTCGGGAACAAAATTCTGTTGCTAAATTTGTCAGTTGCTTGCTGGACTCTTCCTTGGTAGTAGTGTTTGAGTCAAGTTTGCGCTTTTCGAAGCGCAAGGTCGAGTCAGGAGGTTGCGGTTGAGATGACGTGCCGAAGTTCTTTCAGATAGCGGAAGTGTTTGAGAGGTGAGTTCATAGCTGCGGAGTTTTTCTTTTTTCGTTTTTTTCGTTTTTTTTTTTTTTTTTTTTTTTTTTGCGAGGAATTTTGAGTCGTGGTTTGATGACGCTCACAGGGATGCAGGAGTTTTGATTCCACAGGTTTGTGAATTTGGAAAGAATGAGTGTTTCGTTTTCGTTGGGGATGGTAGGTCTGTTGCAATAGAATTGACGTGCTTTGTCTGTAAGGGGAAAATGTGGATGTGAACTATGGGGTCGATGCTGATTTGATTGGTGTTTTTGGATCTTTCATTTGTAGAATTAAGCGTTTACTGTGTTCAGGAAAATGTGCTAGCGTTTTTGGAACTTGCTTATCTAAGTATGCCCTGTTGTGATATTTTTGAACTCTCGAGGACAGGATAGTAGAGTCTGATGGACAGCAGTTGTATTTCACTTGCAGAGCGAAGTCATTCTGTGCTGATTAATTGTTCAATATTTCACCTATTGAATGCGATTGATCTGATAGAATTGATGGCTCTGGTCTGTCGTGGATATCCACCCTTGTCAATGAAGAGATTCATCTACCACGTCTCAATGTGTTGTGGAGAGATCTGGGGGGTGGCAAAATGAGAAGACAGAAGCTTGATGTAACTGGCATTTATCGCACAGCCAATGCGGAGGTGCTTTTGCAAATCTTCAATTGAGGTTTCAATTACCTTAACTGCGGATCAAAAAATTTCACTTGTGTTCCTACACCATATTGGGAACTTATTCTGCTGATTGTTGTGTAGCGGAAAAGCTGATTCAGCTATTAAGAGTTTCGAAGAGGCCACAATACTTCGCGTCATTCTGCAATCAATTACCCTGTGCTCTAAAATCGGAAGTTGGTAGTACAAAGATTTCAAGCATGGCAGACATGGGGCTACCAGTTCTAATCATGGGTCGGAAAGCGTGGCTGAAGTTAGCTGAGCCTACAATGATTGAAAGTTTCACTTTGAAATCTGGGGAGCTGTCCTTACTTACTTGGGCGCTGATAATCTCGTCTGCATTTGTGGTGTTTGGTCTCTGCCTTTCATTCTATCTTTTATTTGACCACCTATCAGGCTACAATAAACCCACGGTAAGATTTTGAGCAATAAAACATTTGATCCAATAAAGAATCATATAGTTCATGGGATTCATACAACAAGTCTTGTTCGATGAGTCACTCCCTTGCATGGGAGTAAGCATTTATACTCCAAATGAAGTTTTGGAGATTTATGTCTGTTTTAAGATTTGGATGTGTGTAGTTTTATTGTTCGCTCTCGTATTTTTTTTAATAGTCATCCTTGGTCACGAAGTATTTTACAATTCGTGGATGAAGCGAAATATCAACGTGGTTGTTTTTGGTGGTGATACAGGAGCAGAAGTGGCTGATAGGTATCATCCTTATGGTTCCTGTCTATTCTGTTACGTCGGTAATTACCTTAACCTTATGTGGTTGTTCGGTGTATCACATTTATATTATTAGTTCCATGTGTTTCAACTGGATTCGTTTACTATAATGTTCTTCTAGAAAATGAGATTTATATGGAAGATTTGTTTACAAACCGATTCTGATCCAGTGCACTTCTGCATAGGTTTCAGTTTGCATCATTATGTTTTCCCGTGTATGCGATCTACTTCGAGATCATCGGCAATTGCTACGAAGCATTTGCGTTGTATTCCTTTGGACGGTACCTCATTGCTTGCATGGGTAAGTAAGATTTGAAAACTTGTCCTTAAAAGCCTTCTTCTATTTCTTCTTTTTCTTTCGTTGAAGGATGTGTTACAATCATGATAGGCTCTCCATCTAGTGATTTGATTTGAGTTTGAATGCGGATTGCATGGAATTCGTGAGATCAGATGCTTAGCATTTGCTAGTCTATGGGGATGCAGGGGGAGAAGAATCGGCTGTTCAGAGACTGATCAAGCAAGGCGCAAAAGAAGGAAATGATCCTTTGCTTGATAAGGAAGAGGAACCACATGAGGTGGTTCATCCAGCCCCTCTTAGATGGATCATGCACAAGTGGAAGCTTGGTCGTTCTTTTTACGACTCCGCCAAGTTTGGCATTGTTCAATATGTGAGTTATATTAGATTCTGAACGTTCATTGTATACATTTTAGTATCATGTAATAACTTGAATTTTTGGCTGAAACGTGAAGCAAAGGTTGTTGAAAAGACTGTTAGAGCGATTGCAGACACTACAGCTTTGCTCACGCAATCAAAAAATATTAAACCTATTTGGGATTAAAGCTTTCTTTACAATCTTACGAGTACTTTAACAGCTTTAGTGTGGCGGAAGTTTATGTGTTCCAGTGTGTTTAAATTAATTACTTTGCTGGATGTCAAGGGGGATGAAGACTTTGTCTTGACTGGAGAATTTTGTTCCGGAGGCTTCTTTCCTTGGGAATGTCCATGTACTAATGAGAACTATTTCAAACTCGTATCCAGCTTTTCTCGGTAGTGTTGACATGTTTTTTTGCTTCGTTTCCAGATGATAATCAAGGTAGGTTGCTCGTGGATAGCGTTTATTCTGAATATGTTCGATTTATATGGCGAAGGAGAGTTCGATTTCTCCATGGGGTGAGTTATCTCTGAACTCCACCTCCTTTCACTCGGAGATGTTTTTCTGTTCATATTACTTGTTTTGCTTCTGCAGCAGCTGATTTTGTGAAGTCCTTCATACTGATCTTAGTCTTACTTTTGTCATACGCAAACGTTGTTTGCTTGAATGCAGGTACCCGTATATTACAATTATTCAGAATTTCAGTCAGATGTGGGCTCTCTACTGCCTCATCCAGTTTTATTATGTCACGAAGCATCAGCTTCACGAAATTAATCCTCTCGCTAAGTTTCTGTGTTTCAAAGCTGTCGTCTTTGTGACATGGTGGCAAGGTGTGATCATTGCATTGCTCTTTGATACGGGATTAGCAAAGAAGTGGCTGCCGGAACACATCTCACAAGAGCAGACTGATATGCTCCAGACCAATTTACAAGGTTTCATTATCTGTATCGAGGTACGCAGTATTTCTTTCTTTCCTTTTTTCTTTTTCTTTTTCTTTTTATTTTACTTTACTTTTGCAACAACCACAACAGTTTCAGTCCTTCATTTGTGTTTTTTCATTTTTACATTTTTATGTATTTTTACGAAGTCGTATCAGATTGGCACAGCCTATAAGGGATCGTCATCGTGTTTCTGTGGATGCGTGTTTAATAGTCCCATTCTACCCTCGGCTTCACACAGCAATATATTGGTCTTGTTTCGGAGGCGGTTTTAATTCCCGTCTGAGTATGTTATTTCCGTTTGTACAGATGGCCATTGCAGCAGTAGCGCATATTTATGTCTACCCAGCAGTGCCATATCAAAGGGAAAGCCCTAAAAATTTGAACAAGATTGACAGTGTTGCTTCTGAGTTGGAAGAAGACATTGAAGTTGCCGCTACCAGTTTAAAGGAAAGCGTGAAAGACGTTGTCGTGGGTGGCGGAGAACATGTAAGTGCAACGTGTTTTTGTGGTGTCTGGTTTTTAGATTTAATTTTTAAATCTGGAAAGTGCTCACTTGATCAAGCATCACTAAGTAAGATTTGATTACCTAAACATGTTTGAAGTTATTAAATGCAAGTTTAATTCCTTTGTAAGTATTTACCAGCGGCTCCCTGCTTCGGAGCTGGTACTTTTCATCTACACTGGTACCCTTCACCCGGCTGATTTTCTAGTTCCTCATGTGTGCTGGTTCTTGTTACTGGAGAGAAATTTGATTGATCCTTTGGTTTTCCATTTGTTAACATGGATACGCTCGATTCATCGACCAGAATTATGTTGTTTTTAAGGCTCGAGAATATGACCAGGCTTGCGGGGGTTGGTGCGGCAGGTTGTGGAGGACGTGAAGATAACTGTGGCACAGGCAGTTGAGCCTGTCGGGTCCGGTATTACGAACTTGAATGAAACACTTCAAGAAAACGTTTCAAAAGTAAATGAAAAACTACAAGACAACATCTCAAAAATAAATGAAAACGTTCACGAAAAGATAGACAAGTGGGGCGGCAAGAGGAGCCAAGAGGTTCGCAAAGAAGGTCAGTATCTTGTGAACCAAGGCGATGCGGATGACAATGACATAGTGCAGACAGAGGAACATGTTCGTGTCGAGCAAGACACCGACGAGAACGAAAGTTCAGGAAGGTTGCATTCAGAACAGTCCAGTGCTGGAACCGGAGTTATGAAAGAGGAGGTTTCAGGTACAACAACTAGCCGTAGTGCTGATGAGGATGTCTCAAGAGAGGAAACCACCAGTTTCACTCAACAAAAAGAGAAAAAAGGAAAAGCAGAAAAGAAAGAAACAAGCAGCAAGACTAAAGAGATAGATGATCGTGGAAGATTAAAGAAGGACGAGGGCTTGAGTGTGGATGAAATTTACCACCTCAACAACACAGGTGATGTTGCGAAAAAGGAGACGACTGCTCACAAATTTGAGAAGAATGATGCAGGAGAAGTTGTGAAGGAAGAAAGATCAGAAGAGCGAGAAGAATTGGACGAAAGTGGTCACATGTCCAAAATGGAGCTGAAGAGAAATGGTGACGACGGGGAAGTTGTGGACGCATTGGACGATAATAGTCAGGGTTGAACATTCTGAAAACATTGGAGCAAGAATTCGTCCTGGCTAAAAAATCTTTCCCAGTAGGATTCATCTGAGCAACAACCATCTATGTACAGTGTGAATCTGCGAATCGTTTTTGACCAGATTAAGCTGAGAGAGGGTAGTGCCTGAGCAGACTGTTCAGCCCTTGCTGACAGGTGTAGTATATGATTAATCTAAGTCTGGTAGTTTCCAAGTAAGCTTTGAATGTATGTGTAATAGGATTGCTAGCCCTCCTTCCATGGCAGCCACACTGCTGGAATCCAACGTGTTGTATAGTTGACGTTTGTGTGGAGAAATTAACTGAGGTCAAATTTGCAGGTTGTGAGGTTTACAACTTCCTCATCCTGGTGATTAGCACCTGGATCAATGTGATTCATGTCATGTCTTTAACGCTGTAAATGTATTGACGACGTATCTAGGATAAGTCTAATGAGGGTACAATTCTTCAGCGATAGTGGGTGCTAATACCGAGTTCTGTGGTGAGCGAATTGATCCTCTTGTCAACTCTTCTTTCTGCATATTATTATGTAAACAAAACCTTATCCAAAATCTTTGAGGAACGTCGTGAATTCCGTGAAGCTCATCAGAGTAGTGTCAAAATCATGACATATTCTGCTCCATTTGGCTGTGACTAATTTTATGAAACTATTTACTCTTTTCGTTCAAAGGCTCGGCTGTAAGAGAAAAAAGCTGTTTTAGTTATTTTACTGAAATGGAATATCTATAGTACCAGAATACTAAAATGTGGAATCATCAAATTCTACTTTTGAATACTTATATTTCACAAAAACAAAAATTCTGGATTTAACTGATCCTTCGCTTATAAAAAATAAATAAATTTAGTGTCAATTTTTTCATCCACATTACCTTGTATAGGGGATATTTCTAAGAGTTTTCTTAAAATGAATTCTTTAAGTCACGTTTTGCATTTTACAGTGAATTTTACAATCATTGTTAGGTACTTTGCATTAGCACTCTTAAAACCTTTTGTATTTTATCTATGATAAGTCCAAGAGTAAATCTCAATTGATTCAAAATATTAAAGAATGTAACAAATGCTTTGGATTGTGTATTTACGTATTAGTTATTTTTTTATAAAATGGCATAAAATTTAAATATTATTACAATATACATAAACTACATACAAAATGCTAAATTGAAATATGATAATATTGAATGATTATCTAACTTATACATGATTTTATGGACAAGATGATATTTGCAAAACTCATATTGAACAATTCTTCCAAACTTTGAAATTCAACACTTCTACAAAGTAGAGAAGGCTAAGCATTTTGACAAAGCTCTAATGGCCAAATGAAGTGCAATGCACAACCTATATGTTGATTTCCATAGACTTTGCCTCAAGAACCAAGTACTCATTGTTTCTATCCTTGCAAACCACTTTTAATTGTTGGCATGAACATAAGTAAAACAAACTTGGAATAATCTTTTATAAAAAGTTGAATTAGCCAATTACCACTTGGTGGTTCATTAACAAGTTGATGCTCCTAAACTTGTATGTGTGGGTTTTTTTTAGGAAAAATGCCAACACAAAGAATAGCAAGTTTTTACTCCATTTTGATTCTAATTGTTAAAATACAAAGATTAGAACTATAATTTAAATGTAGCTATAATAGAAGTATTAATAGGTTCCTTTGTAGTATTAATAAATTTGTTATTTGCAACAAGCATAAGAAATTTTTATTGTGCAATTAGGCTTTAAAATATATATGTGCATTTACTTCATGTATTAATTTAATAAAGGTTGTATAATTGAATGATATACAATAAAACCATTGTATTGTAATTTTATTGACAATGTATAATTTTACAATAAATTTGGAATGTTTTTATTATGGTTTCTAATAGTATAAGTGAGTATAGGTAATAAGTGTTACTTCTTAGAAATATGCATAATCTAATGTAAACATTATCTAACTTACTATGATAAATGTATTGGTAACTTAATTGTCATTGTTATGGATCTACATTGACTAGAACATTATTTGTTTAAAGTACTTTAATCCAATATGGTGCAATTGTTGTCTATGTTGAGAGAATTTTTTTGTATGATTTGTTTCAATCTTATAGTATGAATACTTGTAATCAATTTTATATTTTTAAAAAGAAGAAAAAAAAAAAGAAAAAAAGAAGAAGAAGTTCATATGTTCTTGTGTATAGTGAGTTTAAAATTAACAATCATTTTTGGTAACTTAATTTTTAAATGTGTTTCAATTAGAAAGAATGAAAATTTATTTTTTTAAATCCAACTTAATATTCATTGTATTACATATATGCATCAAATTTAATAATATGTTGTAATAATAAGGTAATAGAAGTATTAAATAATTTTTATAAAGAACTTATATAAGATATATTATTAATTGATATTGTCTTTATTTAAGAACAACAATTAGAATAGGATTATCCTATTCATTCTATAAGAATGGAACCACCTTTAAAAATGAATATATCAATACAACCACCATGTGGTATACAAAGCCATTCTTTTTAAATTTATATTTGATCAGATTCAAAATTTTAGCTTTAAGATTCATAATATTATTTGCATTCATTTTATATTTTATATAAAAGTATAAATATATTATTTTTTTAATAATACAATATTGATGTTGTTTTAAATAGATACACCTTTTCTATATATTTTTGGATGTTTTTAGCATCTATTTCTATAACCATTATTGTTTAGTAAGGATTGTTTTTATCATTATAATGAAATACAAATATCAATATCTTTGGTAAGATAATTTTTTAAGATTTTTGAATCCTTTTCTTTTACAAGATATTATCTAATTTTAATAGATGCATTCTCTAAAATATAATTTTTTGAACCTATTGCAATATATTCTACTATAACTAAAACATGCAATTGTATTTAGTTTGATTTAAATTCAACTAAATCTTATATGTAATGTTGTATAATCTTATATTGTAAGGTAGGATGTTAACTTCTATTTTATATTATTTAATTGATTGAAAAAATATAAGAATTACATACAACACAAAAATACAAGAAATATGCAATCTAATTTTAATTAATTCAAAATAATATTGAATACAAATAAGAGCCATTTAAAATGCATTTAAAAATTTTACAAATGCATCAAAACTTATTTTGTTATTTTTATCAATAACATCAATAAAAACTACGGACCAATTATTGGAAAAAAGATAGTAAAAATCAAGGAGAAACAAGTTCAAGAGTGAATTCTTAGAATTTCTTTACAACATAGAGAATTAATTGCTAATAGATTCATCTTAAGAGTTGTCATTTATAAAATTACCAAATAAAGCATTTAACTTGTCTCAACCTTCAAAATATTGTAATTTAAATGAATATCCTCTAGAGAGACATATCTTTTTATAAATTGATAGCAAGATACAATATATATGGTATCACAATGTTAAAAGAGATTGTTAATGCTTAGTGATACTTTTGGAGGTAGGTACTATACTAAATGGTATATAAAATATATTATTTGAAGGTATTTATGAATGCCTCAACAATAATCAAATAATCAAATGGACTTTTTACTATGGTATGAGATATTATTGATGGCTTAAGGAACCTATTAACCACCTTCTTACAAAACATAGATTAGAATTTGTTACTAATATCATTTAGAAAATCTTAAATTTTATCAACTTATGAAATAAATGATAGCTTGTTGGGGAACTTGTCTCCTAAAAGAAAAGTAATAGAACAAATGCCTATATTATTGAAATAAATAGTAATAAGGAAAATTAAGTAAAAATATGTTAGATAGATAATATCTTCTTTAAGAAACTTAAAGAAGTTACTTAGATGCAAACTAGTTATGTAGACTTCTATAGATATGCCATGTGGTTATTAATACTTATCTTATAAGTTTTTTACTTTTAAAAAGTTGTATTAGAAGCAACCTATAATTTTATACTTGGACCATAAGTGTTGGGATCTTTAAAAAGCTTCCATAAGACCTTATTTATAGCTAATATATATATAGAGATAAAATTCAAGCCATCTTTAGTCTTGTTAAAACTTTTTTTAGATTTATGTCTTTTATGATTTGCTAT
Source organism: Physcomitrellopsis africana (assembly GCA_036785485.1). Classification (NCBI taxonomy): domain Eukaryota; kingdom Viridiplantae; phylum Streptophyta; class Bryopsida; order Funariales; family Funariaceae; genus Physcomitrellopsis; species Physcomitrellopsis africana. Next base: position 42,963 of record JAWRVF010000686.1, on the reverse strand, counting down.
TTTTTTTCCTTATTACCATTATACAAACCTCTGTATATAAAAAATAATAACAAAATATAACAACAATAGTTTCACAAATTTAAGATATGTAATATTTCTTCTATACATTCACTAACATCAAAGCTACTATGCCTAAAATGGATGCCATTATAACAACTACTACTACCTATTTAACTAATATATTTTGTTAAAATTTCAAACATCTTCTATCTTATACCATTGAGTACAACTACTCTTTATCAATATTATTGAGGTGGGGCTATTATAATCTTATTACTATAGATTACATCAAGGCATTCATACTAGAATCCTTTCCTACTTATACTTCAATTACAATCCACTTAATTCACAACATCCTTAGCATATTGCCTTTTTGATCCGACCTAGTGTAGACAACAAGATTATACCTACAAAAAGACAAGCTACATAAGAGCATAAGATTGATGTCCTAAATTGCATTACAATTGAATCATAATTGTACAGACATTTTAGTAGTTATTATCATAGATTATTTATGATAAACATAAATAATTGATTCTTCTCCTTTTTTATATTATTTTAATTAAATATTCATAAAAAATTTATATTATAAGCAATATTATATGGTTTATGAAATAAAATAAAATAAAAAACATACAACCATTATTTTAAGAATTTCTAAAATTAATATTGATATCATATACATCAATATAATAGCAACAATATAACTTAGTAGTAATAACAAATAATTTATTAAAGTAACATAACATCAATAACATCTACTTTATAACAATATGATAAATCAAACTTGATTAAAACTTATTAGTCTTATTAAATAAGTATTAAAAAATAAAATTACTATGAGAATGTAAATTATATTTGCTTATGATATAACATTATTTCAAACTTAGTTGGTCACATTCTCTCAAATAAACAACATTAGAAGTGGCAAGATAATCAAACACCATTTGAAATACTAGTAGAGCCATTTGTAAGTAATAACAAGTTATCTCTAATCAAAATATCTTTAATAGAGAAAGAAGAGGTAGAGGTGCTTACTACCAATCCATGATGCCAATTCATTATTCTTTTTTTAAATTATATATATATATTTTTTTTTTTTCATAATTTTTTATGTTTTCATGTAAATTATACAATTAGACATTCTCATTAGGCTTTCTATTCTTCAAACTTCTTTGTCCTATGTATCTTCTAAGCTTAGTATCCTTTAAACATCTTATTAGCAATCATCACCAATTTTAATATATTTAAGTTTAGAGCCAATAGTGATATAGATAGCAATGTATATAGAATAAGCTTTAAGTTTAACAAAGTAGAATAAGAATTACCTTCTTCTTCTTTTTCTTCTTCTTCTTCTAATTACCAAACATAGGCTTCTTTTTATAAGGAATTTATTAGGAATTAGAGATATTTTTTTTTACAGAATAAGATATGTTATATATAAAAATTGGATCTTATAAGGGCTATTTTTTGCCAAAATTGGCTCCATTTTTGGTAGTGGATGAGTTCCAAGCCTCACATCAAGATACCCTTGAAATAATTCACCATAAAATTATACACATCAAAGTATATGAAGAAGGTGATAACATAATAGAAGACAATTTATTAGTTACAATTTTAATATGTATAAGTATATGGATTTAAGTGCTAGTTCAATCCAAGCACATTCTTATGGCACTCAACTCATGCTTATAATGGAAAAGATATATAATAGATTTGCAATAGACTAGTACTTTTGGAAAAACTAATTGATCTACATCAGTATAATTTTTTGGTCTTTGCTTTTACATCCAAGCATTGGCTTTGACACCATATATAGTAGGTATACAAAACTTGAGTCCATGAGATAATTCCTTAAGAGGACTCATTTCTAATTTAATACTTAGATACTAATTTGATATTATAATTTAATCTATTAATTTTTTTTTAATAATTGTGGATGAGATTAGATTATTATAGTTTTTAAAACAAGATATATAAACATTATCTTGCTATTAATATAAAATATTCTTTTAATTATAAATACATATTTATTTTTATCAAAAATCAAACTTTTATTTAATAAGAGTTTATTATATATTTATTTTAAGAAAAATTAATTAATACTTTAAAAAATATTTTATCTTTTTATTTTTTATATCTAAGTAATTTTAATTAAAAAATAAAATATCAATAATTATTATACACAATATATGGTCTATAAAAATATAATTATAATTATAATAAGTTTTTTTAAAATAAGATGTATAACAAATAGCATCTACAATGCTATGTAAGTTATATGTTTAGATACTTCTTTAAAATGTAATTAAGCAAACCATTTTTAATACAATCTCTATATATATATATATATTTTCCTTCTTAAAACTCAAATAATATTTTATACATAATTGAATATTCTAAAAATATATATGTATGCATATACACACATATATATATATATATATATATATATATATATATATGTACTTTATAGTTGTTGATTATAAATGGTCTAGAGAACATAATTGTAAAGTACAAAACTTCTTTCTTTTGAGAATTATTACAAAAATAATTTTTTATTACTTTGTATTAATGTGTTTTTTAAAGTATTTTACAATTTAAGTTTTTTTTAGCCTATGCAACTTGATGTGGCTTATATATTGACTAAGTGGTCATTTTTATAGTCTTTATTGCTATACTTAACTTTTATCTTTATTTTCAATTCTATATCTCATCTTCTATGACTGTTTTTCTTCTTGAATAAAAGTTTAGCATCATATTTTTATTTTATTTTTATAACGTATAATTTTTTTAAATAAATAAAAAGAATATGTAAAAATTTATTAAATAGCTATTGTTAAAACTTATTCTTTCTTACTTAAAGTAATAATATTCTAAATTATTTTTGTGATATAGTTTTGTTACTATAGCTTAAATAAGGGACTGTGTGTTTGATCTAAAGCAAATTTGGTATTCATAAGAAAATATATAATAATTCTTAATTATTTGTAAGTTATAGATAGATAATAATAGAATACAAGTCTAAATTAATTTCTTAATGTGATTAGTTTAAAATTGTCCAATAGAGATGTTTTTATAAAGAATAAAGTTTAATGGCTTTTATTACAAGAAAAATGAATATATTATAATTTCTTATACTTTTATTAATTATATTCATTAATTATTCTTAATAGTATTCAAATTGGTGATGTTGTTATTTATTCTTTTAACCAAGATATCATTCAATGAAATAAAAATCTTTATTTTTATAATAAAATCAAATCTTTTAATAACTAAATAACTTATGTTTTAAAAACCTTTTTACTTGTTAAATTTAATAATTTTATTCTCAAATAACATAGCAATTATGGTGTTAATAAAAATATTTCAAAATATAAAATACATTATTATTTTTATTTAATATGTTTAAACTCTTTATTCAATTAAAAATAAGAAAAAACCTTCTAATCTAAATAGATTACTAATCATAATTATATATGTATATATATGAAATTCAAATCAAGAAAGATATTAAACTATTATCACAATTCAACCTAATAAAGAATTAGTAAGACTAATATAAAAGTGTGACTTTTGTCTACCACTTTCCAAAAGATGATCATTGCATTACTATTGTATCTTTGTTATGATAACATAATTGTTTCCACACATACGACCTCATATAAAATACTTCTTCAATACATATATTACTTGGCAATTAAACTTCACGAATTAGGGTACAAAACTCTAAACCAGATAGACATTGTAATACTACTCAAAATTAATTTCATTACAACAATTTATTCTGCTCGTTCCTTGTGATTACACCTGGACCAAGAATGGGTCCTTCACTTGTAATCCCAAATCAGAACCGACACGTTACTAGATATCTGTGGCAAGCTGCAAGCAATCATGAAATCGCAAACGATTAGCCTGAGCACCATTATTGTGAAATTACCAAAGGAACGCCAGAATTCTTCGTAGAGTAAAAACTGCATCAATTAATTACTAGCAAGGCATAGAAGTGTGTGACTTTTACTATTGCGTGGACACGCGAAAGCAGATTCCAACTCCAATGACCCAAGGCTACTCCATCCCAACAAGACCTTATAATCGCTACTAAGATGGCTGAAACCAAAGCCGCAAGGATATTTCGATATCCCGTCTACAGTGGGACGTTCATAATATTGCCGTAATATTAGGTCATGCTAAATCCTTACGTGAATCGATATGAATTGGATACATTATAATCCAGGTATTGTACAGATTACATCTCATTTCCTGCATATCTGCTAACTCTAGGCAGTAGACACGAATCTGGAAATATCCTCAAGCCCACCCTCTTTGTAATAACTGGCCAATTGCTCCCGCACGTCATCCCATGTGCACTCCACTGTAGCAAGGTCCAACAAAACGCCTGCTTGGTCTACCGCCACCTGTGCCAACAGCAGCTCAATGCTTATTTTCACCGAGAAATTGACGATGAGCTAATTGACTTTGTAATGAAATATCCAATTTATCCTCGACGGTGATAGAAACTTTCAAAAGAAACAAATTAAAGGAGGAATCGACGATTGCAACTAACCTGTTCTAAACTCTTGCCTTTGAGAAGGTCTTCCTGACGGCCCTCATCGGAGGCCCGCTCTCGCATCAATTTTATTTGCTCCTCGCCGCAGTTTGCAATGCGAGCAACATCTGCGTAACTGGACCCCAATGTCCACCACGGTGACCGAAGAGCACATCGAGCAGCATCTCTGGCCTCCTTCTTGCGCCCCACCTACAGACAGAAACTTACATTCAAAAAACATCTTGCTAATGATAACAAGCCATAGAATCTTCCTCTACAGTAAGGCTCCAATTCATCTGCAGAGCGTCATGTATATTTTCGTCACACATGCATACACTCATGCTGATTTAGGTCTATCAAGACTTAGGATATGTGCCATTCTACTTTATTAACCTCTCAAAAGGCAAGAACCTTCCATGGTGCAACGTAAAGCTCGCAGCGAAAGTTCATCCCGGACGACATCCCACAACAAATTCAATTCTGAAGCAAATCTTCGCCACCGGCTACTAAACTCTTCACCGCAGATATAGAATTCAAGAGAAAATAGGTAGAACGATGCCATGTTCATAAGCAAATAGTTGCATTTTAAGTTTTAGGCTCTTCAAGAATGGCATCAACACTTCAGAATAACAACATAGTCTCCACCTCCAATGGTTCACACAATTCGTAATGCGATACATAGGGCTGATAAATAATTGAAATAATAATAAGTGATCTGCAGATCTCCTCGATGCAGGTCTATGATGCGGATCGGTAAATTCACAATAATCATGCAATCGATAATTGAAAAACTCCGAAGCAAGTAATACTGTTGCTAATTAAAAGACATTGGATTATGATGAGTGAGAATACCGACCTTAAGCATGAGCTCAGCATTGAACACATACGGCCGACCGAATCCTGGGAAGTGCCTCTTGCTTGCGTAATACTCCCCTGTCACAAGAGCAGAAATACTATCACCTTTCTCTAGATGCCGCAGAGCAAGCCGCTCGAATACGTCAGGGAAGTGTCCCACTTTTTTCATCAAGTAAGCATCCACGCTGCTCATTTTCGACGCTTCAAATTCGCCACGGCGGTGCAACGAGCTCCCGACCGTCCCTGCGCTTTCCGAAATTCGGCCAGAGCTTTCCGCCACATCCTCCTCCACCAAAGCCCTGTGAATGTACTCCTCAGGACTTTTCGCCAGCAATGAAATGCCATGGCGGTGCACACGCACCACAGGCACATTCAGGGAACTCCCCGGCGTCGGCCATCGCAGGAGGGCCGTCATATCCCCATCCTGCGTCACTGTGAGCGGAATTGCAAGCGGAATGATCCCTTTCCGCTTGTAGGGCGACACAACACTCTCTCCCTTGGCTTGCAACACATTCAGCAGCGCCTGCAACGACGCCGGCGGCTCCAGCGCCGCGACCTCCTTTAAAAATATCGAGTGATCTGAGGCCGTAGCTTCGGAGCTAAAATTCTTAATCCAACCACGGCAGACATCTCTCGCACCGATCGTGTGCAGCAATCCGTCGCCTGACACTGGCGCGTAGGTTACAGACAAGGATGCGACCCGCTGCACCAATCTAACCGGCTTCATTGCTAATGCTCCAATCCGCCCCTAAACCTTGCAAAACGAATACTCGGCGACATTTTGAAAACAATGGCCTAAACCTTGAGGCTACTTCTCCCTGGAGCTTTGCAGGCTTGGAGGGAGGTCCTGAACGAATGATTCTGCCCATTCAGATTCTCATTCGTTCGTGGCGCTGCTGGTGGTCGGTCAGCACCTTCTGTTTAAATTATAAATACCGTGGAAGCCCATGAATGCTCATATATAAAATGGATGTGAATTCAGGGATTGATTACATTCTTCTTATTTTTAGATAAAAATTTAAAAATGGTAAAAAATCTTGGTTTTTTCATGTCAAAATAGAGATTGATTTTATATATTAAAATGATTAAAATATACATAAAAATTGACCTTTTTTCTTTCTTTTTTTTTTTTTTTTTCTTTTTTCTTTTCTTCTGAAAGTGTGTTTTATAATTTGGATAATTTTCTAAATAATTTTATAATTCTATATAATATTTCAAAAATTATTTTGATATCTTCAATGTTGTAATTTCAACAATTATTAGCTAAATAGAACAAAACATTATGTATTTTTTTCTTTAATAAAATTTATAGTAATTCAATAGATGAGCTTTAATGATTAATAATTTAAATTTAGGTGATCCAAATCACTAAAGCAATAAACCACTTTTAGTCAAGGGCATAAATTTAGACAAAGTATTAAAAAGACAATACAATCTTGTATCATTAAAAGAAAGAAAGCAAGTAAAGAAGAGATAGATATAAGATAGAAAAAAAAACTAAAATGGATGTTGTCAATTACAAAGAAACTAGGGAGTCTTGAACCAAGATTGAAATAAAAAAAAGATGTTGATAAGATTGACAATAGCTTCAATCTTACATCCGTATATATTACCCACTAAGAAGATTTTGTAGAAGCTTCATAACAACCATAAGGCTTATGGTCTAAGCGTCAAGTTATTGCCTACTTCTATAGTAGATTCTCAAAAGTATAAAAATTGAAAAATAACTTTTAATGGTCAAGTAGCATACCTATAGGAATCTAAAGATCTAATCCACATCCAAGATTTTTTTTAAAGTTTTGTAAAAAAGATATAATTTAACTAACATATTTCTACCTATTTCTATCTATTTCTACTTATTACTATTTATTTAAGTATTAATATTTATTTTAGACTCTTCATTTAAAATATTGTTAAAAATTAATTTCAATATTAATTTTAATAATTCTTAGCTTGTCAAAAAGCTATTTCAAGAGATATCTATTAAAAAAACTCAACTAAAAAATTAGATATAGTCTAAATTAGATATAGTCTAATTAGAAAAATAATTAGATATAGTCTAAATTAATATTTAATTAAAGATAAAACAAAAAAATTCAAGATAACAAAATTTGACCTTAAATTTAATATTAAATTAAATTAAAATTAAAAAATTAAGATAAAAATTTTAAAAAATAATATTTCTTTATTTTTTTAATAGTTATTTTGTCCATATAAATCTTATCTAATATAAAGTTATTACATATAATTAAATTAGCATATCATAAAATAAAAAATAGAACAAATGTCTTATACAATATTATTTTTAAAGACTCTCCTATCTATATTCTTGTTGTCAAATAAATTTGATAACCAAATTAAAAGCAAGTGGTTTATATATTGCTTTATTAGCTTTACATCCATCTCATTTTTTATAGTATTATAAATCTCCATATTACAATCATCAATCTTGTAAAAAATTAATGAATAACTTAATGTCTTGTATTGATTCATTTGTATCTCACAATTAGATTTGATATAATAAATACCCATATTATTTAAGTAAATAGAAATAAATAGAAATAAATAAAAATAGATAGAAATATATTGGAAAGATACTATCTTCTTTAAGAAGTTTTAAGAAAGTTTCTTAGATATGGATTAGATATTTAGATTTTTATAGATATATCCCATGGCTATTGAAACTTGTTTCATAAGTTTTCTAATTTTTAAAAGTTGCATTAGAAGCAACCTACAACTTGGTGCTTACGCCACAAGCCTTATAATTCCTAAAAATATTCAATAATATATTCTTCATAATTAGTATATATAGAAGTAAGACTAAGGCCATGTTCAATCTTGTAAATATCTTTCTTTGTAATCTAGTCATTGTTCAAGACTCTCTACTCTCTTTTTATTTGGCCATAGCCATTTTAGTTCTTTTCTATCTTATAACTATCTCTTCTTTTCTTACTTTCTCTTTTCTTTAGTGCAACATGAATTTATTATTTTTTAGATTTTATTCAGATTTATGTCTTTGATAATTTGGAAAAATTACTAACTTTTTATAAATTAATATTTTTATTTTCTAATACTGTTTTTATTTTTCTTAAAAAGATTAAACTACTTCTTGTTGTGGAAATTTTTATTTGATACTAAAAGTTGTAGATTACCCTCCTTTAATTTTGATTTGTGGATTTGTTAGTATTATAAATATTTTAGAACTTGTAAAATTTTGACTTCAATAACTTTAATTTTTTTTAATTTAAATAATTTAAAATAAAATATTTTATAGTCCAAATTATTAATCAAAAATTTCAATTAGCAAAAAATATTTGGATGATCTTTACAATTACTTCCTACTATATATTTTTACTAATATAACTAATTACATAAAAATTTCTTAAATTTTTAGTATTTAAATCTTTGATATTTTTTTATATTATATATACTTCATTTGAATCAAATTATATATAAATTTTATATAAATATGATAAATATTTTTTTAATATTTTAAAATATATGTCTTTGGAATATAATTTTATCTTTTTTTGAAACTTTTAAAATTTTATTTATGACATCAAAAAATTTTATTTTTTTACAAATAAAAGTATAATTATATAATAATACTGAAAAATATTTATATTTAAAAATATAATAAATATAAAGCTTTTTCTAAATTTAAAAATTAATAATTATGTCATATCTTTATATAGTTTAAAAAATTCTTATTCATGGTAATATTTCAAACTATTTTTTAATTTAATTTTATAAATTATTATTATAAAACCTGTATTTATGATATCAATAGACATAAAAGAATATAAAATTTTAATCTACATATATATGTATATATTTTTGCATGTTTGATTGTTTTTTTATATATTTTATATTTTAGAATTTTTAAAATCTCTAAATTTTTAATAATTCTATATCATTATAATTAACAATTATATGTGAAAGAAAATTATTATATATATATATATATATATATATATATATATAAAATAAAAATTAATAATCTATAATATAAATATGTTAATTAAAAGATAAAAATATATTTTATAAAATACAATTGAAGTATCAAAAATTATATCTATCTAATAAATATATTGAAAAGACTTTGCATAATTTAAGAGAAGTATTTAAAAAATTTAGAGAGATTTATTTGTTATTTTTCTTATACATGAATTTATGCTATTGTTGTGTAATATTTTATATTATTGCAATATATTATCTAAATATTTTTCTATTCCTATTTAAATCATCTACTTCTATAATAAATGTTTTATATTTAGATTTATTTTTAATATTTTAGTATTACATACTTTCAAATAATCTAAAGGTCAATAACATGACATCTTGGTTTAAACAAACATTAGAATTTAAGTTTTATATAAATTCATATAAAACTTTATATGAATTAATATAAAGTTTATATGAATTAATATAAAGTTTATATAAATTAATATAAATTAATATAAAACTTTTAATGATTAATTGATCTTTTTATAATGTATTATAATTTATTTTTTTAACTCTACATGTATTTTTATAATTTTATTCTTATGAATATTTATAATAAAAATTCATTATTTTTATATAAAATAAAATTTTAATATAAACCATTTTCAAATTATAATTGTATAAAAATATATATTACACCATAATAGAATATTAGTCTGAATTGTTTAAAAAAACTTACATTATAATACATTACCTTTCATATGTATTTTATTTACTCAATAATTATCATCTTTTTTATGATTTTTAAAAAAAATTATATGTTTATTATTTATAGTTTGCAATTATAACAAATATTATTTGTAGTTTGCAATGACTATACCTTGATGCTTTGGATCAACAATAGCATTACTTGAGTACATCTGTTGATACAAGTATGTACCAAGGCTTGATATGCAGGTTCACATCCTTTGGTAAGTTGTTAAGCACACAACCAATCAAATTTGAATTTGATTGTTTAAATTTAATTTTTTGTGTATTTAAATATTTAAGTATCATAATGTGTTGATGTTAGCAAGTGAAATGTAGAGTTTGAGAGTATTTTTGATGTAGACATGAAAAGTTTCATTAATTAAATGCAACTTTGCAATAATAAACAATTGTGTAGATTTATAAAACATAGAAGACTTGGGTGATGGATGAAGTTTATGTGATTGATTTTATAGGTTGGATTCTTAATTTAATTTGTTAAAAAAATATTATTTGATATGATTATCATATAGAACATTAGATTTTAATTTTTTTTATGTGTTGATTAAAATTATAATTGTATCATTGGTATAATGAGCAATTCAAAAAACACAAAGGATTGAAGAAATAAGCTAATAATCATAATAAGAGGAGATGACAATTTTAATATAGTATTTTATATAACACATTCATAACATAATTTTAACAATTGGTATTATTTAATTATTAATAACTATTGAAAGGTGAGTTGTGCTATAGTAAAATATTATAGTTTAATATTTATTAAAGATAGATATTAATCTTGTGTATATAAAATATGTTTAAGGACTAATAAACAAGTTAGTTTTATTAATATTTATTTTGTCTTATGTGAAGGTTTAGTAGTAATCAAATAATATTTCAAGAATATATGGTCACTTGAGTAAGCAATGTAGAATATTCAAGAATCAAATATTAATTTTTTTTAAAGATATAAATATTATTTGTAATGATTTTATATAGATGATTGGATATTTTAAATAAAAATTTATATATTGCTTTATTTGTATGTATGAATATTTGTTATATATAGAGAGATGATAAAAAATTATTAAAAGACTTACAAATGTAATTGGAGATTTATTTTTTTCATGTTAAGTATATTAATAATAATTTTGCTTTATTAAAGAAGCTTTTTGGTGATCAAAATTTATTGATACATTGTAAAATGTATAATAAGATTGTATTCATGTGATTGAAGGCAAATTACACATATTATTCAAATACTCATCATGGCCTATCTTGTGGAGTTTCTTACAAAATATGTTTCAGAAATATGGAGGTTTTTATTTGCTTGTTGAATATTGGGATTTGTAATTATAATGGAATTTTGTAACAAGTTTGTAGAGGATATTGGAATTGTATTCAAGACAAGAAAAGTTGATATAAGAGATGTGCTTACTCAATGCCATATTTATAATAAAAAAATTGAGGTATTATTTAAGATTAATTTTTTTTGAATAGAAATTTATGTGCAAATATTAACAAATAACTTTGCTATGTTATCAAAGTATTTGAAAGCTTTAGAGCTTGTAGAAGTGAAAGAAGTGAGTATGAACTTTTATTTTGTGAATTTCAATATAACAACATTGAGAGTATACATGTTGATAAAAGATTGTGGACAATAATGTTATTCTAAAGCAAGTATCTTTTAAATGGAAAACAAGGAAATATTTAGAGAGTTATTATGGAACTTCAAGACTTACTACAATTTAGGAATTGATCTACTTTTAAAAGAATGTCTAAAAAAGTTAGAAGACATTACACTAATATTATTTTATATTTCTATTTATGAAGAAATTAAACATGATAGTGAAGAACTTCACAAAAGATTTAATTATGTAAGTAAAGATGTGCAATTTAAAGATTATAGATTGAAAAAATATCTATTAGTAAAATTGAAGGACTTGAGGCATATAGAAGGTAGAAAATTAAATTCTCTAGAAGTATTAAGTCATATCAAAAGTTTGGGACTTGTGAAATCCATAAATGATAGCTCTTTTGGAAAAGTTTATGAATCAAAGAGATTTGGACTTTCAAGTGTAACAAAAGTGATGGATGTTGATTTGAATACAATGTTTATGCAAGAAGTAGATATCTTAGCTAACTCAAGCCATCTAAACTTGATCAAATATTACTATGTTGCAAAAAATAATGTGGATAAGAATAGTGAGTACTCAACAATAAATAATTTAAGTGAAAAAGCATATTTGGTAATAGAGTTGATGCAAAAAAGTTTAAATAATATATTAGAGGCAAAAAAATCAATGCCATATTACTTTCTTGTTAATATTATTTATCAAATTGCAAGAAGAATGTATTATTTGCACAACATGCAAATTGCACATTGAGATTTAAAGTTGGATAATATACTACTAAATATTATAGATGATCATAAATCTAATAATGGTTTTTAATATATTAAGAAGTTGATTGATTTTGGTTGGTTAAATATCAATGTAGGAAGGAATCTAAAAGTTAAAGAAAATAATCATGTATATGGAATTTTAAGATAGAAAGCTCTAGAGGTATTAAAAAGCATAGTAAAATCAATAAAGACATGTGCTTTTGAAGTAGATGTATATTCTTTTGCAATGATATGTTTTAAGATTCTTTTAAAAAAAGATCTATTTGATGACATAATCAATAAAGAAAAAATATTAAAAAGAATTAAAAAATATGAAAGATCAAAATTACCTTCAAATTATAATAATCTTAGTAAATTGATCCAAGAATGTTGGACTTTAGATCCTTCACAAAGACCAAGTTTTACAAATATTTAGAAGAGACTTACAACATTGAAAAAAATATTTATAATGATGATGGTATATTATCTAAAGAACTTAATGAGATTGGCCAATAAATTGTAAGATCTTGTAATAGACTACCTTTAGGTTTAAAAGTTAGAGGCTCCTTTTTAGGAGGATAGAAGAAGTTGAAATGTTGAAAAAATCCTTTGCAAAAGTTAAAGAAGGAAAGAGATTTGGATGGAGATGAAGAAGATAATAATCATAAGTTTTAGGGCATTTTAAAGATAAATTTTGATGCTTTAAAAGTTGAAGAAAAGAATATATTTTTGAACATATGTTGTTTTTTTTGCAATTATGTGGATTGGGGTGGCACAATAAAAGAAAGAATATTTCAAATATGAATTGATAAGAAGAAAGAGGTTAGACAGCAAGTTGCAAGTATTATTTTAGATATGTTGATTTATCTACCAATAGTAAGAATGAAAAATAATGGAATAATAATAATACATGATCAATTATAAAATATGAATTAAAATATTATTGAAAAAAAAGAATTAGCCAAATGAATTTGTAAAGCTTTCTTCTTTGAAAGAATTTTATTTAAATAGATACTTATAGTTGATAAGCTTGCCAAATAAATTTGTAAACCTTTTTTCTTTAAAAATATTCAATTTTAGTAATTTTTTAAGCTTGAAAAGCTTGCCAAATGAATTATCAAATCTTTCTTCTTTAAGAAGACTAGATTTGAGCAGTTGCTCAAGCTTGCTAATTGTATTACTATTTATGTCTCCTTTATGAATATATAATTAGTTACATTACTCAAGCTTGATAAGGTTTGAAAATCAATTGATATTTTTGTTTTGTTTTGTTTTTTTTATTTATTATTTATTATTATTATTATTATTATTATTATTTTTAAAGATCTAAAGATATATTATATTTTTAAATTGAAAAGTTAGCAAAATAGAATTGGCAAACCTTTGTTGTCTAGAAAGTTGTTACTATCTTAAATTATTCAATTTTAATAGCCATATAAATTGGAAGATTGTTGTTTATAGATATAATTATTATTTATCTTATTCTAACTTGATTAGCTTGTTGAATAAATTTTCAAATCTTTATTTTTTTTTAAAAATTATATAAAATATTATTTATTTAAAAAAACTTTATAAAATGATATACAAAAATAATTATTGATTTTGATAGAATTTGATATTTACATTGACTTAACTTTAAAACTTTTCCAAATAATTTTTAATTTTTTTTTAAAACTTGATGTATTTGACATACTATTATTTAAAAACTTTATTAAATGAACTAATTTAAAAAATAGATTTAAATTAAAAATATTACTACAATTATATTTAATTATATTATAAAATAAATTTAATTTACCAAAATAATTTTTTGATATTATTTATTTAATTGAGATTTAAGTTTATTTATTTCTTAAGTGATTTTAAATACCAAGAAAATTAGAAAAAGAAACAAAAATATTTCTTCTTTTAAAACCATACCTAACTTATAATAATGCCAAATTTTGATAATTTTATCAAATAATTTCAAGTACACAAATTTTTTAAAACATATACTTGTAGCATTTATAAAATTTGATAAATTTTCTAAATAAATTATATATATATATATATATATATATATATATATATCTTAGATTATTATATTATTCAAGCTTGATACGGTTTTAAATAAATTAATATATTCTTTTTATTTTTTAAATCTTAACAATATTAATAAATTTTTATTTTATTATAATAGATTTTTTAAATATAACTTAAATTCTTATTTCTTTAGAACAACTTACTATATATATTTTTCATACTTAAAATCATTTCAAATTTTTTCTAAGTTGTTTCTTTTCCTATTTTTTGTTTCATAATACTACTATAGCATATTAACTTCATCAAAAATATCTAAATATCTTATTTTCTTAGAACTATTTAATTTTTTATGTTGCACAAGTTTTAGTACTATTCTAAATTAATTTAAAATTTATTTTTATTTTAAAAAATAAAATTAATATTTTATATTATTTATATATAATAAAAATAATAATTTAATAAAAGATGATTTTTTAAAGTGGATGCATATCTTAATACTTATTGAGCATAAAAATGACGTCAAATAAATCAGAATTTAATTTCTTAAAAATAATTAAGTTTTTATATTATTTAAATTTAGCTTTCTAATTAAATGGTTATAATATTTTTTGGTTTTCTTGAGCGGTGATAATTTATTTTAAGCTTGATCATATTGTCAAATAATAATAAGAAAATAAGGAAATAAGAAATCTTAAATTTTATCATTTTTAGAGTTTATAAATAATTTCTATAAAATTATAGAAAATCACTTAATAAAATGAGTATTATATTAACATTTATACCTAATATTATTGAAAAATAAATCAAAATTCATTAATTTCTATTTATTTTTTTAAGTTTAAAATTTTTATATCCTTATGGTTTTAAAGTATCTTTAAATAAATATTATTAAATGGGATATATATATATATATATATATATAGTATTTAAAGATTAGAATTCTAAATAAAAAAATAGAAATTTTATATTAAAGACACAATCTCTTAAATTAATATTATAATATCTAGATTTTTATTTTTAAATTAAAATTGCATATTAATATCTTTGTAATGTTAAAAAAAAGGTTAAAGGAATATTATTTATTTTATTAGGAGTAAATTATAGATTGTAATATTAGAGTGTGGTATTATATTCTTTATAATGTAATGCTATTAAAAAAAAGTTCAAAATTTTGAGTCAAATAGTATTTTTTAATTAGAAATTTATGTAAATAAAGACAAACAAAAACGCCTTCATAATACCAAATATGAAGCTTTATATATTATACATTATTTTATTTATTTTATTTTATATAATTATTTTATTAATAAAATCTCATTGCTTTAATCTTTATTTATTTTTTTGATTTATATATTTTATTAAATTCATTCTTTTTTCTATATAAAAAATCTCATTTGGAATTTTTTTAAAAATTATTTAAAAGAATTCTAGTTATTTATATAAATATTATCTGATAAAACTAAATTCCATCTATTAAAATGAATTTTTTTTTGTAATAATAACTTGAAAAAATTTATAATAAAGAATTAAAATCCTATTTTTAAAATATAAAATTTGTGTGTATTTCTAATTTAATTTATAAACTCAATTTTTAATAAATATTGAATTTACCTATTAAGCAAGTTGTAACTAATATATAATCTAGAATCAATAGATTAATAATAAAACTCTAATAAGAATTAGTCTAATATAATTAAACTTGTATCAATTATCTTAATAAATTTTAGTAGATATATTAGATTGATTGAAAAATGCAAAGATTTTTTTTATTCATAGTTCATACAACTTGTATAGAAATTATGTAATATAAGTAGTAGCATATAATTCTTCCAAATAAATGTACAATTGATCTTTTAAAATAATAGAAGATGTAAAAGATAAAGTAATGAACCTAATAATAAATAACCATTTTTTTAAAAATAAAATAATACAAGAATAATAATTTTAAAAAAAAGTTAGGATATATATTTTTAGTATTAGTCATGATATTATTGATAAACAAAAAATGATATTTGTTAAAATAATTTTAATACCTCATAGTTTTAATTAGCATCTATTTAAATCTAAAGTTTTTCTTATTTATTTATATATTTTTAGCTTAAATACTATAAGTAATTAGATTTTTATTTGAATCATAAATAAAACTTGGTAGAATTATAATTTAGATCTTAGATTCTATTAGTTTTTTTAAAAATAAACTAAAAAAATAATTAAAATCCAAGTATAATTTGAATATTACTTCAAAAAAGTGACAAATTTGATAGATTAGATGCAATTAATAAATTTATAAAATAATCTATAAAAATATTATAATAGAAAGAAAATACAATAAACTAAATTAATGATAAATTCTTCTATTAAATGCAAATAAAAATTTAGAGAGCAATAAGAAATTATGTTTGAAAGAGTTTTGCATATGATTAAATTATCCTATATATAATAGATAGGGTTAAAATAGTTAAACTATGATAGATTACTTTAAAATATATAGTTAAATTTAAGAGGTAAAATAAGACATGAATATTTTTAAAGTTATAATTTGATTATTATATATTAAAAGAAAAAAATATTATTATTTTATACGTTGAAAATTGATAAATAATCATTTAAAAAATAATTTTGGATCAAAATTATATATTATAGGTAAATAATAAAAGGATCATACCTACTTACTTTGAACCAAATTTATTTAAGGTCAAATGCTTGATTTGGCTTAGTCTAGTATCAAACATGTATTTAATGGCAATTGAATAGATATACAATTATTGATTGCTACATTTACCTATTCTCTTTATAGTTTATTTATTTTAATACTAGAAATAAATAAAAACTTATAAAATAAAAAAAAATTAAAATTTAATTAATGATGTCAATTTTTTTAATTATTTCATTGATGTAATAGACTAAGAAGCTTAAATGTTAAAACACTATACTATAATTATGTTAAATTGTGTTAAAAGAGTTATTCCAAACTCATACTAAATATTTCAAGACAATCAGATTCAATACTAATTTCAACGAAAGTTAGAAGAACAGGTTTCTAAATTTCATGGTCATTAACAACAATAATTCAATAGTAACAACTTCAGTGCAACAGTATCAAGTAAGCTCTATTTTTTCAATTTAAAATATCTAATTACAAACAATTAAAATATTTATGTATACTTAAACACAGAACATGTCTAATGAATACTGTTAAACTTAAATTTTACAAAATAAAAATAAAACATCAGTAAAATTACGTCTTCTCCAGTCTGCGTGAGGGATCCATCATTTTGCAACGCTGCCGGGAAGCACCCAGTGTCCATCCTGATCTTGTGCTGCTGGACCTTGTTCGACGCCATATCCTGAATTCCTTTGCTTGTGCTCAGCATTCAGCTTTCAGTGCCATATCATTATCGTCCCTGCAGAAGTGTATTCCCAGTGGCTTCATGTGTGACGGGCCCTGGTCAGTCTTGTCGAACATGACCTGTTTGTCAGTGTGGTGAATCGTCATGTGGATTGCGTAGTTGTCTATGTATGCTACCACTGTCTCTCATGAATCTCTAACTTCTTTAGCTGGTGCCCCTTCAAACCTTCACAGGCAGCTAAATGCATATCCTCGAACTGATCTCTACTTTCGAGTCCCCATCCTGCTCACCACACCTCCCTGCAACTCCACTGCAGTCCAGAACTTTTGTGGCAGGAAAGGTTGCCTGAATTGGGTTGTTTGTTACTGCCCAATCAAAGATTTACTGCAACTTCGCTTCTGGTTATGTAGTGCATGAAGTCAAGAGCTTGAGGACCTGTTCGCATTGCCCGGGATCCAGTGCAAGTGTTAACAAGATAGCTGTAGTTAGCGGACCTCTAGTGTCTGGTGAGAACATGGCATGAGATGCGAAAACTTGTGGAACCAAAAGGTTGTCAACTGATGTTTGAGAGCTGACGCCAGATGGTACGATCATTGATCTGTTTAGGGCTCAAAGGATTTGGGTACCGAATGCGGTTTTCAGTTCTTTCAGCTGTTCAATCAGATGTAGAAAACGGTTACACAATCGAATCAATTACTTTCAATGAAGCGTGGATGTTTGTCCAGTGAACTGGTATAACTCACCCTCGTCAATTGACTAAAGAAACGAATGTGGCAATGACGTTTCTTAATACGAGATAAGTACATCACTATTCTTTAAGCTGCACACGAGTTCGGTTTTGCTGGGAAGGAATTTGTCTTTAGGGTTGTAATAACGACGCAATTCAGGCAAGCTCTCCTGCCAACGTCAAGCTTTCCATTAGCTACAGTACCTCATTAGAACCAAACTCACCACACAACCAGCTTCATGTAGTTTTAATAGTGAATTCAATAGTGAATGTTGGGAGATCATCAGCATTACTCAACGATTCGTCCCAATATCCCTTCTAGATGAAAGATAAGATTCCTCTTAAATGAAAAAGCTCATTTCATGTCATCTTATGCATTGTTTCTGAATTTTGATGTTGACAGTGCTCCGAAGGCCTCACCAATTGGTTACCTGAATGGGCTGTCCACACTTTTAAAATCCTGGAATCATTACATCAATATTTAGGTCGTTGGATACTTGGATTGACGGGCTTATTGACTTGTTAATGCTTGCTGCCTAGAAATCGTAGTTAATTTGATAATGACACGAGGTTTTCAGGAATGACTCTTGTGAAGAAAGAAGGCAGTAGTGGAATAGGTACCCACCTGGTCCTGGATGAACATAAAATCCAAATGACTTCCCTTACCAGAACATTTTAATAAATCCTAAATCTTTAACCCTGTCTAATTGCCCAAAAATGATTTTTTGTTTTTTTTAAAAAAAACTTCAAACCTTTAACCCTGCACTCCTATTGCCAATATTTTTAGGGGTTCCCAACAATTGGTTGCCAGTCAGTGAGCTTCTCACAAAGTCTGAGGCAGCCACCCGGCATCTACGTCTATCGACACGCATGGATGACGGACGGATGAAGCAAAAAGGTCAGAGTGCGAGTGCTGGGTACCTGTTCTTCGAAATCGAAGAAAGAATAGGTCGTTTCGCAGTGCCGCTTCGTTTCAAAACTGTAATTCAAGTGAAGCTGGAGTAGCCTCTTGCCCATGAATTGACATGCATCCCTAGACTGTCAGCTTTGTTGGGTCACAGTTGGATGCTAAGAATATTCGACCAGGTTAGAAAATATGTAGTACATGTTTATCAACAAAGACATCAGTTCACCACATTTACTCACTTTCGCGCTATCATCCCAAGCACCATTCCCGAAGGTTGCCATCATATGCATCTAAATATCAGGATCTTGTAATAGGGTCTATTGTGAATAGGCATTCTGGGACATGATTATGGATTTCATCCAGAAAGTAAAAGAGGCATTATCTCAGGAATGAAACACATAGTCTTGAACTTTAAATCACTCACTTGAAGACAAAGTGAACTTTGAAGGCAACAGTAAAACGATCGAGAACGTGGAAGTATCCAGTTCAGTGCTCTGAGAATTTGAGACATAAAACATGATTTAAATATTAACCAGAAAAATTCAGAAGCTCTCAATTAACCAAATCATTCGGGTTTGCATGAAGTTTAGGAGCCGGTCCTGCTGCCACTTATGTTCAGTGAAGAGATTTAAAGCTGTACTTTGGTCGTGTGTTTTCTTAAGAGGTTTTGAAAGATACTGCAACTGAAAATTAGCAAAGACAAAGCTAGCACTTGAAGTAATGAATCAAAATTCGTATTTATTTGTTTATTTTTGACACATACCCGATACATTGATTAGTTGGGGTAAGTACTTGGCGTTCAAGGACCTAAGACTCAGTTGCCTGGGCGGTGAGAAAATTTGTAATATTCAACTATTATTTGAGTTTATTTGATTTAGCTCAGTACTGCACGTGGTCAATACGTATAGAAGTACCGGCATGCAGTAGAATAATAGCAGTAACGCTTGGAAGGTACCCCTAAAACCTTCAAACAGCTAGCTACTTCCTATTATTAGAATAAAATGTAGACAAGGTCAAATGTCTAACTGAATCATTGATTGAGTCACACAGCTATGTTCTGTCAGAAGGTCGATCTCATGCCGTTCTGCAGAATTGGTGCACAGAACTTATAGGAGATGAAGGATGATACTATTTGCATTCATCAATGGAGGAAACTTGGGTCCATAAGTCCACAACATGTATCCGCAAGTAGCAGTTGTGTGTACTCGGAGAATCAGTCGTACTCCCCGCCATTCCATAACCCACAAATGGTTTTGGAAACGGCTAATTCAAATAAGAAAAATTGACAACCGGGATCCTTCTCGAATGCAGAGCACGATTTGGCGCACGTTGTGTTTAAATGTGATGCTCACGGAACTAATATAAGCTTATCCTGCATGTACTTCTTTGGTGCTGCACCAAAATGCATTGATTCTCCGGCAACGTTGCCATTCAAATCAACCTCATCAAAGTCTAATCCTCGAGATTATCTGGTATAGGTTCTAGTGGCTCCACGTATACATTTACATTGACGGTCTGATTCTATCATGTACTTCGGAAACTGTAAATGATCATTCATGTGATTCATCTTCCATAAATACATTGAGCAATCAACCAAAAGTAGATTTCCAATGGACCATATGATTAAGTCATGTTACAGACTTCCCTCCACGTATACATTAGCCCACCGAGGAAAGTGAAAGATAATGAGGAGATTATTTCAGGTTCATCGGTCACGTACACTTCACTATATCCACCTGCGTCTTGTCTAGCGTGCGACGAATCTACCCAAGTGTCACCGAACCCCGCTAAAGTTATAAGATATGACGGATCTGATACTCTTCTAGTCTTTTAGAATGACGCCAGATTGACGCCACTCTCCATTTCTGGACCTCCTCTGAACAATTGGGCTGTCCTGTTAATCTTATTCTAGAAGTCTCCAAAGTTTGCACATCGAGATTCCGCCCCTGCAGGCTCTAATTAATAACTCGATATCACAATCAACCAGAGTTTTAAGATTAACTACTCACTTCGGTGATTCCCCACCGAGAACCTTCAAGGCATCATCTGAAACAGTTGTTCTGCCGCAGAGTAGACTGGGCTTCATGCATGCCGTCCCGTCGGCATAATATTGCAGAAATATTCCAGTTTGAAGTAGTCTCGTGTTGCGTATCTTCATAGAGATCAATTACATGATCTAAATGTCTTCAAATGATTGACAATTTCTTTGAAGTACATAGATGCATAGTGTTTTTGTACTAGATTTTTTGTATTAGTACAAAATCAATATTAGAAAAGGTGAAGAATCAACTAGTCAAATTACTATTTTTGGATCAATGTACAAACTTGTGGTAAAATTGTTGTAATTACAAATGGATAACAAGAAAGCCCAAGGTTGAATTTTAAAATGAAGGTTAACTATTGAGACCTTAGTTCAAGAAAAAAACTAATAATATTTATTTTAAAAAATTTACACAATTTTCTGAACAAAAAAATATCAGTTTTACTTCTTTTGTTAATATCTACTTACTATGGTACATTATGAATAAAATTTATGTTAAACATTTCTCAATACAACCTCAATATAAATAAAATTGGAAATTTCATGTAAGGAATCGTTCAATATTTCTATAGAATGTATGAGTTAATTTCTATTGCAAAGGTCTAATAGTTAACCTCCTTTCCTAGATCCTACCTTGGGCTTTCATATTATCAATCAGTATATTTCATCATCGTGTCACAAATGAAAGCGACGCTAGCAATCTGCACACAAGATTACGTGCACAATAACCCTTGATTCATTTCTGATGGGATTGCAGGTGACCAAGAAATTTGAAGCTCGACGCCTTTAGCCTTCTCCGTAATGAACAGTCGAAATGCTAAACTCCAAGAGGATCCTCAACCTGCAGCCAACGTTATGAAAGGTCCACACACAGGAACAAGGAGTTACAGCACATCTACTTGCCAAAACACCACTTCCTCCAAAGGACTCTCAGATTGCTAGTTTCTATTACACTGGAAGCAGATAAAATCTGGAAAATATCGTGAACTTCAAACGAGCAGCTGTCAAATCACCATCGAAAGATTAATTACAGAGATTTACGAAGACAAGTCCTGAAGTAAGATTCACTTAGTTGCAAAAAATGTTAATGAAAAGATCTTATGAACGGTAGACTGAATGACTAATAATGTGTACAGATCGCGGTTTCCTCTACTGTGGTTTCTTGGGTAATTGTGAAGTCAGTGTTACAGGCGGCTTCAACAATCTGGATCCCAATATGGGCGCAATCGCAAATACCGCGGTACAATGGTAGCGTCTGGTAACCGATGCAGCTTTCTATCAGTCGGCAGGGTTAAGACACTCCACGGACTAACCGAGATGTGTAGGATTCTCATCACCACGCTTCTTAGCTACCTTTCTTCAATATTGTACCAAAGAACGTTCTAAACCATCGGCTCTAGATATTAGCAGCCTATCACTATCGATAGTTGTGGTGATAATCAATATCTGCCCTGGTAAGTATGAAGAAACACAACAACATTAGCACCATCATGATCATCAGTGTACAAGTTCATCTAACAGTTATCTGACCTTCAAGTCGAGATGGTTATCTGCGGGGGACAAGTATTGAACCTGAAAGCATGTGAGGCATTAACATGATCAATTGGCTTTGCTGATATTTGCAATCAGCGCGAGATAGCATCATGAAGAAGTAGACCTTCAAGGACGATGAGAATAAGGACATATATGGAATTTCTGGTCACCTTTCAGGCAAACCATAGGGTACTCTAGAACCTTCATCATGCTCCGCCACTTGCCAGAATTAATATTTAAAGCGATTTAATATCGTGGCCAGTTTCCCCACAAGGTAATATACCTGCGGAGTTGGCTACTAAAATTACAATGGCAATAGTAGCCAACCGCTTCAATTTGTTTATCTCAGCTAATTAACACTCTAAATTCTTTAACATGATTTCCACGATCGGTGCGTAAAGGGAAAGCACTGCACCTAGTATGTGGATGTGCGCAAACATCATGACCTAGTCCAGCATCATTTGCTTTAGTGAGCAATATAATGACGTGCATAACGTCAGTTGATGACACCTTACGCGTGCCCATTTGCAAAAATTGTCCATGTGAAATCTAACCTGATTAATGCTGCAGCAAGACAAACTACAAAGACCAGCTTAACTGAGGTAGAATGCTGATCGAAACAAAATCGGTTAGTTTCGATGCAAGAACAAATCCTGCAATAGATAATCTTCTGTTTAATTTAGACAAGCATCGTCAAAACATATTTGACGTCGAGTACACTCTGTGGACTGTACTCATGTGTATCTCATGAAGTCCCTGTCGTCAGCTCACGTTCTTCTGAGCGATGCTCGATTATCCACCGACACTTCTCTCTGTCTGCGCAGCGTCGGGTATTTCCAAGTGGTTGTCCCGCGGAGAGGTGAAATGTGTCCCATATCGACAGCTGTAGGTTGGTCGAAAGTACCTTTTGAGACCAAAAGTGTTTCCAGAGATTTGTCGACTTGTGTAGTATATCAATGACGTCAAATGTGTTAAGACGTCACCGTCAACCGAGCTGCGACAACTCGGCAACATGGATGATGGTGCCGTTGCAGAAATGGCTGCAGGTGATGCTCCTCCTCTTGCTTTTCCACATACTAATAATAAGAGATCAATCTCCGCTGTCATCGGAGGTCCATGACCATGGTTCTATTGTTGGAGCTCCTTATTTTCGACTGTTACCGTTTAGACGCAACGATGACATGTTGAGATGTGCAGACATGTACTCTTGAAAGCTGAGCAAGTGTCATCAAACCTTATTAATTCCACATAAACTTTGAAAATTTGAAATACATACCAAACCAATGCCTCACTTCACTAACGTGCATTAGCTATAAATTTGTAAGGAAAATGATCTAAACACTTAAGTTTTAAGACATCTCTTCTTGAATAGGCCAAAATTGAGTTTAGCCTTTAAAAAGTGCCATTTCAAGTCATTATCAATAAGATCCTTAAGAAACATAATGAATACAAAGCAATGGATAATAACCAACTTTAGGCAAAATAATTGTAGAAAGTCCACTCTTTAAAAGTTAAAGAAGCTCTTGTTTTGTGGATCTTGCAATGCTAAGTTTTTTTTTTTTAAATTAATCAAAAAGTGTGGTTGATATTTTATTGAACTTCTTTTCTTTTCAAAAGGTAGCATCAAGTTTTCCAACAATTGTTAGGGACATATACTCCGGAGGTTTATAGAACTTTCTAAAACATTCTAAAAGCTTCCTAATTGGTGAAAGTCAGTTGAGAAGTTTTGTAGTTAGTAGAAGAAGCTCAAGTAGCTTTCTAGTTAGTGGAAGGAGCTCAAATAGCTTTCTAATTAGTGGAAGGAGCTCAAGTAGCTTCCTAGTTAGTGGATGAAGCTCAAGAAGCTTCTCACTTAATAGAAGCTGCTCGAAAAGCTTCTTAGTTTGATGGTAGCTATTAAAGAAGCATCCTAGATAAGAATACATATAGGGATCGGGGTTGAAGAGTTCTTTAGTCTTGACAATGCATCTCTTGGAGTTCTAACTCACCTTTCTTGATGTTGTTCATGTATTCATCTAGTTAATTCAAGTTCTTGTTGGTTTCTTCTTGAAACCTTGTCCTAGTTCAAGTCTCTTACTTTATATTTTCATGTCTTTGACAGTTTGTTAAGATTGACCTCATCTTCAATATCAGAGTTGAATCTTTTTTGTTAGAGAGTGCATTACTCTTCTACTTGAAGGTATACCAACGCTTTAGAGGTTGTATATTATCCTCCTCTAAATTGATATTTTTTTCATCGCAATATTGGAGCTTTGTTCCTCTTATGAAAGAATAGATCACCCCTCTCCTTAAAGGTCTGAAAGCGTTTTAGAGATTGCAGATTATCCTCTTCTAAACTAATATTATTTTCTTATAGATTCATTTTTTTTTCTCTTAAAAATAGCTAGAAGTCAAGATATTAGTATGATTAAATCTTTTGAGTCCAAATTAGATGCCATTATAAGTGCTTTTATTACTTTATTTGCTAGGACTGCGGAAATTGAAGGGATTGTTGCAAAACTTTGTAAAGACGCAACAATTGGAATAACACAATCTAGATTGTATCCATCCCCAACTTTTGCACTTGAGGATATAATACTACCTATGTTACGCCAAGAAAATCCATCTATTCAACAATGTAAGGAGCTTCGAGTTAATCTTTTGGAAAAATATGATGGTGCATTTTTAAAGTTCGAAAGGTTTGTCAATCAAATTCAATTGATAACAATTCTACAACCTGATACTTATCTGACAAATGAATTACGGATTAGATTAGTTGGCACTTTGCTTACAGAACAAGCACTATCATGATTTGCTTCCTTGTTAGAAAAAAAATCACCAATTTTGAGCAACTTTGAAGTTTTCATGGAAGCATTTACGGAAGCATTTGAAAAATATGACAAGGCTTGTTGGACAACAACTAAGATCTGAGCATTAGCTCAAGGGGCACACTCTATATCAATCTATGCATCCAATTTTAGGCAATTAGTATGTGACATCAATTGAGACGAAGAAGCCATAATGAACCAATTTTATTGGAGATTAAAAGATGATGTGAAGGATTTGTTATTGTCACTTTCGGATCCATAATCATTCAATGAAGCCATTAGCTAAGCCGTAAAATGTAATAACTAATTATTTCAACATTGATAAGATCAACATTCATGGGCTTCAACAAGACAATACACAATCCGACATACCCCTATTGCATCAACAAGCATTTTAAATTCACACTCAAAAATAGAAGATATGCAACTTGATGCAGTACGATTTAAACTTCTTAGTTCACAAGAAAAGAAACATCAGATGGAAGAAGGTCTATACTTATATTGTGGCAAAGAAAGTCATAAGGTTCACAATTGTCCGAAGAAACAAAATCAAAACATTATCAAAATCATAAGTGTAATTGTGCAAGAAAATGACAATATTCAATTATAATAGAGACCAGGCAACTGGATAATCCAACATTTCAAAACTATTCAGGTTCGTCTCTTTTTGCTCAACCTACTCATTGATTTATAATTCCATTGTATTTTGGCCTTTAGAAGCTTTAGACAACTGCTTTGATAGATTTGAGGATGTCTGCTTGTTTTTTAGATGAGACATTCAATAAGCTTTACAAATTCCTCTAGTATAGAAATCCAAACCTATTTGTATAAAGGTAATAGATAGACAACTCTTATCCTTTGATAGTATCACCGATAAAACCACGCCTATAGAAGTATCATTCAAAGATCATAGAAGCTTGATTGTATTCAACATTATTAAGACTCCTTCAAATTCTATTATTCTCGGGCTATCTTGGTTGAAAAAACATAATCTATTCATAGATTGGAAGTCCCAAAGAATAATATTTCTAATAGAAATTCCTACAAAAATTTATAAAAAGCCACTAATTGATAAATCTTTATTTGTTAGAGTAAAGACTTTTATTAGATCAATTGAAGAAAGTACACTATTTGTTATTTATGTGACTCTAATTAAAGAAGTTATAACTTTATCAATAAGTATTACAAAGAAGTATAACAAATTTCAAGATATTTTTCAGAAGAAGAATGTTGATATATTGTTGGAGCACCGACCATACAATTGTATTATAGATCTTAAGGAAGGAACGCAACCACTTTTGGTCCCATCTATAATCTTTTTCAAAATAAGCTTTCAGTATTAAAAGATTATGTTGATGAAAATCTTGCAAAAAACTTCATCAGGCATTTAAAGTCTTTAGCAGGTGTATCTATACTTTTTGTGAAGAAGAAGGATGGTTCCTTGCATTTGTGCATTGATTATTGGTAATTGAATAAAATAATGGTAAAAAATTATTATCCACTACCATTAATCTCAAAACTCTTGAAACAACTCAGCCAAGCCAAGATCTATATTAAGATAGATCTTCATGGAGTATACAATTTAGTACGAATCAAGAAAGGAGATGAATGGAAGATCATATTTTGGACTAGATATGGACATTTTGAATATAATGTCATACCTTTTGGACTAATAAATACACCCGCTATCTTTTAGCATTTAATGAATGATATCTTTTAAGAGTATTTAGATAAGTTTGTGGTGATCTATCTTGATGACATCTTAATCTACTTGAAAAATCTGGAGGAACACAAGAGATATGTCAAGTTGGTATTACAAAAGCTGCAAGATACAAGTTTGTATGCCAAACCAGAGAAATGTATATTTCACTAATCTAAGATGGAATTTTTAATATGTATTGTATCTATTGAGGATTTGACAATGGATCCCAAGAATATAGACTGTGAAAGACATACAATATTTTCTTAGATTTGCTAACTTTTATTGGATCTTTATAAAAAATTATTCTCAAGTTGCTGCCTCTCTTACTTGATTAACATATAAGGACAAATTAGAATGGAAGCGTCAAGTGGAGAAGGTATTCTAAGACCTTAAGACAGTGTTTATTATAGCCTCAATATTGGTGCATCTAAACTTTATAAAGGCATTCTATTTAGAGACTGATGCTTCAGATTTTATACTAAGGGCCGTACTTTCACAAATGAGTGTAGATGACAAACTCCATCTTATTGCATTTTATTTTCAAAAGTTTTCTATTGCCAAAATTAATTATGAAATCTACAATAAGGAGCTTCTTGCTATTGTGGATTCTTTTCAAGAATGGCATCATTTTCTTGAAGGAGTAGTGCATCCTGTGACTGTATATACAGATCACAAGAACTTAGAATATTTTATGTCAGCTCGGATTCTTAATCACTGCTAAGCTCAATGGAATATGTTGCTATTTCAATTTAACTTTATCATCACTTATTGTCTTAGGAAGCAACAATGATTGTCTGATATTCTATTGAGGAGATCATATCTTGTACCAATAGTAGGGGAGGCACTGTTTGATGAATAATATACAACTTTGTTGAAATCGGAGCAATTTCGTCTTTGCGCCACTATTACATTGACACCTATTGATTCTAATTTCTTCAATGAAATGCATGTTGCAACCATCAATAATGCTCTAGTCTTTGATGTCAAGTATCGCTTGAAAAAAAATGTTGATAAGTTCAAATTTGAGAAAGACCTTCTATATTTTAAAGAACATTTGTATATCCTAAAAAAACCAACACGATTGCGCGTTCTTCAATCTCGCCATGACTTTTCCAATGTGGGTCACTTTGGATTTAATAAGACCTTGAAACTTATTTCTTGAGATTTTTGATGGCCTCAAATGTGGAAGGCAGTGAAGGACTATGTGCTCTCTTACAACATTTGTTTAAGGTCCAAAAATCCTCGATATTGTCTTTATAGACTTTTACAATCCTTGCCTATTCCAAGACGATTATGGTCCTCTATTTCAATGGATTTCATTACAGATCTACCACCATCCAATTCATTAGATAGCATCTTTATAGTGGTTGATTAACTCACAAAAATGGCTCATTTTATCTCTTGCAAAAAGATTGCGTTTAATGAAGAAACGTCAAGGCTCTTTTTTAATAATATATGTATCAATATCATGGCCTATCAGATGATATTATATCCAATCAAGGACCTCAATTCATATTTAAGTTTTAGAAATGTCTTTTTAAAATATTAAAGATAGATATTAAATTTTTTTTGACTTTACATCCTTAAATTGATAGCAAAATAAAACGAGTTAACTAAATTTTAGAGCAATATTTATGATACAGTATTGACTATCAATAAGATGATTGGATCTTGTATCTACCATTAGTAGGGTTTACATATAATAATATTGTTCATGCTTCAATTTAGCAAATATCATTTTATTTTAACTATGGATATCATCTGAAGCTTGATCTATGGAATACTCCAAAGAAAAATAATCCAATAGTTGAAAGATTTGCAAAAGAGCAATCGCAACACCAAACAATCTTGAAGCTTCAATTACAAGTAGCTCAAGATGTTTACAAGACATCTATAAATAAATAAATAAATCAATTACCTACTTTTTATATTAGAGATAAGGTATGGCTTCTTTAATGGAATATCAATACTAAGCAACCATGTGATAAGTTAGACTATCAAAGGTTGGGACCATTTTCTATCTGGAAGCAAATCAATCCTTTGGCATATTACTTAGAATTACCATTTGCTATGAAGATATATCCAATTTTTCATGTCTCTCTTTTAGAATCTTATAGGGAGTTGTATATTTTGGAAAGGATATAAAAATCACCTCCTAATATCAAAATTGAAGACCATGAAGAATAATAGATTGAAAAGATACTTGATTCATAGTGAAGGTGGGACAAATTGGAATATCTTGTTCACTGGTGGAGCTATAATATTAATAAGCGCATATAAGAATCGGTTGTAAATCTTGCCAATATACTTCAAAAAGTATAGGAATTTCATCGACTCTATCTCTACAAATCCAAATGTATTCAATGATAACTTTTTAGTGAAGATTAGATTCGAAGAATATTCATAAAGAAAAAAAGAGTTAAACTAAAGTCTTCATTTATATATAGTCGTCTGTTCCAAGATAGGATAGAGTAGTAGGAGCAAGTTAGTCACCATATCAAACCTTCAAGCATTGAAAGAACAAGATTTAGAAGATTCATTTGTTATGCAAGCTTCAAACAAACCAATGCAATTTTTACAACCTTTAATTGAGCAAAGTGAAGACAATACATTTCAACGCCAAGTACAACCTTGGTTGGAGCCATTAGGAGCAAGATCCAACCATGCAAGTCTTGATTCTAATGCTCAAGCTTTAGTAATATTGCTAGAATTTGGAAAGGTGAATCCTTTTAGTCTTGAGATCTTATTTGGAGGATGTTTTGAAGGCCACAATGAAGATCAAATCCTTGGGTGGGATGTTTCAACAATAGAGGTACTAGCTCAAGGCCATAAGCAATTTCTTCAAGGACCAGTAGAATTCATTACTCAGGAATGGAGAACAGAATACATAGCTTCACTAATATAGCGTATTCTTTATTTTTTTATGTATGTAGTAAGTTTGAGCTCCTCTTGGAACTTGTCACTAGAGAAGGGGATAATATTAGAGATATACACTCCAGAGGTTCACAGAACCTTTTAGAATATTTTAGAAACTTTTTAATTAATAAAAGTCGATTGAGAAGTTTTTTAGTTAGTAGAAGGAATTTAAAAAACTTCTCAATTAGTGGAAGGAGCTCAAGTAGCTTTCTAGTTAGTGGAAAGAGCTCAAGAAGCTGCCCAGTTGGTAGAAGTTGCTCAAGAAGCTTCCTAGTTGGAAGAAGCTATTTGAGAAGCTTCTTAGTTTGATGGAAGTCACTCAAGAAGCGTCTTAGATAGGAGTATATATAGGAGTCCAGGCTGAAGAATTTTTTAATCTCGACAACGCATCTCTTGAAATTCCAACTTACCTTTCTTGGTATTATTTGTGTACTCATCTTATTAATTCAAATTCTTGTTGGTTTCTTCTTGAAATCTTGTCATAGTTCAAGTCTCTATTTTATATTCTTGTGTCTTTGTCAACATCTACTTTAAGAAATTCATTTCTTTTCATAAATTAAAAATCATTAATATGTATAGAAAAGTGGATTGTATTAATTAAGATGCAATTGATATAACTATGCCTACTTTGTACGACCATCTTATTAATTATGACCTCTCTAATATATATAATATATATAAGGTATGATTTTTTTATAATATAATATCAAACATGATAATTATTCAACAATAAATTAGAGGCTACAAAGAAAAAAAAATACAAATTATAATTACATTCACCACAAATATAAATAGAATTTACAAATTGTCATATTTTTTTATTGGCTATGCAAATAAGATTTACTACTTCAACACTTACATAAGTGAGGAATTCATATTTTATTATAGGTCTAATAGAAAAACTTAGATGATCAAAGTTTTTCTTCCAAAAATGGCTAAAATAACTTAATGGACATATGGCTAGGATAAATTGACACATCATCCTACTTATGGACTATGCACCTTCACAAATCATGGATGATTGCTTAACTCCAAACATCAAAATTTGTGTACTTCTTTCAAACTCAACTTTTAAGATTTAAGAAATTGATGTAGGAAAAAATTGTTGTATTTAAGTGATACTACTAGCACTTTTATTAGCAAAATACTTTTGACTTCAATAAGCATAATAAACTCAATTTTTATAAGATTGATCAACTGGTAATAATGCATTGATTATTTGCAACTTGGAATGAAATTTCTCCAACTACAATCAAGAATTACTTTTGTCACACCGGAATCTTTGAATGTGCAAATAAAGTCAAAAAAATTGACATTGATGAAAGAATAGTAGAGGCAGAGTTAATAAGTATATTTAAACATTTTTTATTGCAAAGTCTAATATTAATAAAGAATCTGTTCAATCCAATCAAAGAAAATAACATGGCACATATCGAATTCAAGGACCACAAGATCACCAAGCTTATTCACCAATGTGAAGCTAATCAAGGCAAGGATACCACCACTATACTTAAGGAGGAGCCAATGCCAACATCTTTTATACATACAAAGAAAATTCATAGACTTTCAATTGTTATCTCTATGCTCAATGTTACTGATCTTAATGACTATGTTATTCACAAGAGATTGCACAATATACAACATTATTTGTATACAAAAAATCTACATCAAAAGATCCTTAAGTTATAATTGGAATAATTTTACATCATACTTTCTATTCTTTTGTTTTATTTTTGCTTCCATCTTTCTTTTCTTCTATTAAATTATATTTTTTTTTATCATAGCTATAACTTAAAATTTAACAAAAATATAACTTAAGCACCATAGAATTATATTAGTTCTATTATTTTTTCATAACTTTGGTTATAACTTAGTAGAAAATAACTTAGTAGAAGTAATAATATATATCTAATTTCAATTACTCCCAATACCACAAAATTTATTAAAATATTATTTAAATTGATTAATAAATCTATATAATATATTTACTAATATTAAATAAATTATAAGATTTATAAGATCAAATTTTGATATAAATTATATAAAATCTTTTACAAAATTGATGTATTATATGCCTATATTATTCTAATAAATAAAAATAAATATAAGTAAATATAAGTATATAAAAATATATTAAATAAATATTATTTTTTTAACAAAATATTGAAGAAGCTTCTTAGATATAGATTAGATATATAAATTATTTTTAAAATACCTTATAATTGAATAAACTTCTCTTATAAATTTCTTATCTTTAAAAAATTGTTACAAAAGTAATCTACTTTTTAATAACTAATACATATCAAGGCAAGATTTAAGGCATTCTTGTAATATATAAAGTAGCTCAAATAAATATAAGTATATTAATTGAAAAAATAATATTTGATATTTTTTAAAAATTGATAATATTAGATCCAGCTTTTAAGAATTTATTCAACTTTTTAGTTATCCAATCTAAACATGTCAAGTTTAATTTATTGAAACTTTACTAAGTAGTTTTTCTTTTTTTGGTTCCTATTATTAGAACAATAAAAATTTATATTAGATATATTAGATGAATTTTAAGTAGAAATTCTATTTATATATAGAAAATATGATATAATTTATATAACAACTATTCAAATTTAGATTTTATAACAAAAAATTGATCTTTATTTGCTTATACATTAAAATTTGACAACTAATAATTAATACTAAGTAGAACAATATTTTGCCCATTGAATGATTTTTTTTACAAATTACAACATAATATGAAGAAATATTATATTATCTACTAAATCTTCAAATATATAATAAATCAATTGATTTTTTTGTCAAATATATAATAATTGAATATGTTAATTATAAAATATAGACTATCTTAAAAATACAAAATTTTAAAATTGACAATAATTTAAATAGAATTATATCATAAAAATAATATCATAAAATAAAATATGATATTATTTTATTTGACTTAATGATTATCTATTATTTTAAAAAAAATTAAATAAACTAAATATTCTTTATTATAGGTTGTATTTGATGCCTTACATGTAATATTAGATCAAAAAAACTATTATCTTAAAGCCAACACAATCCAATTTAAATATATTATTAATATTAATTTTTTTAAATATATTAATAAAAAAATTATATATAAAACTACAAATAATAATATTAACCTTTTTGAAGCAATTTCAAAATATTTCAATGGTTATATAGATGATAATTTTAAATTTAAGAATGAATTCTTGTACTTTAAGAAATTATTGAACTTACTTACATATCTTATATGTCTTTCTATTGTTCAAACAAATCATGATCTTTGTATTATGAGATATTTTGGCTTTAAAATAAATAAATAAATAATCATTATAATTATTAATAGCTATAAATTTAGAAGTTTGTGAAGAAATTTATTTGATTTTATAATACATATGCAAGAGCTAAAGTTCCAAGACATCAACCATATTTTTTGCTTTAACTATTTTTTATTCTAAAATAATCATAATTATTATTATCAATAGATTTTATTATAAATCTTACTACTTTCAAAGATAAAGAATAGATTTTAATTATTAAAAAGTTTTTTATTAAAAAAGCTTATTTTATTATATTTAATGAAATAATTTTTTGATAAATAAATCAAAAGGATTATTTTAAAATATCTATTATATTAATAGATTTTAAAAATATATTTTATTAAATAAAAATTTATATTTTATATCTAATTGATAAAATATTTTTATAATAAAACCATACTCTTATATATATATATATATATATATAAATTTTTTAATCACAATGACTATCTTTGATCAAATATTTTTTAAATCAAAGATGTCAAAAGACCTATTAAAAAAGTTAATTAATTTAGTTACTATTATCTAAAAATAATTTATATTTTATCTTAAAAAAACTCAAATTAAATACAAAAAATACAAAAATCATTATAAAAAATCTCAAATAGAATTCAAAGTTGCAAATACGCTTGTAATCTCTCTCGTTTGGTGCAGAAAAATATGACAACCAGTAGCCAAGTTCGCAACACTACTTGCTGCTGTCTATACCCATTTGCTCTAAAACCTGCGGTGCTATTTGAAACAACTCTACACGCCTGCGCCTCATGTAACAAGAAATCTGCTGCAGATGTAACTTGGCTGATATCCACACCGAAGAATCGTAAACTACTTGAGAGACATTTATCCTTTTGAGAGCGAAACCACAAGAGCGCCAAGAAAATCATGTTGGAAATTATCTTCGACCTCGGATGATGCCAGTCTTGGGATGCACAAGTACCCAGTATGCTTTAGGGGTAATGGGAGTGTGGCCTTGCTTCCGTTGCGGAAGCTGCAGCTTGTCGATGATCTTGGACATGGACTGATCCTGCTGATCATCTGCTCTAAGTCTGATCACCTCACGGTCAGTCACCCCGGTCGGATTCATGGCATGCGGCCATCCGCCGTGCAATGCTACAGTGGACTGCATCTTTATCCCACTACTGTAATCGGGGCTATAAGGTACGTCAATGTGACCAAATCCAGTGCTAGAGGACTTCACGAAATGATCTGTGACCTATCCTTCACCAGACAAAGGCGAGCTGCTCAATTGTTGGGTCCAAGAGTCGTTGCGCCGGAGCTCTGCCCTGCTCAGAGGCAAGACCATGGCCAACACTCATCTTGGCGTAGAGCTTGTTCAAACATCCTACTCGTGTAGACTTCGCGACCTCAGTTACACAACTCGCATCGCCATGCACTGCCGGCTGGTGATGAGCGCCGCGTCCGTCTAGTGACCATGGAGAATTCCATCTCGTTGCTGATGTGACCGCAACAATCTGTTGAGAAGGCTTCGCACCACATGCTGTCAAGGCCTCAGTGCTGTCCCTGTCTGCAAGCCCATTGCATGGGGAAGTATTATCCACCTTCTCGTTTTGGACAATTTAGGCACCAGTGGAAAGCCACACAGATCGGAAAGAATGTCCACCTTCGTGAACGAGAATACCACCTGTGAAAAGCGACACGCAATCTTCTTCACATCCATCACAATCTCTGAACTTTGTCCTACCTGGTGTTAAGTACCTGGTGTGCTGCAAAAGAAAGCAAGCTACAACTATGGCTACGGAATGATGATTGATGAGGACGCCTGGCAAATCAAGAGGACGCAATATTGACTTGCTTTGGATCGTGTGGTACTTAGACCCGGTTTTCCGTTCACTGCAATTATTCTCTCGGTCTCCGACAAAGCCATCGATCACGTGTGTGTGGAATTCTAGAGCGTGGACAATTGCGTGAACAATCGATTGAGGTTTCCGGTAGAGTGATTTTGAAATTTAAAAATAATTTGTTGAGAGAGGGAAAGAATGCTCCACGGCCAGAGTTATCCAAATTGTGGTTACAGTTTTCCGAAACTGGGACAACGAAGCCTTTCAGATTTACTAATGTTCACCTGTTTCTTCCGGTGAACATTCCTCCCACTTTTCCCTTCCTCTGCTCCCACTACGACGTCTGAGGAGAAAGATGGGGTGGATATTTCTTTTTTTATGCAATTCAGTCCATCTCCCTCCAACTCTGTGAGGCCACCGTAAGGATGGGCTGGAATAGGAGGGTCCTTCTATGGGTCGAAGTAGGATCAAGAGCAGCTGACGATTTTATCTGGATGCAACTTATTCACACTTCCAGAATACATTTACAATATGTTTTGTTGCATTGTAGCGATATGGAATGTGTGCGTGATCAGGTCTTCCGACTGAGATCAACCGCGAGCTTTGGGCCTCTTTCGTTTGTCAAGAGCTATGAAGAGGCGGTGTACAGCTGGGCTAAGTTTCACTACCTCCATTGTATCATCCACAGTCAGGTATATCCAGTTGAGGAGGAGCATACCAAATTTACAAATCCATATCGCAACATTGCTGGCATCGCTCTTGCGCCGGGAGTTACGTATTGACCTCTCTTGTAAAGGAAAGTTGTTGTAAACGTTCTCCAGTAACATTGCACGATCACCACATTCGCTCCACATTCCTCAAGAAAACTAGGACATCGGTCTTTGCAGTCCGTGATGAAGCTTCCCATTGTTTCCTAAATTATTAGTTTTGGTTTTTCTTTTTATTTTTGTGTGGAAACATCAAAGAGTGATTAAATCTATGGTAGGTCAAGGATTTTACTGCTGGCATTTGAACCAGCAACCTCTAAATATCAATTTATCATTTTCTGGTGGATTAATTTTGTATTAGCATTTATTAACCAAGGTCATGGATTTTGTAAGTGGGATTTGAACCATCAATCTCTTAGTACAAACTTATTATTTATTGGTGGCTTAATAGTCAAAGTCATGAATTTTACAAAGATTTGAACCATTAATCTATTAATACCAATCTACCATTTTAATGTCATTGGAGGCTGATTGATTCTTATTTTTCTTCACATTAATGAATAGCCATGAATGAATACATTGGATGTGTAATCTTTAAACTAGTTTAAAAGTAAATCATGACTTGATATATTTCTTCCCATTACATTCTTAATAAAGCTTTTGTTTATATGTCTGAAGATGTTTGTTTTCTAAGTGCTAAATTGAAATGGAAGAATTTTTTACTCCTCACATCTTCAAAACTTATAGTTTAAAAAAATAAATACTTTTATTTAGATAAAAAAATAATACTTCTGGATATTCTTATTTCATGTTGATTGGATATTCATAGTCTGTAAATTACTTATATTAGCTAATATAAACTAAAATTATTTGAATTAAAAAATATATATGTATAATATATAAATTTTATAAATTAATGATTTAAAACTAATGTTAACTTAATATTTTAAGATATTTTATTTTTAATTAACTAATTAATTTTTAAATATCTTCAATTCATTAATATAAGATAAAAGTATCAAAATTAATTAATTAATTAAAGTAGTATAGTAATTATTAGTTAAGATTCAACAATGGTTGAGATTATATCAGAAAATAATTTTATAAAAAATTATAATTATAGCTATCAAGAACATAGATTTAAATAAAATTTTATAAAAATAATATATTCATATATTACTAAAAAAAGTATATAGAAGAGAATTCTACAAAAGATTAAAGATAGCTTTAATTTCACCTTCATATATATTAACTACCAAAATGACCTTGTGAAAACTTCCTAAGAACAATAAAATTT
Organism: Physcomitrellopsis africana; assembly: GCA_036785485.1. Classification (NCBI taxonomy): domain Eukaryota; kingdom Viridiplantae; phylum Streptophyta; class Bryopsida; order Funariales; family Funariaceae; genus Physcomitrellopsis; species Physcomitrellopsis africana. Next base: position 5,329 of record JAWRVF010000686.1, on the reverse strand, counting down.
ATGTCCCAAGAATTTTTACTATATATTACTTCTATTGTGACTTTCTTAACTTAGGATACTTATATGGCATGTTTTAATAGCCATGTGCCATATTTAAAAGAATCTAAAGACCAAATCTATGCCTACGATACTTCTGTAATGTTTTTTGAAAAAGATATTATCTATCTAATATGTTTTTATCTACTTCTATTTACTTCTATTTATTTAAATAATAAATTCATCTATTACAATGGTAATAATAATGATTTGTAATATCTATAATTTTTTGAGTATTTTGAATATGTCTCTAATACTTTCAAAAAATATAAGTAAAAATAAAAAAAAATTGAGTTTCATCTCTTTATGGACATTTTTTTATATTAAATTTTAGACACAAATATTTTGGTACCCTACCTTGGATATTTTGGTACCCCGTTGTTGTAGTAGAGAGAATCTGCTTCAAAAAAGTACTAAACTTTTGGCTACCACTAATTACTCAACCAAGTTCTAAAATAAAAAAATCCTTAAATTTATATAAAAGTCTTTTTCATAAGGCTATAACACCTAATACATAAGTCTTATTTTCACAAAACACTCAAAATATAACAAAATATTCTAAAACCTCATTCATCCGTAGGGAGGGAATTTTTCTTGAACTTCAATAATCCAAAACTCTTAATCCAACTATCTAAATCCACTTAAAATTTATATAAAATACTGATATACTCTTAAAAACTACCAAAAAAAATTTCAACTGTAAATTCACAAGTAATGTTAAAACATCATCAAAATCCTAATAGTAGCTTCAAACCCCTCTTTATAAGCACCTCTATACAAAATCCTTCATATCTCATAACTCTAATGTCCAAATGCTACAAAATTTGGTGTATAGCTTGTTAACTTAATAGCTCATACTCTTAGAAATTTTGAGCTAAGAATTTGTCTGTAAGCTTAAGTTATAGTTCAAAATATCTCTATTAGCAAAACAGTGTACTTACTGCCTTGGAATTAGATATGCTGTTTTCAACTTTCTATATCTCTTTCATCTAAATTCCAAACTTAGCAATTTATTTATGAAAAATATAGATCTTAAAAACACCTTCTCAACCACACTATCCAATCTCCAAAAGCCTTTGTAAAACTCCTTGTAACCTCAAAAGAGTGACAATATGTACCAAATCTACTTCTTAACTTTAAACAACTATATCTTCTTCATCCAAATTCCAAATTGCCTAAAATTTCTACTCAAATTCTAGCCAAAATCCTAAGCTTTTTAACTCTAATTTCTGTTTTTCAAATATCCTCCTCAAAGCCGCTCTAACCTCTCATAAGGCCGTAGACAATGAACTAGAAGCCTATTGGTCATGGTCATTGACCAATGAGGATGAAGCTTCACATCTCATATCTTCATCCATTCATATGAGTGCCTAAGGAGTTTGGACTTATAGTTTTGAATCCTAAATACCTTCCTAAGTCTTTACTCTAAATATTTAGGTACGATATGGTTTAAAACCCATAATAAAAGAATAAAAAGAATAAACATCAAAACAAGGCTTCTACTACCAATTCTCTTTTAATTCAAATACTATAATATTTTTATTCTTTTATTACCATCATTAAATGAGGATCATCAAATATGGTGCTAGTATAGAGATCTTGATAGAAACTCCCATGGAAACTCCACTAAGGTTATTGATTTCATCATGGGGTACCAAAACATCCAAGGCAAGGTACTGAAAATATCCACGCCTATCGTTTTATACACTATCTTTGTATCAATTCTTTTATATCTTTGGATTTTAACAAATTATTATTTATGTATCTTTATAATTTATAATTTTTTTAAATTTTTTTATAAAGTTGATTCTAAGTTTTTTATTAAGTTTTTATATTTGAATAATAATTTCAAGTGATATATTATTTAAATACATATTTTTAATAAATAATTTTTTTGAATATGATAAAAATAAATAAATAAATAAATAAATAAATAAATAATTAATTATTATTAAATATCTAAAATTTCAATATATATTTTATTAAACTTTTAAAAATAAATTTATTGATTAAATATTATTTATAAAAAATAACAAGCATTTAAATATGAAATTATTTTTTATCAAATCATATTTTAGTGTAACACAATGTGCAATAAGTTAGATTATAAATTAACATTTAGAATTACTTTCGGACTTTTTATGATACTTTAATCTAAGTATAAATATAAATATAATTAAATAAAATTAATTAATCTTAATTTTTTAAAATACTAAATAAAAATAAAAATAAAAATAATTTATAAAAAATTATTTTTATTAAGAAAGTTAATTAATAATACACAAATACATATAAACCAATAAAAATCTAATATGTTAGAAAATTATTATATCAAAAAATAAAAATAAAATAATTTTGGCTTCTTTAAATATTAAAAAGTTTAAAAAGCATAAAATAACAAAGACAATTTTTTTGACAAATGTTATGGTAAAATAACATCTTATAGCTAAAATAAAATTATTAATCTTAGTTAAATTTATTTTAAATAATTACTAAGTGTACAATATTGTAAAGAATTAAAAACATTAATAGTAGATAATACCTAAAATAAATAAATATAAAAATTTATAATTCAACATTAGTAATTAATATCAATTTAATATCAATTAATATATAATAGAGTTGCTACAAATATATTATAAAAGTAAATACATTATTCTAAAAAAACATTCTAAAATAAATGCTAAATTATTTATAAGTTTTTTTAAACATTCCATATTAAAAAAATGATTTTTTTTTTTTTTTTTTTTTTTTTTTTTTAAATTTATTGGAAAAAAAGCACTTTGAAGCTAGTATGGATTTATAAAGAATAATATAGAAGCTTCTTAGATTTAAAATAGATTTTAAATCTAAAACTATATTATATATATAAGGCTATATAATATTTTAAAATTAAAAATATTACTATCCTTAATATAATTTATATAAATATAATAATGCATATTTAAAAACTATATTATAGATAAAAATAATTTGTTGATTTTTAACTATATTATGAAAATTCATAAAAATTTATTTTATTACTTTATGTAAAATATATTATTACATGTATTTTTTTTTTGATTCAATTCAGTTTATAATTATTATTTTTTATTGTTTTTTATATTTTACATTCACAATGAGAGTTATTAAATTTCAAAGAATCTTTATATAACTCAAAAGTTGGAATTATTACTAAAGTCTTTAATCTAAGCTAAAAGTATAAAATTTTGTGTTGTAATTTATATATATATATATATATATATATATATATTTATAACTGATAGAATTTATATTATTTGATCAATAATCTAATTTTTTAAATTTTTAGTTAAATTATATTAATACAAAAGTAAATAAATATCAATAAAAATAATTCTTTACTATAATATATTTTAAAATATAATTTTATGTAGTTATATATATATATATATATATATATAATATATAATTTATTTTAACTTTAAATTCTCTCTCTCTCTCTCTCTCTCTCTCTCTATATATATATATATATATATATATCTAAATGATTGATTTTCTAATATTTAAAAAAACTAATTTAATTAGACTTTTAAAATTAAAAAATATATTTTAAAGATTAAAAAGAAATAAAAATGGCTATTTCTAATTATAAAGAGAATAGATAGTCTTGAACCTAGATTTGATGTACAAAAAATATTTTGATAAGATTGATAATAATCTTGGCTGTATCTTTATATATACTAGCTAACAAAAAAATATGTAGAAATTTTATAATTACTACAAGATTTATAACACATGTGCAATTTATGAAATTCTTATATAGTAGCTTTTTAGATCCATCAAAATTCTTAAAGAAGTTTTGTACCCACATGGTATATCTCAAGACACTCCTAGATCTAAATTAACTCTAAAATATTTTTACAATGCTTTACAAATAAGATATTATTAATCTAATCTTTTTTTATTTATTTTTACTTCTATTATTTAACTTATTTATATTATTTTATATTATCTTTTATTCTAAAAATAATTTTTATAAAAATTAATGATATTTTAAGCTAGGTTAAAAGTGAATATACTCTAAAATACATCATATAACATTTGCTACAAACTTTGATTTTTGTTCTACACTAAGGTGATTAATGGATATTTTCAACTATTGATAAAATATTATATGTAAAAATCACTACTTGATTTTTTATTACTTTAGAAGTCTTTATAATTATCTTTCATTTAACCACTTAATACCATGAAATACATATTCTATCTCTTGTAACCTCACCAAACACCAATATTCTCTTTTAAGATTGTAGTGCTTACTACATAGTATTTTATCATGTATTTGAAATAACATATGAATATATATATATATATATATATATATATATATATAATTTTCAAAAGAAAAATTTATAAATAATCTAAATTAGCTATAATTTAGCTTTAAAAATACTAGCCCTTAAGTCCAATTTACTAACAATCTTTTTATTGTGTGAAAATAATATGTACACAATATATTTAGATAATTTTTCTAAGTTTTTTAATATTCAAATAACAAAAAAATAGAAAAATATAAAAAATAGAAAGTTATAAAAATTTCTATATATAATTTGGATCTACAAGTATCTTTGGGTGCATCATATAGAAGCTTTACTAAAAGTTTTACAAAATTGACAAACTATTATATTATTCTCTTACAACTTAGGCACTTATTTTATAATTATTATATTCTTTAAAAAAAAAAAAAAATTATATGATTTTCTTGTAAGAAAAAAAATAAAATTATATATATATATATATATATATATATATATATATATATATATATATATAAACTTATTGTCAAGGACAATAACTGGATGAAGTCAAATAAACAAGTGAGACCTCTCTCAAAGAAATAAATATAAAGACGTATATATATTAAAAGAACTAGAATGGCTAATGCCAAAAGACAAGAAAACTAGAGACTCTTGAATTAGACTGGAAATAAGAAAGGAGTTGACAAGAGTGAAGAAGGCTTCACTCTTGTCTCTATTTATACTATCTACCTAAGAGCTAAGTGGCGAAGTTCTATAAGACCTCCAACACGTATCCAATTTACAAGACACGTGTCCAAGTTGCAAGACACGTGTCGAACTTACAGGGCAAGTTTTCTATATGTTCGCCATGTATTTAGCTTGGTCTTCAAGCTACCAACATGTGCGACATGTGGCTAACTTATTGACCAAGTTTCTAATCCAAAAGTCTACTATGGACACTTATAAAGTCAAAGCAGCGTCTATGAAGTTTCTAGGAAGTTTCTCTAAAGATATTATGGAACTAACCTGCTTTT
>JAWRVF010000685.1:42500-198815 GCA_036785485.1 Physcomitrellopsis africana | reverse complement strand
ACTTATAGCTTTTTACTTGGTCGACGGAAGTGTTAATTACGTTTTGAGAAAAATGAAGTCTACGAAAATTCCAATCTATCTTAGGATTATATTTTTCTAACTATGATAGACCTAAAATAACTGGATTAGACGGAGATTTAATTATGTTAAAGGTTACGTAACTATTATGATCGTCTATTGTTACTTTTATAGGGTGGGTCTCATGAGTGACATCTCCAGAAGACAATGGATGACCATCTATGACTTCTACATGTACAGGTTTAGTTTTTTGTACTAGAGGTATTTTACGACTTCTAACAAATTGTTCATCTAAAAAACATGCTGAGGCTCCTGAATCTAATAAAGCAGAGACTTTGTGGTTTTTAGGTCCTAAATATAGTTCTATTATAAAACAAGGAGAGGGTTCTAAAGAGAGGATAGGACCTTCTTTAGGAATTGTACAAGATTCTAGCTGCACGGTCCCTATTGTAGTTGGATAAATTTGTTTTCCGACATGTTGTCTCCTTTGACCACCGTACCCCTCATTTTATAGTTGCGTCATTTCTTTGGGCAATGTTGAGCAGTGTGCTTAGGTTCTCCATAATATAAGCATAATCCTCCCTGGCGACGACAAATCTTTTCTTGCTCAGTAAGAGGTTTGAAATGTACTGCGTCAATTTGCATGTCTTCTACTTCCAAATGTACATTTGATGAAGATGTTGTCATTGAGTAATAACGTTGAGTTTCCCTTGTACGATTCTCGGATTGAAACTCAAAAAGTCGATTGTCACACTTTACAGTAAAATCGATTGCTTGACTCAATGTTTGAGGATCAGGTAAATTGAGCATCAATTTCTTTACTTCATATTGCAATCCATAAAAAAATTGACTGATGAGTGCAGCATCATCCCACTTGATATCGATTGCAAGTTGTCAAAATTGTGAAGCATACACTGTTACAGAGCGGTTTTCTTGTCGTAAAATTTGGATCTTGTTTGTTGCAACACGAGCTGCATCGTGTTCACCATACATAGATCAAAACTCCACCAAAAAAGCTTCCAAATTGTCCAGTATGGGATTTTGTTGTTCAAGAAAGGACGAAAACCATGATAATGCAGAATCAAAAAGTAGAGTTCCAATAAACCTGACTTGTGATCCTGGAGTTGGATAGCTTTGTGGTTGAAATTCGATTGCCAATTGTACTTGATTGATGAACCCTCGAAACTTTGATCTCATACCATCAAATTTCTCGGGTAAGGCAATTCTTTGTTCTCTGGCGCTTACAAGGTGTTCTACAATTGGAGAAGGAATGTGATTTGATGCAGGTGTTGAAGCAGCTCCAATCATCTCTACATCTCCGCTTTCTGCTATTCTTGTTCTTCCTTGTGGTGGTAGATTGAGTTGATGCATTGCAAGCATTAACTCCCTTAATTGTTCTTGCATTTGTGCCATTGCAGTCTTCATTTCGATAAGCTCTGCCATAATAACACTAAGAAGAAAAGAACTATGTGATATTGCACAAGGCAAAAAAAAAAAAAGAAGACTTGATAACAAAAAAAATGCTAAGAACAATATCAGTTAAGTGGGGTAATCCACTGACTTCTAACTGCGGCTTATGTCAGAAGGGTAATCACTCTTCTCCAGAAAGGAAATATTTCGATATTATAGTGTCTTTCTTGTCAATACAGCCGAGAGACGAGAACTCAGGCAATAAGTAAGTGAAAAAGCAGCTCCGAAATATAATAAAATAGAAACAAGGTAGTGTATATATTAAATGAAACTGGAATGGCTATTGCCAAAAGAAGACACTAGAGACTCTTGAAATCAAACTAGAAACAAGAAAGGAGTTGACAAGAGTGAAGAAGGCTTCACTCTTGTCTCTATTTATACTATCTACCTAAGAGCTAAGTGGCGACGTTCTATAGGACCTCCAACACGTATCCAATTTACAAGACATGTGTCCAAGTTGCAAGACACGTGTCGAACTTGCAAGGCAAGTTTCCTATATGTTCGCCACGTATTTAGCTTGGTCTTCAAGCTACCAACATGTACGACATGTGGCTAACTTATTGACCAAGTTTCTAATCCAAAAGTCTACTATAGACACTTATAAAGTCAAAGCAGCGTCTATGAAGTTTCTAGGAAGCTTCTCTAAAGATATTATCGAATTAACCTGCTTTTACCTTCTTTTATCTAGTTCTATCTGATCATATAGGTAACTATGTATATGTCCGTGACAGTAATTGCTTGAAGCTTTTGAAGGCCAAAACACAAAAGAATTATAAAATAACAAGCAAGCTAAGCAAAAAGAGAGGAACTTGAATAATTTTGTGATATTAAATTATTCAGCTACATGATCCCTATCGTAACTAAACATCTTCGTTTTTTTAAATGATTGTACTTTTGGTTTTAATGATGTATTGATTTTGTTTCTTTGGATAATTGTCAGCCTTGAGGCTTTCTTCTCCACAATACAAACATAGACCTTCTTCAATTCAACACATCTTTTCTTATAGATTAAGAAGTTTAAAATGTATTGCATCAAGCTATATATCTTTTATTTTTGAATGTAAATTCAGACTACTTATTGATGTAGCAGAAGTGTATCAGATTATATATTGTCTTCTTAAAGCCTATAAATATTGATCTTGATGATGTTGGAATTATTAATTGTCATATTTCATAGCTTGGCTAATGGTTTCATTGAGTGATTGTGGATCTAAAAGCAATAATAACAAATTCTTTATATCATCTCTTAATCCCTAATAGAATTGATTGATTAAGGCTTTTTTTATCTCAATTGAGGTCACATGTTAATTGCCTAAAATTAGATGCATAGACTAATACAGAACAAGCCTCTTATTGTAATGCTTGAATCTTGCTTGTTGTCTAATGAGCCTTACTATATTCTCCAAATGCTTCAGCAAATGCTTCTATAAAAGCTTCAAGGTTGCTTAAAATTGGTGATTTCTTCTTAAACAAAGGAGGAAATTACAATAATGTTTGTCCCATAAATAAAGTGCTAGTAAATCCAATCCATGATTCTTTTGTTGGATAAGTATTAGGTTGTAGAACCGTTATCAATTGAATTTGGTTGACAAATATTTAAAACTTTGAACATGTATCATCATATTTTTCCAAAAGACTAACTTGAGGCTTCTTACATTGTTGAACAAGTAGATTTCTTTGGCGTAGCATAGATAGTAATACATCCTCAAGTGCAAAAGATATAGTCTAAATTGTGGTACTTCAAATATTGCATTGTTATGAAGTTTTGCAATAAATCCTTCAATCTTTGTAGTCCTAGTAGATAAAGTAGTAAAAGCACTTATAATAGCATCTAACTTGGACTCAGAAGATTTGGTCATATTAATCTTTTGGCCTCTAATTATTCTAAGAAAAAAAAAAAAAAAAAAAAAATCTATAAGAGGATAATATCAATTTAAATGAAGATAATCTACAACCTCTAAAGTGCTAATATACCTTCAAAAAGAAATATAATCTATTTTCTAACAAAAAAGATCTAACTTTGATATTTAAGATGAAGGCAATTTTGACAAATTGTTAAGGATACAAGAATACACAATAGGAGACTTGAATTAGAAAGAAGTTTTAAAAAGAAATCAATAAGAATTTAAATTATTTAGATGAATACATGAATAATATTAAGAAAGGTGAACTAAAATTCTAAGAGATACATTATTAAGACTAAACAACTCTTCAACCTTGACTCCAATATATATCCTTATCTAGGAAGCTTTTTGAGTGATTTCCATCAAATCAAGAAGCTTCTTGAGTAGCTTCTACCAATTTGGAAGCTTCTTGAGCTCCTTCTATCAATTTGGAAGCTTCTCAAGGTCCTTCTACTAATTACTAAGCTTCTTGAGTTACTTCTACCAACTAAAAAGCTTCTTAAGCAACTTCGACTAATTAAAAAAAAACCTCTAGAATGTTCTAGGAGATTTTATAAACTTTTGAAGTATATGTCCTTAATACAAAAATATTCTTAACATAGGTTTTGCCTATAATTAATAAACTTTGATATAATAAATTGATATTAAATTTTATATTTAAAAATTGGTATTTGATAAGAATACAACAATTTAACAACAACTAAAAGTAGTCAATGAGCCTCTCTAACTTGCAACAAAGATTAAACTAAAATTCAAAATTGTTGGATTATGAATCAATCTATATCTACAATACTAAAATTTGAACAATAAGATTATTGAAGAAGTACCAAAATCTAAATTATAAGTAATAAATCTTTATATATATATATTTTTTTATATATTAAATATTCCTAAATTAGATGATTCTATTAACAAAATATTTATTTAATTAATATAATATCTAAAATTAATAAATATATATATATATATATATATATATATATATATATATTATCTTCTAATAATTTTGTAAAGATTCATATCCTTGATGTCATATGTCTTTATAAAAATCATTTTAATATCTTTTTAATTTCATTATTTTTTTATTTTTTTATATTTGAATTTCTTCTTTCTTATTTTTTTATAGCTAAATTATCTTTTCACAAGTTTTTTCATATTCATGTTCTTAATATAAAATATGCTAACTTAAAAAAATTAATAATTTAAATTTTAAACATATTTTTTATATGCTATATAAATCAAATAAATATATTATTAATTCATTCACTATATTATTTATATTACCTTTATTTGAATGACTTTAGTAATAATTAATACTTGAATTCTAATATTATAAGTTCAAAACAACATAATATCTTTATTACAAATCAGTATCTTAATTATACCACCACAAGTTAAAATTTATAAATGATAAAAGTTTAGAAAATAGTAACCCTCTACTTACATTAAATAATTTATAAATAATGTATATAATAGTGTAAATAATTATCAAATACAAACAATTCTTTTGAAATGTAATAATACTCTTGCAAAAAGTATGATATTGTATATATAAGATGCATAATTGGTAGCATAATAATCCACCATTTTAGAAATATTTCAATCTATAAGTACTCACAATGTCTGCAAATATAATGTTATAAAAAAAAAACTTGTAATAGCTACACTTATGTCATACAAAGAACAATCTTTGAAATTAAAAAGACAAGTAATTCTACATACACCTTATAACCTTAAAAATTATATGCAAAAATTATGCACAATAAATGGAGAATAATAAATAATATATTTCAAAGTATACTAATATTAATTAATAATATTCAAAGAAGATGCTTGTAATATAAAATAATATGTATTGTAAAGAAGGAATGCAATTATTTCAAAATTCTTTTCTAATTTTTCAATATATGCTATAAATATATTATAAAGAAGCGTACTTGTGATCTATATTAAGCTTCTTTTATCTATTATATTTAATCCACAAGCTAGAAGTATAACATGTGATCAACCACAATGAGAAAGAAATACATGTAGATGCAGGTCAACACTTTGAAATTGCACTTAATCAAATATGAATTCACAAAATAGAAGCAAAAAGATGTGCATCTTTGATAGTATGCTCATACAACTTTAGATATTGATCAATTGGAGTGACGTCTCAACTCATATCTATGCGCATCACCTTTTGTATAAGGATTTTTTACTATTATGGCTATTATTTGAAGTATCAAAATATCCAATCTAAAGTATTTGCAAATACCTACAATAGGCAATCACTTGAACGTGTTTAGCATGAAAAGATGCAAGTTAGAGTATAGAGCTAAATAACATTTAAGACATTAAAAAGAATGTTTCTAAATAACTTTGATTAAAACAAAAATCATGCACTTTCTCAATTAGTTCACTTTGCTTCTCTTTGGCCACATACTATTGGTGCATTTGTTATCTTCTAAGAACATGTCATATATTACATTGCATTCCTAAATAGATGGTATTTATAACAATCTTTTTATTAACTAATTAAAGATTGTTTTTATAACCTTATTTTATTTATATTTAACTATTTATAATTTACATTCACTTTATAACCAACAAGTTATCTTTATTCTATTACTTGTTATATTTTTTTTATTGCAAGTTAATACTATACAATTGTATTGTTGCTTATTATCTTTAAAATAAACAATCAGGATATATTGCAATTTAAATAAGAAAAAATTCTTGATATTCTAATAAAAAAGACTTGTTATTCTTGAACAATGTTATATCTTGCACAAATCTACTTTCTAATCTATAATAAAATAAAATGTATTCTAAGCTTCTATACTTGGAAAAAGATGTGTATGTTCTTACTTTGCAATGTTCTACAAAATAAAAGAGCATGATGAAGTTCTATTATCCTTGTACAAATTGTATTGTACAACTTGTTATCTAAATAATCTATATCTTTTAAGAAGTTCTAAAACTAACTTGATCCTTATTATATAAACTACTAATCTCCAAATTTTGTTCTAATTGAGCATGTCACACAACCTTAATTTTTCAAAAACAATAATTTTTTACAAATTCTCTACACAATCGTCATAACATTTTTTTTAAGAAAGTATGATATTTCATTCCATTAGTCATGTACTAAACCTACTTCAATGAAGCACTACTCTTTCTAGGAAACATGTGAGTCACATATGTTACACCATTTATATAAAGCTCTATACAATCAAAAGCAATTTCTTATATTAATTTGAAACTAATCAAAATATTTTTGGTTTATTTATAAGTATTTAATCCTATAAAAGATAATATTTTTAAAAGAATTTTTAAAATATAATAGGAAAGACAAACAAATGGTGAAGAGTTGTTATTGACTTGGTAATATTTACTTACTAAAAACAAGATCCACAACTCAAAGAAGGAGAGCATTGCAACCAAGTACAACAATAGGTGAAGATAAAAAAAAAAATGCAGCGTAGAACATTTCATTTAGAAAAAGACTCCTCAGACATCCTCACTAGCTCAGAAAAGCTTGCCAGTAAGAGCCACTATTGCATCCACAAACTGCAAAGCGGATATACAATATAAATAAATTCAAATATTTGGTAGTTTTTCACAATAGGAAATAATCTACTGCAAGTTCTGTGGAGACCAGGCTTCCAAGTACCAATTGCATTTTCCAGACACACGGCACATGAAAGTATATAGTATCATTAGTTCAGCTCTACACTCGGCACGCATACACAGCTCAACCACTTGCTAACCCGCCTTAAACCATCCGTGTTCACCTTCAACCACTTCACACAATTATCTCTCAGAACGATCAACCGGTGTGGAGAATGATGTGAGAACCACTGTCGGTGTCAATTATGTCACTGAGCTCCCCCACGTTGAGGTTAAATGTGGCTTTCTCGAATGGCTCCTGCATCTGACCACGACCAAACCATCCTGTATCATTCACATCAAGACGAGGTTAAGAACGTGTGTGCAGAGCACTTAGATCTACGTGAAACAATCACGCATTATTCACTCGCAATCAGGGCAGGAGATGTGGAAATAAAGCTTTGAGCGACACTACGCAGAAAAGCGACTTGAACATTCCATAGCTGGATAGAGGATACAAAGCCAGTCACGGAAGAGACTACACAAAAGCGAGGACTTAAAAGATCTCTGAAAATCAAAGTAATATGTAGAGGAATTCGGGACCCCAGTTGGTACATGACCGCAATACAGAAACAAACAAAATAAATAAATAATACAAAAAAATCTGAAGCAATTGCAATAAAATTAAATCCTGAAGGATAAACAAGCACGGACAATGAAAGAGAAAAATCTGCAGAAGAATCACTCTGAAAAGTTGTGTCGACTAAAAGGCATATCCCTTGATAAATGCAGAACTCAGCGGTGCCAGTGAGACAAGTTAGACTGGAAAAATAGACATTACGATCACTGCAAACCTCTGACAAATACATGTATCTCGACAAAAATCTGCATGGATGATGGATGTGTAGTTCATTTACGTCACCTCTGCTACCAAACCCTTATTCAGAAACCGGGGGTAAAAGCAATTTCCCAATCGTTATCGACACACTCGAGGGATTCAACCACGGACAGAAAGAAAAAAATTGGAGAGGGGGAGGCAAGCACGTGCGCAGATGAGCGTGGAAGCAAAGACAAGTACCCAGATCACCGCCTCGCTTAGCGGAAGTGCAGTCGGAGTTCTGCTTGGCCAAGTCAACAACTGACGATTCTACAACAACAACAACATCATATGAGCGAGGGAGACGTGGATTCGCAAAGGATGCGTACCACCAGATTGAGGTGGTGCAATGGATCACACAAGGAAGCGATCGCAGGAAATATCTGCGAGTGGGGGTAGAATGTGAGGGGCAATGGGGAGGAGGGGCTTCATCGCATCGCAACTGTCCATTTGCACCTCGCCCACGCAGCCATCGATCCTTTATTCATCGCCCCCTCTCGATTCCTGAATCCTGGACAGCGCCACTCCGACGTCGGGGCTGAGGAATCCGAGATTCTCCCTCGTCAGCCATCGCTGCGTCGCTGCAAAGTGGCATCCCCCCCCCCCCCCCCGCGGAGGGGGTTTAATGGGTAGACTCGCATCTCTGGCTCAGCAATTTGCCCGGCCCCGAGCTCTTCTGCAGCGTCGTCGCCACCACCTGGCACCCAAAGCGCTTCCACTTGGACCTCCTGTCCGTGATCAAGTACCGAGTGTCGAAGTAAAACTCCACAACGATTTTGCCGGCGTTGCTCCGCAGCTCTGCCTCCAGGACCGGACTATCTGTTGCCGCAGCGGGGCTTGCTCCCCCTTCACCGCCACCGGCAATACCCTGATCTCCCTCGGCTTCAAGGAGAACCCCACTGTTACCTCTTGTCTCAGAATGAGATCGCCCCTGTACTTGACGGCCACAACCATTTCTCGAAACGTGGTGAACCACTTCGCCACCGTGTTCGGACTCCATGTCGAGAGCGTCAGGTTGAAGTCGCTGCTCACCAGCCACTCTGAGTCGGGGTCGCCCACGGTGGTGTTCTGGTAGACGGCCATGTCGCGAATACTCACCGTCTGTAGTGAAATGCCTGGTGTTTTGTGGCAGCTACCTGTGATTAATGGTATGCACATGTGGCAGACGGTAAAAAAAAGCGACGAATAACACGACGAAAAGTATAGACATCCCTTGAAGAGAAAACAAGTTACGCTGTCCCAGCATCGTGAGTGGAGCGGCGGCTGCAAATTGGGCGCGAACGATGTAAGTTTGGTCTCCAACACAAGTCTGTGTTGTTGCAACTATCTCCGGAGACTGCGTTGTGCAAAGAACGATCAGAACTCTGGAAAGTATGTGCAAAAACTGGTTGCAAAATCATCGTAGCACAGGCCTGCAAGTGTTGGCCAGTCAGAAAAGAAAGCAATTTATAGGCAGAGTGTTCTTAAATTTGTGTTCGACTCACAATCATGTACGTGATTCCGGCAATCGGCAAGCTTCACAGTCGGCTGGTGGAATGCAGTCGATGCCGACTGTTATTGACAAATGTGAGGGAGAAGCATCACGTCAGACAGCTGGAACCTGAGCAGCTTCTGTGCAAGTTTCCTTTATTTGACTTTTCTGTCGAATGATTCTGTCGTATGAAATTAGTGTCGGACGTACGTTCACATAAGTTGTTCACATGAATTCTCTCACCTTTGATAAATCTAACATGGTATCAGAGCTAGTGTAGATCCCTAGAAGTTTATTTCATGTAAAATTGATTGTGAAATATAAAAGTCTTTGAACTTCTCAATGGAGGATTTAATCTGCAAGGCTCCTAAGTAAATTCCTCCTCAGTTGCTAATTGTATACAAGCATATATAAATATGGAAGCATATGAACAAATATATGTTACTTTACAAGATATATTACAATATTTAGAACCATTACCAACTTTATCATTAAAAATCATTCTTTACAACTATTGCATAAAGAATGCTCCTACAAGGCTTAAACCACATATTGAAGCAGCATGTGAAAAACACATCAAAGAAGATGTTAAAAACATAAAAGGAAGATCATTAAGGTTGTAATCTTGATGTGACGACAAAATAGACTTTATGCAGTAATTGCTTTAATGACTAATTGGTATGTAGACAATGGAGCCATACAACACATGTGTTATGAAAGTGATACTTTTACTAATTATCAAAGATATCTAAAATCAATTTTTGTTTCTATAAGAGATGATTGCATATCATATAGAATTAAAGACTATAGCATGAAGAAACTTATATTCAATATATATATATATATATATATATATATATTTTATTCTTTAACTTATTAAAAATCTATTATTTTATAAAAATAACTTAATAAGACAAGTATTAAAGTAAGAATCAAATGTGGATACTTTATATCAATCAAAATATTTGATCAAAAATAGCCAATTATAAATAAATTCTAACTTATATAAATTATGTGTTATTGTTATACTTAATAGAATAGAAATTATAACTCTTATATATATTTTTTAATATATAGTATTATTAATCTCAAATATTATGCTAATTAAAAGAATATTTTATCAACAAAATCATCTAAGTTAAAAAATATACAAAACTATAAGAAAGTAGGCACAAAAACTTACTATCTACTATCTAGGTTTTGGTGCCTCTGTCAAGGATGCAAGATAGCAAGTTAGCAAAGAACCAAGGAGAAGAATTCAGAATCAAATTAACTTCAAAAACAAAGAACTGGATGGACAAGAACAAGAATTAGATCAAGAACAAGAAACTGGATTAATATCAAGAACAATGCAACACTCTGGATTGCTCCAAGACTTGTATTGGCAAGACTGAGGTGCTCTTAATCTTGCCTCTTATTTATACTATGAAGACTTATGTCCTAATGGACCTTCTAAGAATATCTTAGAATATTCTAAAAGCTTAAAAAAGATTCTAGAAGACTCTAAAAAATCTATGGGAGGTCTTGGAAGGTTGAAGAAGATTCTAGAGGGTCCTAAAAATATCTTAGAATATTCTAGAAGTTTGAGGAAGATTTTGGAAGACTCTAAAAAATCCACAAGAGGTCTTGGAAGGTTGAAGAGGATTCTAGAAGATTCTAGAAGATTCTAGAAAGCTATAGAAGGTTCTAAAAGATTACAAAAAGTTCTAGTAGTGGCTTAAAGTATGTCCGTGACAACCTCTTTAAAATAAAATGTAATGTTTGGACTTTGGCACTTTAGACATAAATCAATCTATAGTCGAGCAGTCTAAAAATTTAGCCAAATCCTACTACAAATTATAGAGACCTATTAATTATGTCAAAATGTTATTAGATTGTTGTATCTCTTATCAATTACCAATTTGTAAATACTCAACTCAACAACTTTTCTTATGTTGAAGTTAATAGATTGTAGGCAAAGCCTATGTCAAGAAGATTTTTATACCAACTATTGTTTTAAACTAGACTATATACAACTCAACATCAATAAAAAATATAAAAGACTAAGATAGGACAAAATGAAAATGAAAACACTATATTGCACAAGTAATTCAAATAGACTTTTAGATTCAAACAAAATAATAATAGTAATAAAAGAAAGGTTGTTTTGATACAATCTTGTTGTATATTTATATTACTCTTAATTAATTATGGCAACTAGCTATCTTTTTCTTAGCAACTACTTATTATCCTACATTGATCTAATCTAACCTGGATGTTTGATTTTTAGGTGTATGAAATATTTCTAACCCACTTTGGACCCTTTTGATCTACTATCTAGATTCTAGTTTGACCTAATTTAGGTGTCTAATTCTTAAGTGGGTTGGATAGCCTTGACCTTCCTTGGACTTGTTAGTCATATTTTTTAGACCCTATTGATCTGGATCTATTATTTAGTTATCCATGTTAATGAACAAGCATCTAAGATTGGATCACATCAATTGAAACAAATTAAAAGAAGCTTAAATAATATCTAAAAAAATAGATTTTTTTGATAAAAATGATAAAATCTTATATTAATCATATATTATTAATAAACAATATAAAAAAAAAAATCTCCAAAATTGTATACAAGAGCCACTCAATTATTAGAACTTGTATATTCTAAAATATTTGGATTTATGCAACTCAACATATATATAAATTATAAGTATTTTTCACATATTTGTATATTATAAAAGTATTGCTAAAAATCAAAAATCAAAATCAAAAAATGATATCTAATTGAGAAGAAAAAAAATATTTTTTTACAATTTAATGATTAAGTTTTTATATTGTCTAAGTTAATTTTGTCAAATTTTTAAGAACATAAATCTAAATATAAATCTAGTAATAAATTAAAAAAGATAATTTATATTATTAAAAAAGAATAAAATAAGTAATAAATAAATATAGACATAAGATTTTAAAAAAACTAGATTAATTATTATCAAATACAAAAAATGTAAAGTATCTTGAACCAAGCTTAGAATACAAGAAAAAGATTGATAAGATTGAAGATGGCTTCAATCTTGCTTCTATATATATTAGCTAAAATTCAAGCCATGTGTAAGCTTCCTAAGAACCACATTGTTTGTGGTCCAAGCATCCAAGTTATATGTCACTTTCATGGCAACTTCCTACAAATAAAAAAATTTAAGAAAAATTGTAGTTTTTGTAGTTACATGGCAAATTTAGAAAAATTTGAAGATCTAATTCATGTTTAAAAAACTTCATCAATGTTTCTTCAAAAAAATATTATCTAACTAATGCGTTTACACTAACATCTTTTACTTCTATTTATTTAAGTAATATAAGCATTTATTATACCTCCACTTTCTCCCTCCCTTCCAAAGTAAGCAAGAAGTGGAACACTATGGACAAGTCAACACCTAAATAATACAAATGCAAAGAGGGTCAGCATTCCTTATTTCTCACAACTTTATAATCAATGGAGATCCTCTCCTAAGAGGCTTGCCTATGTGCTCAATGTGGAGTCTTGCCCAAATGTCTAGATCTTAATTGTTTAAACCAGTTTCATAATTCTTTACATGGATGAGTAGACCAGCCCAGTCTGGGGGCTGGTCTGTGGATGCGCAAGATTTAGAGCGTTTCAAAATTCACAAATGCCAAACTCAGCAGCATTCCGGATCCTCTAAGAGTGTGTCCGTCAGGATTCGATCCCTAGTCGATTACTGTTACCCGTGGCTGAGGTGGATGGTAGGCCCGCGGCTCAGCGAGGAACCCAAATTCCTTGAAAACAAGATCCTGGCTTTGGCAGCAGGGTAAGGCCCCGTAAGGAGACGGTCATAGGGTCCATAACAGCGAGCACACCCATCACCACCAGTACGAGTGAGGTGAGCGAGGAGAAGGCGGGAGGGAGGGAGGAGCAGGTTCAGCTGCGTCTCCGCCACAGCTCTGCCTGCGCCCTTATTCGCAATTTATCGCCGTTGAACACCGAATAGGCGTAGTCTCTCGCTGCTGTTGCAGCTTCTCTCGCACCGAGTTGACGCACTGGAGGGGCTTTGGGGGAGGGGGAGGAGGAGGAGGAGGAATTCGGGACCTTCGAGGTTGAGGTTGGAAGATTGATGCAGGGGGGAGCATCGTCCAGTGGCGGCCCTGGATCGCTGGGCCAGCAGGTGAGGCAAATGGGGGCACCGTCGGGAGGGGGAGGAGGAGGAGGAGGGTCCAGTGCGAAACGGGGGAAGGGCCCTTTGGGAGGATCAGTTCGGGTTGGAATGCGTCCAAAATCCGTGGGGGCGAACAATGCGGGCGGGAATGCGTCGTCTGCATTCAAGACGGCAGACGTGATGCCCGCAGCGATGCGGAAGAAGCAGAAAGTGGCGGAGAGGCGTATCCCTGACAAGGTTTCTACGCTGTTGCCAGAAGGTGCGGTGTACACCGAGCTCGTGGAGTTTGAGGCGCGCGTGGATGCGGCATTGGCCAGGAAAAAGCTCGATATTCAGGAGGTTGTGCGATTGCCGCCCCCTGTGGAGCGTGTTTTGAGAATTCATGTCTTTAACACTTTTGAGAATCAAACCCAAAACCCTAATCTTCCGTTTCAGCAGCATTACGCGGAGCCTCCTCCGTCGTGGACACTGAAAATTATGGGGCATGTTCTGGAGAGTGATGATGCGGAGCCTGTCGATGGGAATGGCCCGAAGCCGGCGAACCCGTCGTTGCCTAAATTGTCATCGTTTTTCAAGAGAATTACCATCCAATTAGATCCGATGCATTACCCGGATAATAATACGATTGTATGGGATAGTGCCAGGGCTTCTGAGCATGTTGAGGGTTTCGAGATTAAGAGACGGGGAAATGTTGAGTGTGATGTTAGCATACGGTTGGAAATGGATCATTCCCCGGAGAGGTTTAAGCTGTCACCTGCTCTGGCTAAAGTTCTTGGCGTTGAGGTGGATTCACGGACGCATACATGTGCGGCCGTGTGGCAATATATCAAGATCAAGAAGCTCCAGAATCATGTGGACCCGACCATGATCGACTGTGATGCTGCATTGCGAAGAGTTTTCGGTGACGAGAGAATAAAATTTGCGTCAATTTCTGCAAGACTACACCAGCATTTGAGTCCTCTACAACCCATACATCTGCAGCATAGAATTAAGGTGTCGGGGAGTATCCCAGCAGGAAACGCATGCTATGATATCAGCGTCAACCTTCCAGCGCCTTTACTGAAAGAAATGAATCAGTTCCTGACCAACATTGAGAAGCATAGGGATATCGATCTACATGATGACGTGATAGAAAACACTATACGGAAAATCAGCGAGCATCGCCGGAGGCGTGCTTACTTTCTGGGATTCAGTGACTCTCCGGTGGATTTCATCAATGGCTTGGTTGCTTCTCAAAGTCGGGACCTTAAAATGGTTGTTGGACAGAACAGTCGGAACGCGGAGAAGGAGCGAAGATCTGACTTCTACAATCAGCCATGGTGTGTGCCTTTTGACCTTACGGTCATTGATACTTTTGCTCGAGGCTTCAACTACATAACGCATTATTTTAGTATCGTAATCTTATGCTGGAACGTGTGAGTGCAGGGTGGAAGATTCAGTAATTCGCTATTTGAATCGACGACCAGCAAAGGCCTCTGAAGGTCCAGGGATCCATTCATAAGCACTTCAGGACTTCGTGCGCTTCATGATCATATTCTCTTGCTGTAAACTAGTGCGAACAGGTAACATCACCTCTTTGTGGAAGTTGCCATGTGTTCTAAGTCTATATCCTCGCTCTACTCTTTTTGAGGCACGGATAGATTTGGTTACGTACGATGCAATATTGTGTACTATCGAGTTGCGTTCATGCTGACAAAAGGAATCACTTCCTCATACACATGGGTCATGTTGATAAGAGCTGATGAATTCTCTGGAAGATCCAGTTCCACTGTTTGCTTCACATGATTTATCTTTTTATTTGTTTGTGAATGAGAAACAGAATTCCGAAATTTTAAAGCCGATTCCAAAAGGTGAGGAAGTCGTGGATTCTGATCTCAAGTTTAACATGTTGCAGGCAGAAAAATCCCAGGCTGATCAGCATGTTTTGAAGTATTTGATGATGGCTGCTCACGACCGTGATATACACTTGATTACGTCTATGTACATTAGACAGGATACTATTTTTAACAGCCTTGACAGTCGGCATTGTCGGAAATCGTTTTACCAATTTCACTGCCTGGCGCATGATAGTGGTTTTGACTTTTTCATACGCATTTGCATGAAAAATTCATCTTCCATCATTTTGCCGGTCATGTTAGAATGGCCTTCGTAGGCATTTCTATAGTACTATAAATGCTACTCAGTGTAGTTTTCACAACTTATGTCGCACAAATAGGTGAAATCCTTGTGGAAGTAACTTTCCCAGCTCCAAGCTACATTTGTTCCAGATGACCAGCATTATGATGGAAACAAAATAGAAGGGATGTAGTGTATTTTGATTGTAAGAATTAACGTTAGGTGCTTGGTTAGGGTTTAGGGTTTAGTCCTTGAACAGCAGTTATGCCAAAGCATCCATAGACCTGGGAAAGGAACACCCCTTTCTGAGCTGGGACTTCAACATTATGCAGGAGAAGTAGACTTTCGATAGGTTCATGTTAGTGGTGCCCACTCTGGTTGGAGTCGACATTCAAGAACTGTTTCTCGATTCACTTGGGTTGTTTTTCTTTGCAGCTGCATCGACATGTGTTGGCACGGCTTCATTCAGTATCAAAAAATTTACTCTCTCCTGTTAGGTCATGTTGGATGATGAAGTCATGATTTTTTCATGTCTTGGTTCCGAAATAGAAATTAGCTTCAGGTCCATGAGGGGATGGAAATCTCAGGTTTAAAGCAAGTGAAATGAGTTGCTTATTAAATTTTGTGGATGCCAACTTGATTCCTATCTCCCTATTTAAGTTCCACCACATGTACTATCTATCAAATTCTATGTATGATACTAATTTCTGCCCACAATATTCTAACAAACAATCTAATGAATCATTTATCAATATATTCTATTTTTCAATTATCCCTTTTAATGGAAAACTTTAAATACTTTTTTGCTACTAAAATGTACAATGATTAGTATCACCTGAAGTGATTAAGCAGTACATTTTAGGTCAGACAGGCCGGATTTGATTACGTATCTACAACGAGAACTATCAAATTATTCAATTCAAGACTGGCAGTGAGAATTTATGGAAATCACTGTGACTGAAAGTATGAATCATTATGGTCAACTAGTACATATTTATCATTAATCATTGCAAATTTTTTTATTCATGAGACCGAAAACTTTACTGAATAATGTTGTGCACAGAGGAAGTCAATTTTTTGAATCTATTGTCCACTGCTATTTTTTCTTTTCTCTATGATAGTAATTATTTGTTTATTTATTTTAATGTAGATTTGAAGATCATAGATCACAAATGGTTTTAGGTAAATTTATTTTGAGTTCTTAATTACCTATGCTATCGTAAATCTTATTTTAAAGTTACTGAAGCAAGTGAAATATGATGTCTTCACGTAACAAATTATTTTGAAAATCCTTGAATTTATAAGTTAAATCTTTGACATAAACCAACGCCTATTTTTTTTTCAAATCCTTAATAAGAATAAATAGCTGAGCAATAATAAAATAAAATAAAACAAATCATAAAAGCTCTAATTTTTTTCAATTTATACCATTATTTTTTATGTGTATGGGATATGAAAATGCTTTCAGTAGGGATTCAACTCTTTTGAAGAGAACTATCTCAAAACATTACACAATTAAAAACATAATAGCTTTGAAGTGATTAAATTAATACCTGATTTTGTTTATTTATATATAATTAGTAATCAAGTGTTTAAAACCAAATTATTCTATTTAAAATTTATGTGTGATTTGTAATAATTTTAAATTTAATTATTTTCTTTTACTAATTATTTAATTATCTTGTTCCAGAAGACTTTTAGTTGCCTACAGGCATCCCCTTTGGATGATAGATTGATAAATACTTTTATTATTATTAAAAAATAATATCATATTATATATATATATATATATATCCTGTTTTTAAATTCTTTGTACTACCTCTTGCATATCATTTTTTGAGTATATTTTTGATGTTACAATTCTTTTGAATACTATAATTCAAATATTTTATGTTTGTTTAAATTTTTTCTTCATTAAATTATCTATTTTAGAAGAAAATTTTCATCACAGAAGATGTTGATTCAATCTTTGTACTATATAAAGTTGGAGTTGTTCAATTAGTTTCAACTGTTTTTGTTCATTTAATTACTTCTAAAACAACCTTTCAAATTTGAAAATACACAAATTCTAACAAGTGGATATGCATTAGTACTTTTTTATAACTATTAATAGTTAAAATAAATATTAAATGTATAATTTCTTTAAGTGACATGTTTCAACAATGTGTCAAGACCCATCTCAGCAAAGATGAGAAATTTGAAGTTAAGATTAATTTGCATGCACTAGGTGTTTCACTTCCAATAGAACAACATAACCCTAAACTTGGTGGAGAGCATCAGAGGCATACTTGGGGATATCAATAACCCCACAAAAAATTGATTTGATAACTGTTGATGACTTTTTTGGCACTTCATTCATGAGGGTTTGTTGTCAAGATAAATGGGCATGCTAAAATTTGAACACAACTTTTGACAGATTTTTTAGTAGTTTTTGTACAGAGATAAATCATTTTTTCTTGGAACTTCTTGTGCAACTGGCCTTTGCTAAATGATTTGGTTGTAAGCAAACATTTAGAATTATTTTCTAGTCTAGGGTGTGGAAGCAATGTATAGTTACTAGCAACTTTTAGCACAAAGTTTCTGCATTATTACTAACAAAATGTTGGTTAAACCTAGAAAACTCACATATGTAGATTTCTGCCACATGAAATCCTATTGCCAGTAAAAATGTGTCATTAAATTAAATTTGGTTCTTGCAATTATTATTATAAACCTTTATTTTTAAAAAAATAAAGAAATAAATATAAAGCTTTGAAAACAAGATAAAATCATGGAGGCTTTTTGAGGAAAAAAAATATTTGAAATGAAACTCAAGAAATTTAAATTGGTACATAGTTTTCCTCAAGTACAAGCAAAATCTAACTTCTGTGGTTGATTTTTTTTTATTTTTTTTTAATTTGTTAGAGTTTAAGGACGAATATCATACCTCTATTCCTATAGAAGTGATTTTGCCAATATAATAATGTTAATAAAATTTCAAATTATTTGTATTAAAGATATAAATATTTTAATAATAAAACTGAAATTAGAACAACGTATATTAACTTGTGTACATTGCCAAAAAATTTCTTTATTTTAGTTAATTAGAATTTGGATTTTGAACTATTTTTAACCCTATAAAACCTTAACATGATTTT
Organism: Physcomitrellopsis africana; assembly: GCA_036785485.1. Taxonomy (NCBI): domain Eukaryota; kingdom Viridiplantae; phylum Streptophyta; class Bryopsida; order Funariales; family Funariaceae; genus Physcomitrellopsis; species Physcomitrellopsis africana. The sequence continues at coordinate 180,081 of JAWRVF010000685.1, read as the reverse complement.
TGCAATAGATATTTACAAATCACAAGGCTGTTATTTCTATTCTACTTATTTTTTTCTTAAAACAGTTGGTTATTTTTAAAAGTTGGCACTTCTGGTGTCTACTATAAACTTTCTATAAGCTATAAAACCATATATATATATATATATATATATTTTTTCAATAAATAATAAAAAAATCTTTAAATAAAAAATATTAAAAAATAATTTTATATGAGTATTTTATTTTAAATATTTGTTTAGAATAAAATCTATATATATTACAACTTTATACTTTTCGGAAAATGCAAACATCAAATACACAACCGGAGTTTTAAAGCAATATTTGAAGAATCTTGAGTGCAAATATATAAAAAATTAGATAGATTATAGAATTTAATCAATTTGGTTATAATGTAGTCATATTTTGATTACACACGAGTATTTGATTTTGATAATAAAATCTGATTTTAATACATATCAAAGTGTACAAAATATTATTTTGGTCTAATGAATAAATTGTATTTTCAAAAGAATCAGAATATATAAATAAGTCTGAAATATAAAAGCAATAGAATAAAAATTTTGATTTAGAAGAGGACATCAGTCTGCTTGAAAAAGAAAATTTTAATAGCACATGATTAACAAAGAAAAACTCGAAAATCAGCATAAATAAGCATGTAGGTTTTATGTACATATGTTTTTATAAACAAACACATACACTTCCAATAAGGTAGAATTTCGTACTTTTCCTGTGAAATTGATTTTCTTACAATACTAGAATTAACCTGAAGCTTGCAACTTAATAGTCTTTTGACTATTTAAGTAAGAAAATAAATTTCATATAGATAGAAATTAATCATCAAATTTTATATATATTTAAGTAAGAAAATAAATTATGGTGTGCAATGCAAGTTTAGTATAGTTTGTGGTGGTATCAGCAAAAACTGTGATGATATGTGGTAGATGGCAAGTTGTAGTGGTAGTAACAAAAATTATGGTAATATTAACAGAAATTGTGGTGACATTAGCAACACTCTCTCTCTCTATATATATATATATATAATTTGATGATTAATTTCTATCTAGATTTTGGCATTCTTAAAATATTGCATTTGTAAGAGAATTTTTGTACAATTGAAATTGCATTTTGAAGGCACTTGAGGCACATATTACACATCCTTGCTTGAATTGAGACAATCTTAAATATTAAACTTGACTTAATTTTTATTAATTTTTAATATGTCAATATAATTGTACAATCATGTATCATTTTAAACTAATATAAATTTAATGCCATATTTGTCTATAGTCTAAGATTTTAAACTTTGCATGCTCTCTATTTTTTTAACTTTTATTAAAAATAATATTGATATATTGATATATATATATATATATATGTATATACTCACATATATATTTTTTTTAAGATTGATATATATATACACACACATATATATATATGTATGTATTTTTAAGATTTAAAGCTTTATAAAAATACATAAGTACAAATTTAAAATTAAAAAAGATTTATAATTAGGAAATCAAAACTTCAATTTAGTTAGTTACTCAAGTTACACAATCTACTAAAACTTATGTAGACAAGACAATTACAATGATCAATACATTAAGATGGTGATTAAAATTAAAGATAAAATCAAATACTTTGATAAGTTTAAATACATACAACCAAGTTGTATTTATAAATGTCTAAATTATTATAAAAAGAAATAATAAATCTAAAGTTTATATTCTAAGAGCTCATTAGAACAAATAAATATTGTAAATAAACTAAAAAAAATAACGTAGAATCATAAAAATTAATTAATCTAATACTTAGACTAAAATATATATATATATATAAATATACATATATATATATATATATATATGATTTATTATATGAGATATCAATCAGTTTATTATATTAAGGATTTTTTTCTTTTTCTTTGTTTTTCTTTTTTTTTTATAGTTTAAAAGTTTGTGTGATTTAATAATTTTTAAAATTATATTATATAGTATTTTAAGCTTGCCAACTATGTAGGTAACAGAATGAGGTATTTTTATATCATGGAATATATATATATATATATATATATACATACTCTAATGAACAAAATGTACTATTAGAATTGGTGAATCTAAATATTAGAAGAAAAAGCACAAAACATATGCTTCTTATGCAAAGTACATAAATCAAATATGATTTTAAAATGTGAAAATAAAAATTTACAATTTTGAATTGAGATTAGATTTTTGAAGTTAGATTTTAGATTCTTCTCTAATTGATTATACAAGTTATACTATTTATTATTTTTCTAAAAATAGATTGTGGATGTAACAATATGATCTTATTTTTTGTTCAAGTAGTTATAAATATATTTTAAGATAAAATTTTAAATTGTGAACAAATCTTATACTTTTTGTGAGATTCTTCTAAAAAAATAAAGGTTTGATTAAAAGTTAAGAGTATTTTCAATTAAGTTATACTTTACAGTTAAATTTTTTTTGATTTATCGTTAATTTATATTTAAATATATAATAAAACACTAGTGCAAAAAATTGTTGATTATAGACATACTATACAAACTCAATGAAATATATAATGATATACTTGGCAATATAAAACTAAAACAAACAAAATATCACATCAAACAACCAAAAGTATCTAGTTGCAACATTACCACCACCAAAATGTAGAAAAATCTTTCAAAACAAAGCTCAAAGCAATCTCCAAAGTTCAAAACTTGCTTCTAACAAAAAAAAAAAAAACAAAGCACTCACAAACCAATATAGTTTGCAAGCACATTGCAACAATGTCTCCTTGCACTGCAACAATGCAAGATTCAATTGAGGACATTGAAGATTTTCGCACTTAAAAAAAAATTACACATAACCGAACCATCTCTCTAATCTATGTAAGCATGTATAGACAAGAGCTGGTTTGATGGAAATGCTCACCGCTCATCGACAAAACTTGTGAAGTATCAGCTTGCAAGAAAGTTGAGAATGGTTACCAGAAACTGGAGAATTATTTTACACTACGGAGCTCTAGCATCGCAGTTCCCTTTGAAGAGTACATCACTGAATGTCCCTGGAGTATTATATCTGGGTCTGGGATCCTTGAACAAAGGGGCTAGCTGGGTATCGTTATGGATGATTGACTTGAATTCCCTCATAATCAAGGATTTACGCTTGCTACTCTGCCAGGTTGTAATACCTTCAAAGACTGGAACAGAAGAAAAACTAAGACTTTTCTGTAGCACCCACTTGGACTTTTGCGAGGATTATGCAGTCATTGTAGTTCACCATGTGAAAGAAAGCAGGTACTTCACCCACATCCACAAGCTTTCTGCAAACTAATGAAAATATTGAAGAATCATTGGACTGGACAATGTCATGCCAAGACTACCCCAACAGTCAGTGCCTTAATTACACGACGAGGAACAGTCACGCTAAGCATGGTACAACCTACTTGCTGAAAAATTGCAAGAAGGGAATCTGAAGGTGGTGCGTATGTGCACACTGACGAGTCAACTTCTACACCGGAATTGTTTGCCATGGACTACAATATAGCTTTAGAGTCATACTATCCTCTGAATGGGGGACCACCTCTTAAAGCAGCATGGAAATTGCGTAACCGGTTTGCTGAAGCACTGGCGCTGATTCAAATGCTTGACCAGGCGGAACTCGTGGTATAGATGAAAGGGGTTGTTTTTTTGTTTTTTTGTTTTTTTTTTGTTTTTTTTGTTTTTTTTTCCTTCAGAGGTGGGGTACAACGAACACACATGGATGATGGCTGCTCTACGTAGCACAGCGCCGGGATCACAACTAAACTTCCATCAGTGGTCAAATTCATGACTCCACGAGCGCCACTCGAAAATTCACTGATATCATCTCTTGTCCACAAATTGATACAGCCGACTGAGTAGTTGTCACCGAAGTGGTTTGAATTGGATGAGCCGTCTGTATCCCATATGAAGCTGCTTCTTCAACTACGTGTCTAAAACTAAAAAGATTGCAAGTCCACGCAACTTACTTCCATGCATGATGTTCATTCTGCACATGAGAAAAGGGAAAAATTTAATGACGCACACAACTACAAACTCGTGTTGACGTGAATTGCAATTGTGCATGACGGTTAGGAAGGTGAAAGTGAGTCGCTGCAAAAGAGGGGCAGCAGATCAGTGTACCTGACTGAAAAATAGGCTGCCATTACCATAGGCATGAGGGTGATGGTTAGCCCGGTGTGGCGGCCAATCTGAAGCGCTGGCGGTGCCATGAGCCTGTTCAGGTTGTTGCTCTCGAGAGAAATTAGTCTTTGAGGCTGCTTCAGCGCCACCCGGACCAGCACTGGTTGAGGTAACAAAGCCCATGCTGGCTTCAACCTTCGCTTTTTTCTGCTCCTCACTGTACTGGGCCACATTCGGCTGTTCCAGCGACATCTCGTGCATGGTCAATCCTCGACTGACACCCCCCATCCCAATTTGCCGCAGTGCTTCCATGTTCGATGGTTGTGGTCCAGATGGGAAATATCCCGCAGCCGGATTTGATTCACCGTTGCTTCCTGGCTCCCTGTTCATAAAACCAAATAGAGACTAACGTAAGAGGGACGACACGGAGCAGCTACAGCGGGAAAATTTGGAAAATACGAGGTTTATAACAGGTTTTGCGAAGGAGAATCTGGCATGGCCACGTACCTGCTGAGAGATGCAGGCATGAGTGGAGCAGCTGGATTCGTTTGCTGTTCCATAAAATCTTGGGGTGTAGGTTCTGGGCGCTCTTGTTGCATCGTCCAGTGCATGTATGGAACCTGTGATGGTGTCATGCCTCCCTGCTGTTGTTGCGCTTGCTGCGCTTGCTGCTGTCTCAGTGCCATCATCTGCATGGCAGCTAAAAGCCCATGTTATCCTTGTGAACAGGATTGTAACCTCGCGGCGCAAGCATGTCCAAACCAAGATTGTTAACTTTTCGACTGATCCTCGAGCTAAAATACTACTACTGAGTCCATTGTGGACTTTTACAACAGCATTTCAGTTTAAATCAAGGCTGAAAAGAAGCAAATTCATCATGTTTAACTTAATTAATCTGACAAAAAAAGAAACAGTGGAGTTAGATTTGCTTCAAGATATCAAATTCGCAAAAAAAGAAAATGATCATGATGCTCGCTTGAGAAATGCAGATATTAATACCTGCAAACTATTCCCAAGAAACTCATGTTGCTGCCGTTGTATTACATTCGCATTCTGGTAAGCACTACTCACATAATTCTGCACATTATATTAAATAAAAAAAACAATTTCAAAAGCCAGACAACATTTCAAGGAAAAGAACCTATCCGTAATAAATCCATTTGATGAAGTCAAAATATGAATATGCTCATTTACCTTTCTCGCCCGCACACGCTCAAGTGCCTGCTCTAATTCGCTTTCCATATTAGCAAGCTGCGGAACGGAGGTAACACCTTGCAAAAGCTGCTCATCAGCCAAGTACAACCTGAGAGTAAAATGAAGTAGCAGACTGGTTATGTCAACTCAACTTCATTTTTTATATTGATAGAACAAGTCAGTCAAGCAAGCAACTGGAGTTACATGAAACCAGATTCTTTGAAACTTAAAATGCATGACAATGCTTTTGAATAACACAAAAACTTATGATGCACCTTGCTCGCTGTTGCACCAATTCCCTGTCTTGCTGTGCTTTCTTTAACTCCTGTTGCAATAACTGCTATGCCGACAAAATAACAAAAGTTAAACTGTGTATCTCTTCCGACGTCCTAAATCCAAATCTCAATTACAGTACGTAGGTTTCACAAAAGTATGTAACCGTAGGTTAATCACTATCCAGGACTCGAAATCATGAGAGAGGATATCTGGCGTAAACTGCCTGTTAACAATTAGAAAGGACACTCAAGAATCTCATGACAATGTCAAGTAACTTGGAAGATAGTGTTACAGCACAAGGACGAGAGATGACCTCGATTTCATACGTTGATTTACTGGAAAAAGGTCCACGCAACACAGGAGCGCGCACACACACACACACGCACAATTTCTCACAAAAGTGAGTACCATATCTTTTACAAAGCTCAGGAGTAGGGTTACCGAATAGTAGTTTGAGTGTAAGACGAACATAACTAACTTCTCCCTGAATGCAGAAACCCATTTTTCATCAAACTTAAAGTGCATTCACAACAAGGCTAACCTTCCAGACAAATGATCTTGACTCGCGACAAGACCATGTTCTTCTGCGAGTTTTTTCAACGCCTTTTGCAGATGCTGCATTCATGCAAACAATCACGCTACTCAGCTATGCATACAATATATTAGGCTTCTGATGCTTTTACAATACCAGGCGTTGGTGCTTGAAAGATGTGAGTAGTGGGAAGTATGGGAAGCATGGGACCAAAAACCATTTGAACTTACCTCCAAGTTTTCAACCTTCCTGAAAGAGATATAACCCGACAGATAACACAACAAGTCATTGATCAGAATACCAATTTGAGTTGCATGTAAAATCTTGATCAGAAGGAAACGTCACCTCATCTGAAATAACTGCGACGCACTCAGAAACGGACTAAAGCCAAGCTCAAGGAGCCGAGAAGGAAATGGTACACTAATAGGATCGACCTTAAAACAAAGACAGAAAGAAAAGGGATGCACACCTATTGTATTTGCTGCGGTCATGATGCATGTGATTGTTCGAAAAGCGTGCCAACATATCCTCAAAACTGCTCCACCACAAAACCATTTCACTGATACACTATGTGCCGTATTTTACAATAGAAAGGGGTTTTGGAACAGCGAACGACGAAGTCATTCAGGTTAAAAGATCTGAATGAACACCAGACAATGTGCGTACCTCTTGTTCCGCTCGTGCATGGGCAAATTGGCAAATCTGGCGATTACTTCTTCAATGCTGCGATACAAAGCGAATTGCCTAAATCAGCCAAAACGCAACTCAAAACTACCAAAGATCCACTCGCTAGTCTCTACATCAGAGTGGAGTATTATCATATGACTGTACTCGCAAAAACTCCACCTTTCACTCGAAGTTCACAGCCTAAGCATCCATTAAAGGTCTTGACGCGGAAATTCAGAAATAGGGCAAGTAAGGCTACAGGCAAAATTCAGAAGAAAATCCGCTTTTCGCTCTCATCAGCCGTGAAGCAACCACGACTCACGGCCTTGCACGATTTTTAAAAAGCTTTAGAAGTATTTCGTGAAAGCTCACGCCTCAACGTCCCTCTCCTAACTAAGCAGCTAGAAACAATGAACTGGTCGGTGTAGCGTGGACGGCATATGGAGCGTGCAGCAAACCACAAAGCAGGATGAAGTCCGCCCAGGGTACTCACAATGTCCAGGTTATCATTTCAGAACGACCTAGGTTTTGGTACATGATTGCAGAGGCATCAGAGCCATGTGACAAAGAGATTCTCAGGACTACTGCAGGCGGTGGGTAGGAAGATATATATCACACTACCTGCAATTGCAATACTGCGTGAGCTTGCCAGACGGCGAGAACATGATGAGCGCTAAGTCAATGTCGCATAGCACTGACAACTCATACGCCTTCTTGATGAGGCCGTTGCGTCTCTTCGAGAATGTCACCTGTCGGTTAGTCGGGTTCTCGATCTTTTTTATCTCTAACTTAACCCTCCCCATCTCTGCCACTGCTACAATCTCCTCTTTGAATGCACCGCCAGCCGAACCCAAAAACTTTCAAACTCCCGGGTCACTCCAGTTACTCTCTCTCTCTCTCTCTCTCTCTCACTACGCGTACACTACTGTAACCCACTAAGCACGCGACGACCGCTCTCCAAATTCCTGGCAGAATCCTCAACAAAGTGCACACACGCACGCTTGGCCCTTACTGTCTATATATATCTAGACACCGTTGACATAAGTTCCGGCAGTTCCCACCTCCATGTTGATCTTGATCAAACAAACAGCCACCGCATCATCCCATCATTCTCTCGCGGCATGAAATGCTACACCGTCTTCCACTGACATCAACCAACGCGGGAATTCAGCGACCGCAGCGACGATGAGGTGTGATGTGATAGCAAGTTCCACGGATTCGACTGGTCGGCTCTACGTCAAGCCCTTCCAAACTGGCCTAGTGCAGAAAGGGGGGAAACAAAAAAACCAAAAAAACCAAATCTCGACATCCAGAACATGAGTTGGGAGAGGAATAGTTTGATGTGGAATGCTTCCAGAGCTCTACAAGACCCAGCTGAGACCGTAGGCACGCCAACGAAGACGGGAAGCATCCTCCTGGTGGACCCTTGCTCCGATTTCCAGTGGGCCCCGCCGAGTGATCCGGCGAAGAATGAAACCAGTGTGACCGGGAAAAGGAGAACATTCCTGTGTATCGGGTTCGTAAATGATGAATCGTTTGAATGTTTTCCAAAATAAACTTTTCAACTCGCAACTCAAGAACACGATCTAGTCACGGAGAATCAGAATAAAAAAACGAAGTCTATGCTAGCGATAACTGAGCCTGTCTTCTTACCCATGGGGCAACCGATCAAACCACACGAATCTGGCCTCCCCTACCAGATCCAGAGCAATAGTTTCTTCGCCCCAACTGATAGTTAATGAGGAATCCCAGATACGAGTCTGTATCTTGAGTGTAACAGCTCCAAGCTGTCTTCTCACCATCCGCACACCGCGGCACAATCCCTTCCACTTGCAGCAATCTGGTCCTTCAGAAAATTTGTTTGCGCACACATCATCATGCAATCATAAGGGTGGTTCATCGCCATCACGGACCTGCAGGGTACCAGAGTACTCCAGTACTAACAGTGATGATGAAACCACCCCCAACTTTTATCAAGTCAACCAGCTTTGCTATCTACTTCCTTTGGCACGTCACGCTGCAATTTTTGTCACCCGTTGAAGGTGGGGGAACCCATCTGATGCAAGTTGCCGCTTCCCCAACAAAAAATAATTTTTTCAGAAACAAAAAATTATCGAACGAAGGAAGAGGGGCGGGGAGGGGAGTGGGTGGGTTTTAACTCAAGTCTGAGAATTGCGATTCAAGTCAATGCTATGGAGATTGACTATCGTTGACTGGAATATTATAATCATGGTGCAGTGGAGCAGACCAACATATCCACTTGTCCGCCATGCCAGAATCTGACTGACACGCATGAAGAGAGAAGCAGGCATTGGTCCCTTCTGAGAGTTGATCAGTCTGATTACTCAGTTGTTCTAAAGCTCTCGCATCACATCACAGCAACAACAACAACAACAAGAGTGTGCTTCTCCTCGAAGTTACTATGTTGCACAATGGGGGTTAAAAATCTGAACTAGCCACACATGAGCAGAGCAAGAACCGGAAATAAAGCAGATTCAACAACACGGAAGTTTCGAAAAAGAGGTGAATCTTGGAAGTTTTCGGAGCCTGTCAGGGGTGACCTAATTGATGGGTGGTAACGGAAATAGGAAGGTAGGAAATGTCCTGCCCTTGGTCACCACGACAACGAAACGCACCGGATGGTATAGACGGAGCCATATGTGCATCGTGAGTGTAGCATCCGCTTCCAGGAGAGCGTGTGGGAAATGAACGGTGGGGGAAAAACCTGCCATTAAACTCTGGGTGCCAACTCAAAAGCGTCCCCTACTCACGGATCAGTGCAGTCAGAAGAGCGTGCCAACGCATCGCCTCTTTGTTGCAGGAAGGCAAAGCGTAGGCCTTCCCAACCCCAACTGACACTAAGGACATGCTTGGGTGTCAGAGAGAATAGGGTGGCAGCGGTGTCTGGTTATGATGACCTCATATTGCGCTTGGGGCATCAAAAGTCATTAGTGTGCACCTGCGCAAAGGGGCTGTCCTATGCGCGAGCACCAGCAGAAGTTTACAAAGCCTGTGCGGAGTTCGAAAGCGAAGAGAACGACTGCGTCAGCTTCCTGCCTATAGCAAAGCCTGTTTTTTTTGTCCTGCCGCAATATCTGCTTCTCGACGCCTACTTCAAACAGCCCACGCCTTTCACAGGTCATCTGAGACCAAAGTCCACCTTGCGTTTCCTTTCACGCAGATTCTACCCCCGGCATATACCTGCTACAATGGAGTCGCGGGTACTGGAAGAACCCGAAACCTAGAACCAGGATGTGGGAATTCTAAACCTCGTACAGCTTCAAGTGAACCGAGGATCTGCTTTGTGACTTTGCACACATCCGAGGAATGAAGTGGGTGCAGGCTTCGACTAAGACGAGAATGCTCCCAAGCTAGGACTGTCGTTACCCAGTGCATCGGATAGCTCACTGGTACCAGAGATTCGGTGTCGAGTATCATCAGCTCCGGATGATTTGGTGCGTACAGTGATGTATGGATGGGACATGGTGGACGAGTAAATATAGCATTGCTCTACTGCGTCGATCTAATAGCCTACCACTTTTGGAGCACCTGCAACCGGCCCTGCCTCAACAACGATCCCTAGAAATACCTGCCCCCCAGAAACACAGGAAAATCTAGCTAAATTTCGAAGCCTTGCAATTCCTTCATTTCGCAGATGCGGCATGTGTCTCTCGACCACGGCGGGCGAGGAATGGGACCCTTTTGTGTCGATTTCAGCAGCGATGGAGCCATGGATCGGCGTGCCCGAAAATGAATCCAACATGGACATTCAGGCATCTGATCTGCCGCTGATCTGGCTCTCTTCCATCACCGACATCCGCAACTGGTGGCGATTGCATGAGAGATCCATCCACGACGCAGAAGTCTCGACATACAGTTAGACTTCTGATGATCAGGATGTTGTCAAAAAAAAAAAAAAAAAATCAACGTCACTGATATATGCAAAAATCCGAAGAAGAATATTTTGGGGGTCTTGCTTTGAATAAAATATCTTGGATGGTAACTTGTTTAGATACCTCTTTTTGAAAATGTGAAAATGAATAAAAGTATCATGCTTCCAACAAAACAATCCTAGTGGTGCAGTCAGTTGTACTAATACAGTACACACATCATTGTTAAAATAAACGAAGATTTTTGTGTGCTTATTTTCAAGATTGTAAATTGGTGATTTATGGTAAAATCTATCAATTTTTTCCCAATACAAATATGATGATAAGAATTATAATAATAATGATTTTAAAATCAAAGTTTTGTTGTAATTATTATGCCATCGACAAATAAAAGGGCAACTTTTTTGCAAATTGTAAAGTTTTATTTCTATTTTTTTAATGTTTTCCAGAAAAATGTCTGAACTTGCAAATGTACTAGCTATATGACCACTTTATAATTCATTTACAATCATTGCAAACTTAGTGGAAAAAAGAACACAAAAAAAGATAATAATGATTTCATGAGACTTTTTGTTGAATCAAGGTATATCGTTATATGTTATCATAGCGAACAGACCACAACCTTTTGATGCATGCCCTGTCATTAAAAAATTCCCAATTATAGTGTTTAGTTTCTTATCAAAAATAATATTAAATAAGTCACTCATTGAAATAGAGTAGAAAAATTTCATCTTATTTTTCATGTACAAAACAGATAATTAGAATTATATACAACATTGTATACTACAATACGTAACTAAATCATTTAAAGATTTTCAAGACATCAGTTTACATTCTCTAAGATAAAACAAAGAATTATCCCAAAAATATATCACATTAGGTGAAAGACAGTGTTTGCAACAGAAGGTACTACTCATATATTTGTTTCTTTAAAAATATATCGTTTTATTCACAATGCTAGAGATCAGAAATCATAAGGGATGAAAGCGTTTTTTTTTTTTTCTAATAATCAGCACTAAAATTCTGCCGCCAGACTCACAACCTCAAGAAGGTAATGCTGTCTCCGGGCTTGAGTTTTATGTGATTATAATTCGTTGGATTTACATTCAGAAGAAAACTAACCACAGTGGCATCTGGGTAATTACCCAAAAGCCTGTGAGTTGGGGGGAGGGGGACCACAGGGGTGATGGGAAAACAAGCCCTAAGCATGATGCTTCCCCCAAATTTAAGCGGAGCCTAATTGTATTTGTCTCGTTGTCGCACTGCTTGTGGGCCATGGTTAGTGGTGTCCTTGTGCGGCACGCGGCTAATCTCCCTTTTCGGCGCTAAATTAGGACGAATCTTACAAGCAGCGGGACCGCTAAGCGGATGCCAGTACGCTTTTGCTCCCCAACAGTCGATTTCTCCGGAAAATGAGTGACACTCTATCGTGACATTTGTCAGTGTGGATCAAGCCTTCAGAAAACAAGGAGGTTTAGCGTTGCCTGAGTCGGATTCCGTTCCGGAGATCCACACAAGCGCTTGACTGTTCGTTTGCAGCAACAGCAGCAGCAGCGGCATCCGACCCAGTGCAGACGAGGATGCCAAACTCCATGCCGAGTTTGCATGCGTATCTCATGACCAGGGAATATCAAGCTTGAGGAGGTGGAACAGAAGGAACTGGAGGATGAAGCGGAGGCTGCAGCAGCAGGACGTGGTTTTCACATCCCAGACTGGATTCCTTTCAGGAGGGCATCTATGTCGTGGTTTTGCCACCGATGTTGAGTGTCGTGTTCTGGTGATGATCCCGGCTCGTTGTGGAGGAAGGCGGTTAGGCTAGAGGGAAATTTCCCTCCTTCCAGGTTTTCAGTGTGGAACAATTGGCAGAACTCGGGGGTTTTTGTCATCAACTCCCCCTTGTCCTGCGGGGCGTGGTACCCAGTGCGCAGATGCCTAGCCGCGGACCTGGAAACGCTGGACGGCCCACCGATGGGAGCCGCGAACTGCCAGCTGCTGGGCCCGCAAGTGCGGGCGCAGGGCCACCATGGCCCACAATCCACGACGTGCACAAGAATGTGGGCAGAACGACGAGAATTCTTCAGTGACAGGGTCCAGCCTTGGCGTCCTTCTGTTGCGGTTGACCTCCTCCTTCAGAATTTTGACACAAGCTTTGAAAACTTTGACGAAATCTGTGACACCATCGGAAAAGTAAATAGACAAATAAATAAATAAATAAAGGTATTCCTGGTTTTTTATACTCACTTCCCTCATCGCCACTCTTTTCACGAAGGATCAGTTTCAGAACAGCGAAAATGTCACTCTGATAGATGTAACTGTTGTTTTCAAGCATCCAGGCTTGCGTTCAGAAGAGTAACTAACCGCACTTTATTTGCTACTTGCGTGGCACAGAAATTGTTTTGTTATCTAGTTTCTTCTGCAAGGTCGCTCTTTGTCTCAGAAGTCCAAAAGACAAAAATGACAAGTCACGACTGGGCAGTCAAGAAGGGAAAACTATTTGAGAACCCTGAGTAATTAATGTCTGAGTTTCCTACACGAATTCTCCCTAGGTAACTGCTGAAATGAACTGCACGATTCATTGATGGAGCATTGGGAACTGTCCAAACAGTCAGAAATTTTAATATTGGAAAAGAATCAACCCGAATGGCAAAGTTTACATTTTGTCGAACAGTTCCAGCATTTCACAGTGGACACTGAACTCCCAAATAAGATAAGACTTCGCCTACGATGAAATGAAAATACATTCAACTGTTTGCAGATACAGCTGCCGCTACAATCCTCAGCCGCAGGGACAAGATTCGACACACCAGACGCCTGTCTGAGCCTCTTTGAATTCCCGTGTACGTGACTGCTTCTCTTCTGAATTTGGAACGAAGGGCTACTCCTCAGAGGAATAATTTAAAGCCACGTATATCTCATTCTCATCGGTGTCGTCGAGTGTCGAAACTTGTCCTATTTTCATCCTACAGTATTCAAAACACGAGTTGGTATGGGCAAATGTGCCGCGCAGGAGACGGCTAGCGACCTGTCGATCGGAGGGCCAGGTATCAAAACAGACATTGGTGATGGCTGTCCGGATGGCACTCTCACCGATCGCCTTCAATCATCAGGCCCCAGACTTTAATTCTTTGGAGGTGTGATATGTGTGAACATGCTTCGTGATTACCAACAAAATCAACGCGACTGAAGTACTTCAGCCAACTGATCCAAAAGCACGGTTCCATCTCCACGTTTTCTGAATACGCCCTTTGAAGATTTGCCAATTGAGTATCGAACTTCTTCAAACTTATGCTGTTTTGAGGTCTTCATTTCCACGCATCAGCGGTCTGTACATGATAGTAAAAGGTCTTTAGGTGTGATTTCAACCATTCAATAGGCAACTAACGTGATGGGGCTGGGAAAACTTTGAAAGGCAATTTGATAGTGAAGAACTACTGTACCTGAGTGAAGTAACTCGTTGGATACTGGGGACTGGTGAATGCTTGCGCATGATGGTGTGCCTGATGCCAATTTGAAGCAGTAGCGCTTACATGTTCAGACTGATTGGTAAAAGAGTCTGCAGCTGCCTCTGTGACCGCCCCATTACTTGTTGACGATGCAAATCCCATGTCCACTTCAAGTTTAGCTTTCTTTTGGTCATCGTACTGCGCAGAAGTCTGATCCATAGCCATATCGTGTACATTCAGACCTCGGTTATCACCCAAAATATTGATATGTCCCAGTGATTGCAAAGTTGGTTGTGATGCAGATCCAAAGAAACCGGTGGGATTTGTTTCACCACTGCTGGGCACCTCTCGACTGTGATAACAAACGGGAACAAGAGATCAGCGAAAGATTTACATCTGGCAGCTAAAGTTTGAACACTTGTCCATGCATATACATATTAGTTGACGATTGTTTCCTTACCTAGCTAAGGGTGTTGGCATAAGTGCAGCTGCAGGATTCGTTTGCTGCTCCATGAAATCTTGAAGGGTTGCCTCTCCACGCTCTGGCATGGACCATTGTAAGAATGATGATTGCGTCCCTGCCATGTTGGCTCGCTGTTGATGATGTTGTTGTTGTTGCTGCTGCTGGTGGCGGATGGCCATCATCTGGGGAGAAGCGCAAGCGATAGCATTAATAGGATAATGCAATGCATTCATTACAACAGGGCTTGTCGCAGCGGACAAGTACTCGAAAACAAAATTTGAATTTGACATATCAGATTTAGGAACTCCCTCAGACACGATCATTCAAATCAAGAGTATGTTAAATTACTCCATGAATAAAAATACCGTGCAGATGTTATGCTGCATAATCACCTGATGATAACTATTTCCCAAGAATTCGTGTTGCTGTCTTTGCATAACATTAGCAGTCTGGTACGCACTGCTCACGTAAGTCTGAAACACAACATCTTTGGTAAGATTTCAACGAACTCAATTCTGTTCACTGAGGAGCTATATCATGAAGAACAATGAAACATAATTAAATTAAGAAAACATAGGACACAAACCTTTCTTGCGCGCACTCGTTCGAGTGCTTGTTCCAATTCAGTTTCCATGTTCGCCAACTGCTGGACGGAGGTAACACTTTGCAGCAGTTGCTCGTCCGCCAGATACAGTCTCGCTCGTTGTTGCACTAGCTCTTTCTCTTGTTGTGATTTCTTTAGCTCTTCTTGCAACAACTGATCAAAAGTACACGTTCACATGATTTGAATTTAGTATACAACTCCTCTGCTTTTGATACTTACCACATCCAGACTTATCTCATTATCGCCACTTGCTACAAACTACATGCCGCAGCCAGACGCTCGTCAGATAGAAAATTCCAGCTAGACACGATCTCGAAGATCACGTATTATCATCGACAACTAAAATCTTTAACTCTCTAAAAGAGTCCAATAGATATCCTCAAAAAAAAGGAGCGAAAGATCTGGCCCAAGCAAAGTGATGACTCACCCCAACTTCATAGCTCTTGCTGCAACAGTCGCAAAGCACAACACAACAACACAATCCGTAGAATATTAGCATACGACAGTTCTACCACAAATGAAGTGTCCATAAACGCTCAATTTCTGACAAAAAAGTGGAAACAGCGCAACAGTGTCGATACAATAGAAGTCCACATCAGCCAGCAACAAGACTACTTGAAATTTACAAAAAACTTGATGAAAAGACAGTTCTGACCTTCCAATAAGGTAAGGTTGATTTGTCGCGGGGTCTTTCTCTCCAGAGAGCTTTTTCAGTGCTTTGTGAAGATGCTGCAATCGGTGATAAATTTCTTAGTGTGACTTGATATGCACCGCATGCAATTATTACAGGAAGAACTGTCAAAACACTTCGCATCCTTTCACAATCATGTAAGAGTTAGGGTTTAGGGGATGGAGCTCCGCTCACCTCCAAGTTCTCGATTTTTCTGAATGATGCCAATGCAGTCCAGAGCGAAGATAGCGAAAACGCACATTCACACATGCCATTGGTAAGTACATGTTCAACGCTGCACGAATAAGTAGTACACAATACACGGTCCGCAAGATAATATAAAACTGATGTCAGGAAAGAAATTAACATCGTTTTAAAGTAAAAAGATGTGTACCTATTATATTTGTTCCGATCATGAATCATGTGGAAATTTGCAAACCGTGCCAGCATATCTTCAAAACTGCAAAACCGCAGGGAAGTTGGAGAAAGTACTTAGATTCCACTCTGACGCCTGCTCTGATGTGATTAAGATTCAAATGTAGCTTCCTGAACGAATCGTTGTTCGTATTACCTTTTGTTTCGCTCATGCATGGGTAAGTTAGCGAATCGACCGATGACATCTTCGATACTGCACCACACTGAAAATGTCAGCTTTCTGGCAAATGTGAGACGAATCAAAGACAGAAAATTACTCTAAAGTGGACCCTGTCATCTCATATTGCGAATGTGCAGCTGCTAGTCGTCTAGGTCTCCGAGAAGATAGATACACTCCCAGCGACAATTCAGTCACTCGTACTCGACGATTTCTCGAACAAGCAGTAGCAGATAATCCGGTGAATGAGTAGCGTTGATATTACTATGATAAATCATAGATCCAGGTAGGCAATCTCAGGGCAAGTTTGGACACAAGTACAACAGAGGTTCGAAGCGCTAATAAGCTGGTCTGAACGAAAGAAAAAAACAAACAAACAACAAAAAAACAACAGTAGATATTACAATCTGCTATAGTCGCTCTACTGTGTGAAGAGACTGCAATCGACAAATTGCAGGTACTTGTTCACGGCAAGGATCAAGATTCGGACCTGCAATTACTGTACTGCGTGAGTTTTCCTGAGGGCGAGAACATGATCAATGCGATATCGATATCGCAAAGCACTGACAACTCATACGCCTTCTTAATCAGGCCATTCCGCCTCTTAGAGTATGTCACTTGTCTGTTTGTCGGGTTTTCAATCTTCTTAATCTCTAACTTCACTCTTCCCATTTTGTCAGCCTGGAGGCTTCCGACCTTTCTCACGAATTTAATTCCAAGTAGCTAGCAAGTACCAAGCCTGTCCGCAATCCCTGTCCAAATTACACTCGTCTCAGAGCAATATTGACTCAGAGAAGTCTCCTTCACTATGCAAACTAAGCAGCGCACTAAGCTTTCAACATTGACAAGCTACGCACCATCTACATTCGCAGCTGCAATAGTGAATTCTCCTTTCATTGATGATCGACTCCTTAAACCTCTAGGTCCATGCAAGTGCAGCAAAGAATCACGAAAGGGCTCGAGCAACAGCCACTCTACACTACTTGGCAAACACAGCAGCAGAGACCGCATGCAGTGATTGCACCGAAGAGGAGACGTAGAAGAGGCAAGCGAATACTGCTGGAGAATGAGATGCTCCTCACAAGGAAAGAAGAGAAGGAGGAAGAGCAGGGCCAGGGGGACGAGTTAATAGGCCGGAGGACAGAGGCGATGCGAATGGGACAAGAACGACAGAGTCTTGGCAGTGGGGGAGCAGCCTGTAGGTCTCGCATGTCGCCAATGGTGTGGGGCCTGCTAGGCCCTGTCCCGCCCCCCCTCCTGCTCGTGCGGGTGCAGGAGTAGGGGGGCCCGCACCCTGGTAGGGCCCGCGGCTAGGAAGCGACGGGTAAGCGAGCGAGCAAAGGGGGTGACCGGAGGAGGGGATCGAAACGGCGTCGGTAGTCTCGTAGCATGGAGCCGGAGACAGGGACGGGGGCCAGGCTGGAACAGGGGAAGAGCGCGCCGTGAGGGGAGAGATCCTGCTAGCTGACGTGCGCACGCCCAGGCGCCAAGCCCGCTTTGACTGAGCTGCCCCCCACGACACCCGAGGTGCCCTTCTCCTCTCTCTCGCTCTCTCTCTCTCTCTCTCTCTCTCTCTCGCACTCATCCCCACGTTCTAGTGTGGGGGATCGGCGTTCTCTCGCTTGGATTCCTCGCTCGCGAACACGATTGACGTTCCTTGCGCTTTAACTTATTCCCCCCACCCCCGCCTCCCTCAACCTTCCACTCGTCCTCATCATGAGCAGTCTCTCTCCTGCTTTTCCTTTTGACACCAGCCGCACACACCCTCGCCCCTCTCACCCCGCCATTGCAAGTTGCACGGCTTCAGGTGCCTCACAGTCTGTTAATAATATGGCTCTGCTGAGAGTGCGGCACAAAGCAACCAGGCCTACAATCATCTGGGTTACGGCTTAACTCCAAAGATGACTACACCATACAACGCTGGTTTTGGGTGAGCATAAAACCTTGGCCAACTCTTACTCCATCATTTTCTCTGCACAGCTTCAAAAACTGTGTGGCACGTCATCTTATTGCGTAGAGTTGCTTACTGTCAGAAGCAACTCTGCTTGGGAACCAAGAAGCCTATTGAGAAGATACATCATTGCTTTGAGGAAATAATTGTACAATCGAAAAAGAAAAATGGGGATTGTGCTCGAAATTGAGCAATCAAATAACAGAATTACCATTATCAGAGTTTTGCAATAAGAGCCAAACCCCCTCTGTGGCAGTAAAAAATCATGCAATCACTTCATATCCTAGGGTGTACTATATGTGTATTAAGAATTCCCCCAATTAAATTCTGTGGTACAAGCCCCAACTCCCAATGTCCATACTGTAAAGATTCATGGTTTTTTTTTTATGTTTTGAAAACAATAAATAGCATGGATCATGAGAAGAGGACCCTTCGACATCAACAGATTGGGAAGCCTATTTGCAGGAAAGCTTGAGGGCCCCTAAAGGTTGACTTTGGAGAGGGATATTCCTGGCAATGAGTGGTGGATCAGCCACTAGAGTTGAAGCCATGCAGTTCATACTACATCCAAAGCCCCAGTAGGAGAGGCCAAAGCACAAAGGTCAAAAGGGGGTTAGCGCCCCTCCTTGGACTAAGGAAAGGGAAAGACCATCCCACCATGCTGGAGCATTCTGGGGCATTTCCTGTGTGAATGCCGCCTTTTGGTAACACATTGGCAGAAAGCATTTGAAGCGAGCTTGATCTACAAACCGAAACCTGCTCTGATGAGTGGGACCACGTGCCCCCACCCTCAGCAAATGTGCACGACCGAAACTAGGCCCGTGGTGAGATCAAGGGAGTAATTAGTAAAGTAATTAGTGAAATGGCTCATGGAGATTGTGACTCGGAGATAGACATGTGGGGCCAACGTAGCCTGACAAGTGGCCTAGATAACAGTGGGTCACTCTTCTCTTCTATTCCTTCCCCAGACTAGGTAGCTACTACTAGGCCACCACCTCCCCTGCTTGGAAGCTTCGTTCCAGTAGTACAAAGCATTCGTGAGACTAAGAGTACTATGTGTAATGTGGCCAGCCTTGAAATGCTCACTGGATCAGCAGACACTTTTTGTTTTATATCTTTATTATTTTATAGTTACATCTAACTTATGATTCATTTCAGAAATTTCTACTCTGACAAAACTGGAAATTTTTTTAAATCGAATTGTGATGTTTTATGAAATTATTCATTTCAACGCATTTTAGGGCATTTGTATGCTATTGGACTTGAAGATCCAACTCTATCACATGGTTTTAACATAGATTTAGGATATAATCTACCACAAGGGTTTCATGTTTCATGCAAAAATATTCTTTCAACTTTCTTATGTTTGTAGACTCAACAAATGTTATTACGCACTGTAACAAAATGCATTAAAAAAATCTCTTTTGCTGAAAAATAGAATAATGAAAGTAAAAATGGCTTGGTGGAAGAGTACAACATGTTGAAACATCACAAGTGTTTTGAAGATGTGGTTTTGAATTGAACTGAACTGTTTAATGTGCCAATTGGAAGCTTTTAATAAGTAAAACTATTTTTTAAAATCTCTAATGACATTCACACAGCAAGTTTTGCTTTAACAAAACCGTGTTGTGTTGCATTAGCATGTGTTACCTTAGTTGTTTGTATTATCTATTTTTTTAATAAAAGCAATAATGCACATTCTAAATGAAAATTTTAAATTAATATATTACAATTTAACTCCTTAAATTTTCAAACGGAATAAACATCAGTACCATTTTGTTGAAAATTATTAGAAAATAATATTTCATATTGGTTGAAAGTTTGAAAAATTAAATCCACGAAGAAATTCTAAAGCACTTCAGAAAATAAATAAATAAAAGAAACTTGGGATCATGTTTTGAAATTGCTAACTGATTAAAAAAAATTCTTTTTTTGTGGAATAAAATATGAAGGTCATTAATTTGGTAACATGTTTTGAATAATCAATTAACCAATAAAATATTAACAAAATATTAATTTTGGAAATCAGACTTTAAAATAATCACAAGGATAAACCAATATTAAAGATGATACAATTCATTTTTATTATTAGGTTCAATTGTAAAGTTTATATGTTATGAATAGGGAATCAATCATTATTATTTTTACAAAAAATAATTAATTTTTTTGCACTAGATTACCATGTGTGTTCAATATATTTAAAAAATTTAAGTTTTTTTTGGTCCAATTTTGAGACCAATGTCACAAATTTATGGTTATGGTTGTATTTTTATCATTCAAAAGTCTAGAATCTTGTAATTATTTTTTTTTAAAGAAATCAAAATAGATGCGTTGAGAGGATCATAATGATACTTGACTTTGTATATAAAAATAAAAAAAATATGTTTTTTAAGGTGTAAGTGAAATATGTTTGGTCATTTGAAACTCAAAAAAATTAATCATGAGTGTGATACTATTTTAGAAGGTCAATACCATTTCTTATGGTTAATGTTTTTAAAGATACAATTACATGATTATATACAAGTTTCTTGTTTTTTTATTGTTAAATTGCACTACCTTGAAATTAATGATATTAAAATTTTGATGTTTGGAGCATATGGATTTGTTCACCTCTAATTCCTTGGTCTAGCCATGGGTTGTGGCACCTACTAATCACACATTTGTTGAGGTGGCAAACTGATGCTCAAGTTTAAAATTTTGGATCAAAGATCTTGATATATATATATATATATATATATATATAGAATAAATAACACATATATGTTTTTTTTCAAATTTTAGATTGGCGTATCTTAATTTAAGTACTTTATTTTCCTTCAATGGCAATTGAATTCTAAAACTCCTATAAGGAAATAGCAAAAAATAATTGTTTGTAAAAAGAACATTTGAATGGTATATGAATAGAGTTTGATATAGCCTAAGAAAAATTTAATCTATTTTAATAAAATTTCCTACAATTTTCTTTTTTTTCCAACCTCCCATTTAAAAGTCTACCACCTATGGCGCCTCAGCATTTATTTTATTCTACCATGTGCTAATTTACTAGTGTAACAACTTTTTATCTTGCACCTTTAAAACACTTTTGAAACAATCAATCGATTGTTTTTACTTATTGTAGAAATTCTCATAAATAATTTATTCACAAAAATAAAATAAAAATCAAAATTAGAATAATTAGATGCAATAATAAACTTCAAAAAAAAATAAAGTCATTAAAAAAATGAAGTCTTATTAAATATTTTATAATTACTCTATTTAGTATCTAATTTTAGTATTTAGGATTTTCAAGGTCAATACATCCAAATGGATTCTTCTATACTATCTTAGAAAAATCAGATGTGAATAATGGTACATAAAAATCATAAGTTTGTACCAATTATTTTCTATAATTATATTTATAAATTTAATATAAAAAGTAGGCATAGAAATAATATAAAAGCATGTAATTTTTTTAGAATTAATAACATCTTAAATTTTTTTTTGTGTCGATGCCAATTATTAAAGTAATTTGAGTTTAAAATATAATTTCATTTTAATATGTGAAAAAAAAGATATAGATTCTACTATATATTTTGATTATATAATTTTGGTGGTTGTATTAAATTCCACATTCTCAAATATTCTTATATAAGTTATTTATATGACTTTGTGCTCAATATCATAGAATTTTAAAAATTAGGATAATATTAAATATATTACTTACTATTATATTTTAGAACCCTTTTTTAGAGCTAAATTGGATTCTTTAAGATATTTATTCAGATAGTAAATTTTAACTTAATACAAAACAATTATTACATATCTGGTATATTGTTTTATCTATATAGTAGATTAGTTAGTTTTAAAAGTTGCAACAAAAGATTGATAATTTTTTCTAATTTTTAATAATATAAATATATACAAACTTGTTAAAATATAATATATTAATATAAAATTAAGAAGAAAGCAAGAACACTGTAAAGATGTATATTTAGGAAATATGAAAATATTAAAATGACTTATATCAAGTATAAGAAACTATAGAAGATTGAACTAAGATTAAAATACAAAGAAGGTATTAATAAGATTGATTATAGTATTGATCTTGCTTCTATATATCCTAGCTAGTAAAAAAGCTATGCAAAAAACTTCATGAAGACTATATGGTTTATAATCTAAGTATCTAAGTTGTAAAATATTCTTAAAGTTACTTTGTACAAGTAAGAAACTCCAAGGAGAAGTTTATATAGTCGCATTATATTCTATTAGATCTAATGTACAATCAAGAAATTTGTTGATGTTTTTTGAAGAAGACATTATCAATCTAATATATTTCAACTTAGTTCTATTTACTTCTACTAGTAATCATCTTATCTGTACCATCTTATATTAAATCCCTATTAATGTACAATATATTATAATTAATTTTTTTTGTCACTTTGAATCCAATATTTTAATGATATCCACATTGATCTTTTGTTGCTTTAAAGCTTCTTTTAGTTGCATCTTCTTCTTGTATGCAATTGTAATAACCTATTTATTATATCTTTTATTATATCACTGTCAACTAATAAAAATTTAAATGTATCAAATTATAATTGCTAATATATTCGGCATAAAATGGTGCTTCATGAACAAAAGAATGAATAATTTTTCAAGTAAGGGTTTTACTAATGGCAAGAAACTTGTCAAGTTATCTTGATGATAATTAATACTACAATGCAAATATTATTCCAATATTTAATTCATATTTTTTCTTTATTTTTAGTTTAAAATTAAAATACTAAAGACAGTTAATATTTTTATATTTAAATTTTTAATAAATTTCTTCTAAAAACTTGATACAAACTATGGTCTTTCATGAAATAAAATATTTTTTGAAAGTATATGATATTAATAGTTAATATAAAAGAGCTCAAATATTTCAATACTTCCTCTTGGCTATTTTAATACCCTCCATAGATAATATATTTTATCAACAATAGTCTTTTTGTTATCTACAACCAATGAGCAACTCAAGGGAATACTGAAATAACTAAGAGGAGGTATCAAAATATCCATGTTATTATAATATTATATATATATATATATATATATATATCTGATTTAATTACTTAGAATAATCCTTAGATAATATAAAAAAGAAGTAGTTTTGATTAAATGATCTATTATTGTAATAATAAAAATTTAAAAATTAGGGATTTATAGATTTGTAATAAAAATATTTAAATAAATAACTGTAAGCAATAAATAATAATAATAATAATTAGAAAATCCCATATAATTGATAAAATTGAGTATTTTCTTTAAAATAAATATTATAAGCTTGTACAAATTTTGACACAATTTTTTATATTTGATGCTACTGAAAATATATTAAAATAAAATATAAATTTTTGTTGCATCAAAAATGTCATATTTTTGAAAAGCCATGTTATGTTTGAAAATCAAACTTATTTAAATTATAATGAAGTTGATTTTTAACTTAAAAAGCAAAATGGTTTATTGATATACTTGAATAAAATATGATAAAAAATATAGAATCAAGAAAAATTGTTAAATATCTAATAAAAGGTATATATATTTTTTTTTTTTTTTTGTTTTCAAAAGAATATACTATTGTTAATTATAAGTTACAATATTTTTCTTTTGGTACAAGATAAAATAATTTAAAAAATGTATTTAATGAGTCTTATTTCTTTTTTGTGAAATGATAAATTATATTAGAAACTAATTATAATAAAAAAAAAAACTGTTCAACATATTTGATAAAAAATTAAGATATATTCTAATATGAAAATTTTGAAGTTCTTATTATTAATTTTTTATTGTGATTAGAGACTTTTAAAATTTTAAATAATATAAAATAAAATTATAATAAATATAGTTTTAAACCTTAAGATTTTTATATATATTCATTCTATTTTTACTAATTTTTACACATTAAGTAGTAAATAAAATATAGTAATTTAAGAAAAAATATATTTTTATCTTTGCATAAAACCTTGTCAAATTTTGTGATATAAAATAAACATGTTATGTATGTCCTTTTGTATTTCTTGGAATGAAAATGAATATTATAAATTAATAAAAATAGAATTTATCTAAAATTTTAAAAAATATATTATTTATGAAATGCTTAAAAGAAAATAAATCATTTATAAGTCTAAAATGCATGAAATTATATTAAAAGAATATTTATTTAAAAATTTAATCTTCCATTTATATTTATTATTAATGTACATTAGGTTGTGTGTTTTCTATATATCTATTTTGATATAGGTTTTAGCTTAAATTAATTGGTTGAGAAATCTAGATATTAAAAATAAATAAAAGAATATTTTAATAACTAATTTTTTTTAGTTCACAATAGTTTATATACCTTTGCAAGAATAATAAAAAAGAAATCTCTCAAAAGTGAGATTGGTGCACTTGCAAGAAACTTTAAATATTAAATAAAATTCTTTGTGAGGTTTTTATTAATATATTCTTTAGAAGTGCCTAGTTTATCCTATAATAGGTTATAAATCGATCTAAATGGTAATAAGCTCTTTTTTGAATCTTAATTGTGTAATTTTAAAGATAAGATTTAAATGTAACATTAGCATTCTTTCTTTTAAAAACATCCTAATAGCTCTTATAGTGCTTTAGAATTCTATTATAATTTCTATATAAATAAGAATTATATGCTATATAAAAAATAAAAAATAAAAAAACTTATTTAGTTGTAACTTGTACAAATGGCCTTATTTTAATATATATATATATATATATATATATATATATATATATTTAGAATTAAGACAAAATTTTATTTTTAATTTTTTCTCATTAAAAAAAAATTGAAGACTAGTAGATGTCTAGTTTATTTTAAGCCTATATTTTTGTAACAAAAATTAAATTAAATTAAAAAGATTGATTAGAGATTTAATAATACTAAATATTATAATACTATTATAATCACATACAAGTACATTTTAAAGAAGAGTTTTATGAATAACATCTCCAAAAGAAAAATAAGAAAAAATAAGAAAAAAAAAAATTGACTATCTTTATCATGATAGTATTTCTCATATTATTGTTGCATTATTTTTAAAGATAATATTATGTATTATGTTTACATACTCCATGTTATAAGTACAATTCTTCTTATTAGCATTATATTTTTTTCTTGTATTGTAAGAAGTTTAAATTATACAACATTAATCTCTATTTCTTTAGCTTTTGATTATACATAATAAATAGTAAGCATATTTGTTCTTAAACTATAGAAGCATTAAGGTATAATTATATAGTTTTTTTAAAAAAAATAAAAAAGTCAATCGTTATATTTGAAAGACAAATCAAAAATAAATATCTAGTGTTTAAAGATCAAGAAAACTAAGTGTCAACTATAAAAAAAAATTTAATAGTAATTTCCTAATTTTACTTAAAATGCTTAAGTTGGATGACTTTAAGATAGGAACTTAATGAAAAATTGTATTTGGTTGATGAATCCTTTAAACTTGGACTTAAAAAAGTAATATTCTTTTTAATAAATTTGATTGTATTTTTATGATGATTTGTAATAAATGTAGTCACTTGGAGCAGTATAATTATTAAAAAAAATCTTGCTATCTTTGTAATTTTTTATCAGTTAGTTTAATGATAATTGTGTTAGTAAATAAATTCAAGGGAGAAAAGCAAGAGCATAAGCCTTAAAGAATGATGAAATTACTGAACGCAGCTCATGGACAACTGTAACGACGAAGAACCGACAAAAGCACAATATTAGACGATGGAAAAGAGAGAGGGGCACAAAAGTGTGTGAGAGAGAGACGGCCAAATTGGGGAGGGAAGGGAAGGAGGGGTTGGGTAACGGTCAGCACCATTCCTCATGCAACCCTAAGCCACGGGGACCGAGTCCCGGAGCCCATGGCAACGCGTCTTGGCCCACATTCCAGATGGGACAACTGTCTCTCGCTTCCGTTCGCCTCCCTCTTCTCTTCGCCTCTGCACTGCACTCTCTGTTTCGTCACCCTCTTCCACACTTTGCCCACATTTGTTTACATCATGGTTGCCATATTCTTGCTAGGGATGTGAAGTCTGTTGTAACGACAGTGTCGTGTAATGTTTGGGGAGTGCGCTCGGTTTGTTTTGCGTTTTGAGTTCATTGATATTTTACCCGTGATGGGAGCGTGGGATGTAGTTGAATTATGGATTCGATGATCGGAGGGAGTTCCGATGGTCAGTTTGATGGTACCGTGGTGGATTTTTGAAGATGTGTCACATGTGTTGGTGATAATTGATGAGGATGTGGTAAATTATTTGTGGTAAGAGTTGATTGGTATGGTCTCTTAGGTCCTTGTCGTTGTGGTATTCTCGTGCATTTGGGTGTATGCAGTGTGGTCCCTGGGGTTTGATGGTAAGAACCTGGTCTTTGCAGTGGGTTTAGGATATGCACCGTGATTTTTGACTGAGAGTAAGGATTAAGATGTTCTGTTCTCATGCATTCTTCATGAACAATACCCTCGGCCACCTATGGCTCTGCATTCCTTCCCATTGAACTGGATGATTATTTTGGCCGCGTTCCTTTTCGTCTTGTAGGAATTGGTGCTGCGGTGAGGAATTGCTCACTTAGGCTTGGCGTTGCATGAAATTATGACATCCGAATTACAGTAGTCTCATGTTCATACGATACGCTCGGTTTTTAGCTCTGTACGAATCGGTTACAGACGGGTTTGCAGTAGAGGTTATTTTCGCTCTTACTTCTGTGTTGGAGTTTGGAGCTCTTTTTAGGGTGAAAATGGATTCTCACAGAAGAGGGCAGAGTTACAAGCAGCTTGGTTAGACACGCTGATTTTTAAGAGCTGATGGATGCCTCTATGGTGCATGCCCAACAAGCCCTAGAGAAATCATTCTACAAGGGATAGAATGCATGGTTATAGAGGCAGTGGTGTGTGGGAGTGTGGAGTGAGTGTTAGGCGACAGTTGAATGTGTGTAACGAAGAGAATATACGTAACACCGTTTGGACTGTGCATGAATTTATGAGCCATTCATGAAAAGCCTGCGTCCTTAGACTCGAGTGTTGAAGTTGTGTGCCCTTCATGACAATGGATGAAGCACTTGAGCAGCTTCAAAGGGGAGATACGAAAGACAGATTAGCAGGAGTTGAGAGACTGCAAAGACTTCTGGAACAAAGTCAAAAGAGCCTGTCAGAAAAGGAGGTCATGACTTTAGTGGACGCCTCGACCGTCCTTCTAAAAGACAACAACTTCAAAGTATGTCAAGGGACGCTACATCTTTTAACGTTGGCGGCAGTCATGTCTAAGGAATATTTGAGGGTTCACTACAATCAACTGGTACCAGCTGTAGTGGAGCGTTTAGGTGATAACAAGCAGACTGTGCGTGATGCGAGCCGCAGGCTTCTATTGGCTCTCATGGAGGTGTTGTCTTCCTCACGAACTTATGACTACGCACAATGGTTTAAACATGACGGACAATTAACTTTGATATTAGCCTTCAATGACGACTGCAAGCCATCTTAACTTCATTGCAAGATTTCACCTCTGCGTCAGTAAAGCCCAATGGTCGTCCGAGAATTTGAAACTGACAAAGAAAAATGACGCTGAACAACAGATATCCCTCACATTGTGACTTTCAGGTTTCGACACCTCCCATAATTGCGGATAGAGCTGGCAGTTACGCTTGGACGCATAAGAATTGGAGGGTGCGCGAAGAGTTTGCTCACACTATTGCATCAGCTTTCAATTTGTTTTCTTCAACAGGTTTTCATTTCCAGCGAATGCATTTGCCAGCGGTAAGCGTGATGCTCAAAGCTTTACTGCGATATTTACGCGCAGCTTGGGTAGAGATGCTAGAAATGAAGTTTGATAAAGCTTCAGGACTTCGCTACATGGACCGCGTGTAAACAAAAGTATATATGTTCACTTGGTCAATTCTGTAGATTCTCTAGTAGAACTTAGATTACCTGGAGTCAGCATCATGATTCCAAACAATGCCCTAGCATTGTATCTCCTAAGACATGTTATTTTATTTTGTTTCATCTGCAGAATCTTCAGTTATTGGAAGACTCCAATAGCAACGTAAGGGAGGCAGCACTGGTTTGCCTAGAGGTATGATAAAGCAATCGCCTCGAGGTGTTTGAGTTGTGCAGAGTTGGTGGGGAGTTGATCTATGATTACAAGAACAAATTTGTGTCTTTGTGAAGTTATGTTTTTGAAAACTGAAGTTTCGCTTGGTGTGGCGAGAGCAGAAACTCATGTGATTCCATCATTCATACACATTGTCTTACACATATTCTCTCTCCAGGAGATGTATCGGCATGGTGGACAGAATGTCAAGGATGAACTTCAACGCCATCATTTGCGTCCTGCACAGGTAGCCAGTTTCCTGACCATTCAAACTAAGGCTGTTTCTTTGGATAATATCCTTCGTCTGATCTTGTTTCTACACCCACTTGTCAGGTACAGACTGAGAGAATCGCATTTACTTGCGTGTATATGTAGGTTCATGAGACTTTTAGACGAGTCCTTTCGACTGCCCATGCGAGTTCAAGTCGTTTGAGTGATATACTATCTGATGTAAAACCAACTGCTATACTGAAATCGAAATCCAATTCACCGATCACCTCTATCCCTCTAGCAATCTGTCAAGTTGGTTTGTGTGATAACTGGATCTAGGACAATTTTGTCTGTGACAAGTCGTGAAAGTTTATTATTCTAAACAGTTCGTTATACTCAGACTTAATTCATAAAGTTTCTGTGTTCTGTAGATGAAGGAAATTTCTTTCCGGTTTGATAGGATAGAACCTATCAAGCAGCGAGACAATGAGCATGCAACTACCAGTGGCGCAGGTCGCAGTAACCACCGAAACTCTTGCCACAGTCCTGTATCCCCAATTCTTCAGTCCAATGTGGAAACCAAAGTCTGTCATTTTGGAGGAAATCAGCGACCTCACAGGCGATGCAGCCCAAAATCTAAATCAATGCTCTTTGCTGATGTCCACCTGGGAGGTAAATTCTGAAGTAATAATTTTGAGTCTTAACAGATGCCCTTCTTTCCCTTTTTGATGCCGTTATATTATAGTCTTGAACTAACTGCAGATTAGGTCTTGTGTCGTGTGCATCAGGTGGAAGTGGAGGATATGATAAACCCGTTGGTCCTATTAAAGTATTTGCTGAGAGGGAGCTGACGAAGGAGTTGGACAAAATTGTCAGCTTGCTC
Organism: Physcomitrellopsis africana; assembly: GCA_036785485.1. Classification (NCBI taxonomy): domain Eukaryota; kingdom Viridiplantae; phylum Streptophyta; class Bryopsida; order Funariales; family Funariaceae; genus Physcomitrellopsis; species Physcomitrellopsis africana. The sequence goes on along the minus strand of JAWRVF010000685.1, from coordinate 150,425 downwards.
AAAGCTGAACAGGATTGGTCTGTTCGGATGGCAGCTATGCAGAAGTTGGAAGGAATTATTCTTGGAGGTCCACTGTCAAACCTGAATTACCTTGACCAATATATTTCTCGTATTATTGGGCACTTATTGCATTACCTTGGTTTTTAAAAAAATTCTGAAGGTATTGAAAATCTTCTAACCAACTTGTGAGAACTTGCTTTCTTAACATAAATCCGACTTTTTTCATTTTAAAAAAAATATATATATCGTTATCTCTTAATATTTCAATATATGAACAGATCCACATGCTTCTGAAATAGGGGACGCAACTTTTAATTTGGGCAACCATCACCTTGTACACTAGTAAAAAAAAGGATCAAATGGATGAGCAGGTGCTGTGGAGTTCGGGTGCTTTTTGACGCTCTTCAAGAATTTTATAGGTCCTCTCAGTGCCCAATTGTTAGATCGGCGTTCTAGCATTGTGAAGCAGGTCTGTTACTCTCTGGTGCTCTCATTCTTCTCTTAATTTGATGGTTTGAGGCTCTGTTTCTCATTGTCTTAGTCGTACGTTTATGTTGTTGGAGTCTATGCTAGTAAAGTACGCCAGATGAGCTTTTCTGCTAGCATCAACTTGGATTGAGATTGTCCCTGGTTGAAAAAGCCAGCGTTCATTCTCACATTCCTTAAGGATTGATACCTGCCCGATACGGAAACCATTTTGTCTTCGTGCTTTTAAATTAATTACTCTTCAAAATTACTCATATTTATATCGCCTTTGTTTTTTGTCCAGGCATGTCAACTTCTGAATTTGCTTTCGAAGCAGCTTCAAATCGATTTTGAGTCCTTTGCAGAAGTATTCATACCTGTGAGTTGAAAATTTCACTTAGTAAGTCAGAATTGCAATGTCCTCATGAAGTTTTTTTGCTTTTGTGTAGTTTTTGAAATGTTAATGGATTCTAGTTTACTCCTGTTCAACAAACGCTTTATTTATTTCCTTTGCAGGTTCTTTTCAGATCTGTTGTGGTTACTGTGCTTGTGATTGGAGAATCAGCAGACCATTGCATAAAAACGGTTAGTCCTTTCTTGCAATCAGAGGAAATTAGTTGTTCCTACCCTTTTCCATGTACCCTTCCTGTGTATTATTATTTTTTTTTAATAATCACTGATCGATACTGGCGGCCTGTAGATGCTAGAGAATTGCCGCGTAGCACGTGTACTTCCCCGAATTATCGAGTGCGCAAAGCATGATCGAAATGCTATTTTGCGGACAAAGTAAGTTATTTAAAGCTCAATAGATGTTCAAAACCTAGTTAATGCTGTCCACGTAAAAGAATTGTTCGTCCAATTTTATGGTTGTAAGCAAGCAATGACGAAGATCAAATTCACAGGTGTTGTAATTATGCTTTGCTGGTCCTTGAGAAGTGGGGGAATTCTCCAGAGTTTCATCGAATTTCTGATCTTTATCAGGAATTGATTAGATGCTGCACTCTTGATGCTATAGCTGAGGCATGAACCATCTCAACTTCGAAAGCTGCAACCTGAATTGGATAATTTCTAAGTTAAAACATTTTGTAACACGATGATCTGACATTTTGAGTGGTTCTATTTGTTTATTCCATAAAAGCACTTCATAAGAACCAGTGTAAATCTTGACACGACTGACCAGGATGATCAGCTTCTTATCGTGATCTCGTGTCGTGCACTTTTTTCCTCTGCAGGTTCGCTCAACTGCAAGGGCGTGTTACCGAGTATACTCAAGATTATGGCCAGACCGTGCACGCCGAGTTTTCTCATTACTTGACCCTGCAGTTCAAAAGGTGGGCATTCTTAGTTACTGAGTGCAGCAACATCTGCTGGTAGATCATATTCCAATCAGCAAGTGTCCCGGGAAAAACTCAAAAACTGACAAGTTAAAGCTATCTCTGTTGTAATTTGTAGCTCTACCATGACGAAGTACACAGACGATACTTGTTTTCGCCTGCGAAGGATTTGGGGGGTGACGAACATAATCAGCTGCGGCAATCTACCCGAATGTCTGTTCATTCAGGACAAGCTTTGAAGGGAGAAACTTCACATGATAGGAGTAAAAGTATAGTGTCCGGTTCTGAACATTCAAGTGCTTCAAATCTGTTGCAAAGAAAATCTCTTGACATGTCCTCCGATAATAATGCACAGAAGATGCTGGAAGCCAGTCACCTGAACGCTATCGATATAACGTTCAAGGGCGTCGATTCCTCTGAAGGTGTTGTTTATGCACCAGAACGCATAGGTATGAGTATTCTTCCTTTTTACTCTGCTGAAGTGGTTTAGAGAAAAAAAGAAAAAAAGAAAAAAAGAGACCAAGTTCGTAGCACAAAGACGTCGTCTAGTTGAATTTTACCATTCGCAACAAAGTTCACGTATTCCGAATGTCAGATTCTGATCTTTCCTACATCTATTTTGCAGCCGGTGGGAGTTATCTAGAAATTCATGCACCTGCATCTACAGGAACCATTCGGGCAATCTTTGATTCGCCGTCTGCTCGAGACCCACCACATCCTGCATCTGCTCCTGCATCCTTTCATTGCAATGTACAACAGTTAAAAGTTTCTGGCTATAGCAGTATTACTGGCCCGTCCGCTACCATACACGCATCTGCCGGTTTAGAGGATAAAAAAGAAGAGGAGCATGAGAACAACAATCTGGAAATAAAAAGTAAAGCTCTTAACGCAACGGTTGGAGGGGCTTCAGTTGGGTCCCCAGGTGCCAATCGAGTCTTGTCGTCTACTGAAACGCCTTGCTACAACGTCTTTGAGGGAAGTTTCATGGACAGGGAAATCAAGCAGAACCCAATTTCAGATGTACACGTAGAAAAGCTACGAATCGCAGATTCATCCTCTACCATCGGATCACTCCCCCACAGGATAAGCTTGAGACATACAGCGTCTGGAAAGTCGTCGGAATGTACTATTGCGGGAAATATTCACCAACCAGGAGGTCTGAATTCCCAAGCAGAAATGTTGAATTACATGGACGGAGTGATGTCTTTGAATGATGCTTTGACTGAAGGATTGGGGCCTAACGCAGATTGGTCTGCAAGAGTCGCTGCATTTACATACATTCAAAAGTTGCTACAACAAGGCTCTAAAGGTTCACAAGAAGTGGCGCAGAATTTTGATCGGATGATGAAGCTTTTCACTATACACTTAGATGATCCTCATTGGAGAGTAACACAAGCAGCCCTCTCTGCCTTGATAGAGCTCGTGCCGACATCACGAAGAGTATTTGAACCATACTTGGAGAGGACTCTACCATCTGTATTTGCAAGGCTGGTGGATTCCAAAGACTCCATCCGCCAACTTGGCTTATCGGCTTTGGAGACGATCGGTGACACATATACCATTGATACCTTGCTGCTGCCGCTACTGCGTTCGATTGATGAGCAACGCATACCGAAGGCCAGAATGACAGTGATTGAGTTCGCAATTGCTGCTTTTGCAAAACTAGCAAACAATGGTTCTGGAACAGGTTCAACTGGTCTACTTAAACTCTGGCTTGCCAAACTTGCACCGTTAGCTAACGACAAAAATGCAAAGCTTAGGGAGGCAGCTATTGCGGGTATTATATCTGTCTACTCCCAATTCGATCCAACCATAGTATTAAATTTCATCTTAGGATTGTCTATTGAGGAACAAAGCATGCTACGAAGGTCATTGAAGCAGTTTACTCCGCGCATTGATTTGGATCTTATGGCATTCCTTCATAACAAGGTTCAAAGGCCAAGAACAAAGCCTGTACTTGATCAGACAGATGCTACCAGGGGTACAGCTGAAGATTCCACAGGTAGGGCTTTGTCAACTTTAACAAGTGGAGATGCTGAGACAAGGGGTTCTTCCACGTAATATGTTCTACTGTGAGAGAGAGAGAGAGAGAGAGGGGGGGGGAGGTGGATGTTGCTGCAATCGGACCTCTCATCAGGATGAAGTCTGAAAGAGTGCGAGGTATGTTAGGAGTTATTTAGAAAGTAACAGGACGAAGGAGATGTTCAATGGAATGGTTGAAAGTCGTCAGACTTACACTGAAGAGTATACACAGAAAATTGCAGATCTCGAATTCCCATTGGCTCAGCTACTTACCTCAGATTATCAAAGATGTCGTTCATCTGGTTTGCCTTCTTAGTCTCAGAGGCAATGGACATGCAGATCTTGTTGCTCATCAGGGTTGACACATTACATCTGCAGGGGAAAATGTGTTTACGCGACTCACAGTACAGTGTTCTTACCCACTTGAGATGTTCCATTTAAGGTGGAAATGAACACTGTATTACACCCACCTTTCCTACTAATGTCACATGTTGAAGCACACTTCATGCACATAGAGCATGAATTTTTGTTGCCAAAACGTTCTTAGCGTTTACCAAAAGAATGCACAGTAGCTTTGTTGCCAGCACCAGAGTTAACCGAGTGTACTGCGTGCTTGAACACTAAGCTCAGCAGTCCCTAACATCGATGAAATTCACATTCCACACAGTCGTTGATCAGCACCAAACAAGGTATGTCCCTGCTATCCCTTACTGAATGCCGTTGAATACAGGAAATGACCGCACGACTTGGTTATTATTTTTCCTCTTGCCCGAGATAGAAAGTTCACCCAACTTGAATAGCAGAAATAGACATTATGAATTTCTGGGCAATGGTCGGGGTGCCTTCGAATGTGTCAAAGGTCTAAGAATCTGACAAAAAAACATTTGATTGCTGTTCTCAAACAGCCACCTGCAAGCTTCAGCAGGCACTAGCCAATGTGTTACTCCAGCATGAACGCTCGCATATCGACAAAATAAGCTGATCCACTTGTATGTGTACAATTTATATTTTTTTATCTTTTATTTTATTTTTAAATAAACTTTTTTAAGCATACTACAATATTCTGAACTTATAAGTTTAATTTTGGCTTTAAATTTAAGAGAGCAACTTGTTTGTTGTTTGATTTTTTTTATGCTACAAACGTTTTTAAAGAACATATAAGACAAGACAGATGTTTGCAAAATAAAGAACTAAAATTTTTAGAGTCTTTTAAGACTTTCTCACATTCTTCATAAGAAAAAAGTTTAAAAATTAGAATTTAGACTTTTAGAGATAAAATCCTAAACCTCTAAACTAGGTTAGGAGTTTTTACTTCTGAACATTTCCAAAAATATAAACCCTAAAACACAATTGATTTTTTTGATTAATTTAAAACTTTGAAAAATATAACATTACAAAATATAACCCATAATGGTGTATAATAAAAAAAAACGAAATGATTGCCTAATATTATAATTGATGTAATACAATATTACAAGATAGAATAAATTAAAATATAAAATAGATATTTTTATGAAAAAAGAATAAGAATAATTTATTTTGAAAACATGATTTCTTTAATAATGACATAACAGAACTGTACTCCACATTTTAATATAAATTGTAAAGTAGTGCCAAACTATTTATATCTAATTTTCAATGTACATCACATTTTTACCAGAAATTTCTAATTTTTTTTAACTTCTTAATTTTTTGTGTCCCTCTTCCACTAAATTTTAAGAAATAAAGGAATAATGCAAAAAATTAAAATTAAAATTAAAAAAAAGAAAAGACTTGGTCATTAAAAAAATTAATTAAAATGAAAATGAAGGTATAAAATTTTCCTACTCTTACAACCCTTCAGCAACCTACCTTTGGTTTTCTTGTATTTCTTGTAACTCCCTTTTTCATGTAATTTTTATTTCTCTCTTTCATTCTTCTTCTTAAAGTTAATTCGTATTTACTTAAAATATGAGTATGTTTTTATTCCAAAATTTTAAATTTAAATTTCATAAATGACTACATGTTTATTATACCATAAAAAAATCAAATATTTTTTTATTTTGATTTATATCCTAAAAAAAAATTATTAAAAAAAATTTATAGAAATAATTTAATTTGATATTTGATTAGTTCTACAAAATCAATTGAAGTGGTAAAAAGCAACTTAAAATTGCTTTGTCTAATACTAAAATATCATAAAAATAGAAATGATGACAACCCTCAATTCAAACAAACAAACGAAAAAAAAAAAAAAAAAAAAAAAAAAAAAAGGTTGTAATAATCATTCAAAGACATTAAATTTCTGAAAGATAACTGTGGAATACTTTTGGCAATAATTAGAATCACATTTTTATATCATAAATACACCCAAGCATGCGAACAGACATAAATATTGAATTCCATACATGTATCAAATTCTTTAAGTAATATAATGTCACATAAAGAAAGTGGATAATATGGGTTGCAGCTTCAACATCACCACATGGTCCACCATTTATCCTACTTTTGACCTAAGAATGGCTTGTGCTCAAGCTATGGATTTTTCAAAGAAAATGGTAAGGGTTTCCCTAAATCTTATTTCAATATCCACACATTTTTTAACTCTACTTTTTGGAGTATTAAAAATTAAATTTCTAAAGATTTTGGAATCTTTGGTGACATTTTTAAGTTTGTTTGTTTGTTTGTTTTTTTTTTTTTTTTTTTTTTTGATTTGTTTTTCTTTTCTTATAAAATATATATGAAGGCTAGTTCTATAAAGAAAGAAAAAAAAAAAGAAAAAAAAGAAAACAATAAAATTATGCCAAGTAAAGATTGCATTATTATACTACAATGTCCCAATCACAGGTTGAGAATGAAGCAAATTATTACTTTGAAGCTGGGGATATGAGATTCCAATGAACATGAAAGATTGTTTTAGATTGAAAACTGTGGATGAATTTGTTAATTTTTTAAATTTGTTAATCTAATAGACTTTTCAACTGGAAAATGTTTGAATTGGTATAGGGCCCTAAATCAACATAGCACATTAAATTTAATTAGAAAGAGACACAATAAGGTGGAGACTTAATTTATAATTTTCTATCATTAGTAGGATTAAGTTATTCAAAGGTATGTTTTTGTCAAGAAATATCATAGTTATCTTTAAAAAGTTGAAGAAAGAAAAGGAATGAGAAAAAGAATATTACTTGCATTTTTCTTTTATTTTAAAGTTTTAAGATTCTACTTTTTAAAACTTTTTTCAACTATAAAATAAAAGAATATTAATTATAATTTTCTTTAAAAAAAAAGGTATAGATTTTAATATCTTAATTGAGAAAAAAAGAAAAAAGAAAAATAGAATTTTTAGAGATATTTTTATAATATATTTTTATAAAAGAATATTTTTTGAATAAGACAAAAAAATATTAATTTTTTAAAAAATAAATTAACCAAATAAATATAGAATTGAATAAAATTAAAATTAAAATTAATAAAAAAATAAAATAAAAATAATTCGGTTCTATATATATAATAATTAAATATATAATAAAATTTATTATTTAGGATATCATTATATGATGTTGCAATATTTCAAATGTATTGTAATGATTATTTAGGATAGATAGAAGAAAATTTTAAAATTAAAAATTAATACAAGATTCTAATTTATTTGTTTAAAAGATGATGTAGTAAAATTAATATAAGTTTATTTTAATATAGTTAGATATAATATAATATTTTCTTTAGGTCCTTACAATCTAATAATGATTTTAAATATTTGTTTATATAAATTATAATTTTATGTTATTGATAATTTTTTAATTATTGTTCTTTTTCTAAAAGAACTAATAATTTTTTTCTCAAATTGTGTAACCATTTTATTTTTTAATTTTGAATTTTTATTTGAAAAATTAAAAATTAAAAGATATAGAGATTAAAATTAAAAACTTTGTGAGAAATATTTGCTTGTCTTTAAACTCTTGTTTGCAAGCTTAATAACAAGTTGTTTAAGACTAGTAGAATGTGTAAAATATTGTGGTTTTGCAAAATTTGATAAGAAGGTGAGTTTCCTTTAAAACAAATAACTAGGTGTTGAAATTCTAAACAAGGGCTGAATCCTAAAAGTTAAAAAAATTGAGCTTTTACAAAGAAGTAAAACAAAGAAATATTGATGGTAAGTAGAAAAAAATTTAAATTTTTTTTAAAAAATGGAGGTTTTAATTAGTTAAAATTTTAAAAATATTTTATTATATTAATTTATAATAAATAAATAAATAAATAGATTGTATGGAAATCCGAGATTTATCAAAGTAGACAAAAACTTTGATATCAGTATAAAGATTTTCCTAAGAATATTTAATATTTTTATTTAAACATATATTTTTAGAAAAGATAATCTAAGTGATTTCATTTAGATGTCTTTATTATTGTAATGTACTTATAGAAATCATTAAATTTGTCCTTGAAACACCATCATGTTTTTATTGTACCAAAGATCTAGCTAAAGTTGTTTGACAAATTTTTGGACAAGGTATCTTACTTCAAATCTCTCTTATTTTACTTATTTTAGGTGGAAGCATTGATAATCTTCAACTTGCCAATGAACGTGCTATATATTAGTGCCCATGGACCTTTGTTTTCAAATAGTGATCTAATAGAGGCTACAATCTAATACCACCTTTGCTTATTATATCAAGATTGTGGATGTACCCACACACAAAATTGGCCAGAATTGCCAAGTAAGGTCTTGTACATTTGAGTAATTTGTCTTTATAGATGCATGGTATGTTGCAAAGAGAGTTCACCAAAATGGAGATAATTTTTTATAGTCGTAACACTGAAAGGGATTCTTGGACCCTCACGTTGCTGTATGAATGAGATTTAACAATCTTTTCTGAAACCCCAGGATATGTTTTCCTCAATTTTTTATTTAAGAGGAGGGGATTTAACAACAAGGTTGAAAACCGCACCCTAACAGATATGAGATGTTATTAGACTACAGAAATGGGGCTTTGTACGTGGATTTGACTACATTGCCAAATTTAGCAGTATTTAGCAGGAGAGGAGGAGGGACCAAAGATCTTCAGAAGTGGGGGATCTAGTATAAAGGCTTCAAGTTGGTGCAGGAAGGAGACAAATTCTGTTTTTATACAACCTACTCTGATACTTCAGAAATTCAGGCTACCAGACTTAAATGAGGAGCCTACAGCTTCAGGTCTAGAGAAGCATCTACAATGTTTGGGGGATGCTACAAAAATTTGAGCATTCTGCCAGGTTTAGTATTGAATAATATAAATAGCTGGAGCTATTCTTTGTCTTACAAGTACTGACATGCAGTGGGATGCTCCTTGAAATTAAGTGTACAGTCTGGACAGTAGAGGTCTACTGATATCTGACTCTTATGTACAAAGGGGAATTGAACAGTACCTGGGCTTCGACAGAATCCTTCAAACCCAGGCCGATTTCTGTAGCTACTTCTGCAAGCTTGAAGAAACTCAGTAGACAAATCTTTCTCTACATCAAGTCTACATTGCATGGTTCTAATACCATACATGATATCACAGCAATTTCAGACAAAACCAGACCTAGACAAAGGAGATTACCGAACGCACAACATTTTTTGAATTAGTAAGCAGAACGACTTTATATACATAGGGTCCCATCAGTAAAATGCCGATGTGGAATTGATCAAACAAGCTCAAAGATTACCACCGTTTGTATACCTTAACCTCCAAACTAAATGCACCCAAGTTACTCAGCACCTACAAAAATGTGCATTGGGAGCTGTGTACCATCATCCGACTTTTTACATTACATACCTCTTCTACTGTGATCTATTCCATCGCCAGACAAACCTGCAATTAGGGAGATGATCCACATTACGTCGGCATGTAATGAAGAGATAAGTGGCATATAGACGCAATCAGCGAGGCATTGAATCCTCACAGCTTGCTCTCTCACCTACTTGGCCCGCCCAGAAAGCAGGTGCTACATAATACAGCATACTTCCGACGCTATCTCATACATTCTGTTGGCATAAATTATGGCGTAGAAGCGAAAATGTTCCATAGCAAAACCGAGCGATCGTTATATGAGCTGTCGAGGAATCGATGCCCCCGTCACAGACGACATCCATCAAGTAAAACATGCTGCAGGAAGAGGGTCTGTAAGGGCAACTAATCCCATTCCTCACGAAAAAGAAACGCGTCTTAGAGGGGCGAGAATGCATTCAAGTGCCCATCTGCCTTACAAATTCTGTCTGTGACATGCACTTCTCCTGATCACTGGCGGGTTGCTAAAAATGATCACAAAGAGAGGAGAACCCTAACACTTGCGAAGGGAGTGAGCGACGGGAAGCACGGCTCCAAGAACAAGAACAAAGATAGTAGGAACTAATAACTAACAAGAGTGAAGAGTACGATTCCGAGCAAGATGAGAAGCCAATGACCACTGTAGTCTAGGAACATAGACATCCACCCCTGCTGTTGTTGATTGTTGTATCTATTGTATGGGCTCCACGAGGGAGCGGTCCACGACCACCACCCTCCCCAACCTCTGTTGGGTGCTGGGTCTCTACCATACGCGCCACCCCTACCGCCGTAACCACCCCGCATTGCAAATCGAGCAAACCTATCATCGCCATGGCCGTAGTACCAGTTGCCACTGAAGTATTGCAAGGCGATGACAGCAACCACTGGGATCCACAACAAGGCGTAAGGGAAACTGGATGTAGTGCTTCGAACTGCGGGCTGGTAAGTGTAAGCAATGGTGGGTTCCGATGCCCTCAAGTATGGCATGCCAGTGATGAGCAAGACTACTCCAAGAATCGTTGCAGGAATCCAAGGGGAAGGCCCCGGGCGACGATAGTGCTCATACTCCTCGGGATTTCGAGGGTCTCGAGATCTGTACCACCCCCGAGGATCGTACCCTCGGTAACCGTAACCCGGAGGAGGCCCTCCTCTCATCATACCTCCTCAACTTCCCCAAACTGACAAGATTCGAAGCTTGTAATCGCTACCGACGATGCAACCTCTTCAAGTGAACCATGAAACGATACACTCCGTTCCAGCAACGCGAATTCACCACGGCCACAAATGCTGCAAAGCCTCCTCCTGCTACTACTCCTCCTCCGCGACCTCTCAAACAGCCATTACCATTCAGCGAAATTCAATACAACCTCCTATAATTCTTAAAGCGCTGGGCAAGAGGATGCACTTCGCACTACGAACCACAGAATTCAGATCCTCCGACACGAACTGAACGCAGCAGAAGCTTGATATTCAACTTCCTCCCCAAGCAACGAAGAAAAACTACCAGTCGGTATTGACAACAAAGCCGCAAGCCGAGTTTGCGGGAAGTGTTCCAGATGAGGACGAAACTTGCATTGAAGGAGCTCATAAATAGCACCCGAGATTCACCGCGATACTGCAACGAGGGGAATCTCCACACGCCACTGCAAAATCCAGCGAAATTTATTAACCAGCGATCGTGGATTAAAAGCTAGAGACTTGGCACTCTCGCCGTAGGGACGGCGACCTCACCCCAATGCGACACGTCACATCGCGGGCCAAGTCGGCCTGGGCCGGGTCATGCCAGGTCGGGCAGGGTTCGCCCGATGTGAGAAATTGTCATTGGACTGGGTCGCGGCCCCTGTGGCTGGACCTGCACGTGAATGGCTGCGACCGCTAAATTTGGCGGCCGCTTTGGACGAATGCCAGGTCGCCCTAACGAGTTTCTTTTTAAGTCATCATAGGATCGATTCCCGGCGGCGGTAATACTCTTGTTGTTACTATCGTTTCTATTAATAGTTTCTTTCGAGCCTTCAGAATGGACTTTATTTTAATGGGAATGTGGTTGACGAGAATAAAATTATATGTTGTTATCCAAAGAAGCGCATCGTGCTTCATTATTGTTCGTAGAGACTAGATTATACAATTGATTTGAAGTTTAAAATAGTTGGGTTGTCAGTTTGCCAGTTATTGGTATGTGTCCAATAAATCAGCTTGTGTGTGCTTAGGATACCGCTTAAAAACAGTTTTGTGTGAAAGCGAAGATCATGTGTAAACAGTTCGCTCCTTCTAAAACGATATGGTAGTCATAATAATGATATTACTAATCATCAACAAACATACATATATATATATATATATATATATACACACACGTATTTTTTTTATTTGTTTTTCTCAAGTGCCAATAATATGTTATGGAAATAAAAATATAACGCCGTCAAAATGGTACAAGAATGTTGATTAAAAATATCATTTGTTGTAATTGAATTTGGATAATTGAGGGATTTGTCTTTAAAATATGTAGTCTATACAATTAGAATTTTAAATGCAAAGTTTATGACAAAAATACCATTCAAAAATCTAGTTTGAAATCAAGACAACACATATTTTGTGTGTGTGTGTGTGCATACACACACACACACACACACACACACACATATATATATATATATATATATATATATATGAAATTGGCACCATTAGTAGAATTAAAGTAGTAAACCTTGAATAATGAGTCAAATGCAATGATAGAATACTAACCATTCACACTGTCTTTAAGTTAATTTCCTGAACAAGGTCAAATTTACACTGTGAAACTTGAAATGCCCAATTTGTGAAATTTAAGAAAGAATGAATAATTTCTGCACAATAAACTTCCACATACAAAAACACCAATTTGATAGAACAAGCATTATATATATGTATACATACGTATATATCTATATTCGCAGAACATGTGTGGCAATTTTGAAAAATCTACATATGAAACGTACTTTTACTATTAAAAATATTACTGCTGACAGTCTTCAAAACAACACTGTCTTGATAATACTTTCTTAATTAGTCATTATTTATTTTTATATGTGTTCTGTCATTTGCAATCATATTGCTATATGGTTTTAATTTGCAATCCATATTGTATGTTTTCACCGCTCTAAAAATGTATTTTTATAATATTGTTACCCATTATTTAGATACTTTTAGAATTAGTTGATCTAAACTTCTACTATCACAGGCAATATGAGATCTAAAAATAAATGAAATGGTGAAGACAGTTTTACCAATTATTCCTTCTATATGGAAAATGATATATTTCGCAATATCAAGTCAATATTACTTCAAATAGTTTTAGAAGTTTATGTCAAAAACAAGCGTGTTAAATTACATCTTACGGTCAATGTCAATATTAGTTTCATTTTAAAACTTACCAAGAAAAGGAGAAAGAGCCTCAAAAAACCATTTTGATTATGATTATGATTATTTTATTTATTTATTTATTGCAATGTTTTGCTTTCATTGTTTAAGCGATTTAGTTTGCAAAAGAAATAGAGTAGCGAGAGGTGCGGCAACCACAGGGTTACATTAAAGAAAAAAACAGGTGACAATTAGGGTTTCGCCAAAACAAAAAAAAACAAAACAAAACAAAAAAAAAAACAAAAACTTGAATTTTTACCGAAGCTGTAGGGTGAAGTGCTGAAGGTGGTTGTCGAAGAAAAAATGATCCTCAAAACATTAATCTAGAAAATTTCTTTGTGAATGAAATAAATTTATGCTGATATATTCATCTTTGTCTCATGCACCGACAGTCTCCACACCCGTCAACTTAGGGAAATGTTGTCGCTACGGGAAGTAAATGAAGAAGAAGAAGAAGAAGAAGCAGAAGAATTGTCAGCAATGGTGGGGTCGGACGGCGCTTGGCTTTGGAAACAGAAATCTTAGTGTGTGGCTGGCAGACGACGCATCAAGCTTCGATGTAGCAATCCAACCAACAAGCAAGCAAGCAAACACACTAACAAACAATCAAATTAGCCCACCACCCGTTCATCATTTTTTTTATGGTTGTACGAAGGGGAGGGGCTATGGCGCGGTGGGACCAGTGGCCGGAGGTGTCACGAGCATGGATGCAGTGCGGTGAGAAGGACGAGGTGCTGATGCTGCTTCTGGCTGTGGATGAAGGAGAGCGGGGAAAGCAATTTCTCTGCGCCTCTGCCTTCACTGTCACAAGCCCAGTCCCATCTTCGCATCACCATTCCTCCCCAGTTTTCACAATTCCTCACACTGATCCCCTCTTTCTACTCGTTGTCATAAACCGATCATGTTTTCTTCACTTACTGGCAGAAATTTTATATATCTTGCCATCGCTGTTGATTTCGTTGTCAATAGTTCAATGTATTTGGTTTTGGATTTTTTGTGTTTTGTACTCTTTTTGGAGCAAATTGAATATTGAATTTTGTTAAATATAAAAACTGTAGTTTTACTTTTGGGTATTTGTGTGAACTTACCGAGTAGTTTTGTTTTAAAGAAAGTTTTGCATACGTTGAATTTCTTATGAAACTGAGAATGTGCTTTTATTTGTGCTTTGTTTCCTGTAGAAGGACAATTTGATCGTACATTTTTTTTTCAGCCGTGTCGTTCTTTAATTTCGATTTTTTGTTTTGTGTTTAGTGTGTCATACTCGGTGTGATGCTGGGTCTTCAAATACTAAATATATTGAAACGGGTGTCCAGTAGGTACACACAAAGGTGAAACAGAACTATCAAGTTCTGGTATTGTCATTGTTTCATTTTGTTACTTTTTTCGGAATAGGTATACACACCAGTTCTTGAAAAGCAAGTCTGTGAGTGCTTGCGTCCTTGGACTCAATCGTGCTTTACGGATACTGGAACGAATTTTGTGACGGGAAGACTCTTATACGAATAGATGAAGAGCGTAATTTTCAGGCTACTGCTGAATGAGTAGTTTCTGCTCTTACAAAGTAGAAAAGTAATGCAAAAACTTAAACAGCCGTATTTGCATGCAGAAATATATATCAACCACATACCCAAGGTATCTCTAATTAGAAAAGCAGGAATGTTCAACAATAAAGACTTTGATTCAGATATTTCATGGACAAGAATAACCACAAATCTGACTTTGCTGCTGCTTTTGCAGCACTTAGCAAGGGCAGGTCACGTTTTGTCCTTCCCAACATCCGAACCATTCATGGAAAATAGAAAAGAACTCTTGTTGTCAAGGTGCACGACGAAAGAATGTAATGGTGCTTTCTCAAGGCTCAGGACCCAAATAACGAGGTTACTTTACAACCTCCACAAAGTTGGTAATTCATAATCACAGTTCTTGTGAAGGATACACCTATGGACTTGATTCGATGCAAACGATGACAAAGGAATGAAGAAATCATAATCTACAATAACGTTACAGAAGTTGGACTTCACCAACACTATATTTCCCGGGGTCCCCCTATGTCTTAAGACATTTCGGTAATCGCACGTAACCTGATTTTTTTTAATCTCTAAGATGGGGCTGGTGCGACAGAAGGTGTTGGAGCAGAGGGTTTGGTGCCCTTCGGATTTGTTGTGAAAAAGGAGATGAATTGTTGCAGCGGTTTCCAGCGTCCCAATTTGTAGGAAGGGTTCCTCAATGCTCTCACAGAATTCACACATACAAGTAATGTACCGCCTTCATGCATAAGTACCTGCACCCACACAGTTAACAAGCAATATCATATGCCCATGTTCAGATTAGTAATAATAATAATAAAAATAAAATGTTGAGAGACTCTTGATATATTAACCTTAGTGACATGGTGAGGGCCTACCGCAAGCCAAAGAGGGAGAACTCCCAGTACTGAGGGCAGACCAGCGAGGATAATAGAAAACAATGCAAGCGCAACGTTTTGCTTGACCTGCAGTTGCAACATTCTGGATTATTATTATTGAGAAAACGACCACCGCAATTTTAGTTGTAGAAAATGAAATGTTTACTGTTGACCTGGGCAAAGAGCAATTACTGTCTATGAAGAATTATCATTTGAAGTCAAGTATATAATAAACAAAGATTTGATCGTTCAACGTGACAAGAACATACCAACGAAACTGTTTGGTGAGCTTTCGTAATAACGAAAGCTACACCATCAATAGCATTCTGTACTAAAAGCACATCTGCCACTTGCACAGCGGTTGCGCTGGCATTCTGTGCAAGAACAATCCCAATCGTTGCAGCTGCTAATGCAGGGCCATCGTTGATTCCGTCGCCAACCATCACTAGACCTCCGCAGTCTGCTTGACACAGGAGTAGAAGACAACGTCAAAGACAAATAAAATACAATTACATAAAGAAATTGGATTTCATAAAGTTTAACTTCGAATTTCTTATAGCAATAATAAAGAAATGTGAACCACATTGTTCACTCTTACCTTTCTCTTGTCTCAAACGCTGTACTTGCGATAGCTTGTCGTCTGGTTTCAATCCAGCATGGAATTCACCAATACCGACTGTTTTTGCCACTCTTTCTGCGGTTGTTTCATTATCTCCAGTCAACATTAACAAGCGTAGACCACATTGCTCCTTCAGAGTTCTTACTACAGCAGTTGCATTTTCCCTCAATTCATCCTCAAAATGAAACAGCGTGATCTGCATGAAAGTAAGAAAAGTCAGAATGTAGACATTTGCAAGATCAACTATCCTCAGCAATTATGACAACTAAGTCGGTATTCAAAGATGCTGACAGGGATGGGTCCTACAATTAGGGCATTGCGGAAATTACTAACACAAAAATAATACATTGAAAGACCCGAAAAAAACGTCATCAAAGACAATAAGAATGCATTGCCTTGATTGATTAACGCACCATCTTAACTTAAAGCTGCATTTTCCGGAATAAGGCAACTCAGTAGCATTTCTTACCTTCTTGTCTACAGATAGCGCAGCCTGAACTAGTTCCTTGCTGTATGCAGAATTGCTAGCAGCTTCCCTTATCTTCGCAGCCTCAGAAGAGCTTGATTCTGAGGATGCCACGTACTCCAAAGAGCCCAAGCGTGCTTTTTGACTCGATCTTTCTCCGACCTAGCCACAATGCCAGATGTGAGAAAATGTGAACTATTCTGCTACACGAGGAACTTTCGAATGTGAGTGAAGCGCTATCTCTGAAGCTTTTCGTGCGCGGGAATCAGGTGCTATCAGTTACAATCTAGAAATGGACATGACTCGCTTTCAGCTCTTTCATAGTACAGAATCTTCCTCTCCGCGGAAAGACAGCTACGGCAGAATCGTCCACAACAGAAATAGAAGTATGCAGTACATGAAATATCCAAGGAATCTTCATTTGTATATCTCCAATCTACTACCAATAGAACTAAGTGAAGAAGTTCAAGTAATTTAAGATTCAATTATGTAAAACTGAGAGCTTACCACTACGTTCACAACAGCAGCTAAACCTTGTCCAGGAATGGATTCAAAGTCATCAACCTCAACGCCTGGAAGATTCTTCCCATGTGAATGGTCTACAACAGCCCTGTACCAGACACAAAATAGTAAGAACGTGGCTCTTCCAGATGGGGCTACTTCAAGTTTGTTCCAAATATTATGTTTCTCCCACAAATTTTACTAGCCAATAACCAGGCAGTACGAGCTATTTCTCTTAAAGACTCTTCGAGCTTATTACTCACGGTTGCTAAATAATGCTACAACTATCGTTCAGAGTTTGAACATTCACTGATGGTGTTCATGTAGGTTTTGAGAAGCACCGAGCAATAGGATGAGTCGCCCCCCTTTCCATCGCGGCGGCTACGGCAAGCGCCTCCCCTTCACAATTGGGAGTACAACATGCAGGTGAGGACGATTGATGGCCACGAAGTGGCTCAATGGCCTTGCACCGAAGTTCTCCAGTAGTAAGAGTTCCAGTCTTATCAAACGCTACAGTATCACAGGCTGCTAACGCGTCTAGGACTTCTCCTCCTTTCAAAAGGACACCCTGTGTCATAAGCAACATTCGCGAATTGGATCAAATCGACTGGATTCTTCATCAATAAATCACTGTGCACAAGTTGAAACATATATCGCTCGATTTAAGTATAAAAATAATTTTCCCCGGAATCCCGAGTGTCAGTTATCAAAGAATCGTGCTTCAGGTATTGAAGCCTATAAATTATTACCTTCCTAGCACAAGCGCTGATGGCAGTTGCATACGCAAGAGGGGCAACAGCTAAAGCACAAGGTGAAGCAGCTACCATCAGACCTAGCGCCCTATAAAGGGATCCTCGTACACCTGAGAGAAAGCACAAACCAGGAATGAGAATCTCCACAAAACAAATACAACACCTGAAGATGCTGTCCCTCCTGAACACCAGCCTTTCAAAGGTAAGCGGAAGCGTAGAACATGCATATCAGTCTTATCACCAAACTCAAAAAAAAAAGCAATCCAACCATACCGCACATGATAGTAACTTCAGCAGAATACTACTGATTTTGAGAAGGATGGTGTACTTTGAAATGAACTTCAACTCACAGATGCATGTACATGCATGGTACATACTTGTATTTTCAAATTGAGGCTCACGCGTACTAAATTTACAAATAGGCATTGGAATGAAAGGAGATGAGAGAAAATGGAGACTACTTCAGGATTGATGCAGTGACAAACCTGGAGAGCTAAGAAAAGGCCACTTGAATAAGACGGGCCCGAGAAAAGCAACAGCAACCGACATGGCCATCACAAATTGACTGTAACGTTCAGTGAATTTTTCTAACCAACGCTCCAGCTTTGGCCTGCTTGATTGTGCCTCCTCGGTCAATCTCATGATTCGAGCCACTGTCGACTCCGACCAAACCTTTGTTGTCTGAAGCATAATGGGGTACATTAATAAGAACATAAGAAAGCATATACGTAAGACGGCATATAATCAGGACGTGATTAATCTTTTTGCTGACTGTTCTTAAAAATTGCATCACTTGAACAAGTATAATAGAAACCTTTGCTTAGAAAATGTTGCATCAGCTGCATGAGTACCTTCACAATCATAAGTCCATCCAGGTTGCGGGCGCCACCAGGGATAGTATCACCTGGGTGCTTCTCTAGAGGGGTAGCCTCTCCTGTTAGATGCTCTACAGACACTGTAGCCTTCCCTTCATATACATCTCCATCCACTGGAACTACCTGTAGAACACCATCTTACAGCTTTCATGAGCACAAAAGCCATTACCAAGTTCAATGAATTAAAAAAATCAAGTTATATCCACGTACTCACAACATGGAAGTGTACTCACAACATGCACCATGCATAAAAGAACAACAAATGAAAAGACTGGAACCATCACAGCATAATAATCAGGGAGTAATAGATCAAGATGCACTTTGGAGACCATGTTAAGAGCATGTGGATATTGATGAGACACACCTCACCAGCTTTAATCAACAAAAAGGAACCTACAGCAACATCTTTCGCAGGCAGTTGTTTGTAGGGAATTGATGTAAGCGGCGGGTTTTTTTTCGGATCAAAATCATCCAAAACAAGCGCAAATTCTGGATTTGTATCTTTCAATGCCTTCACATCTACCATAGCTTTCTCTGTAAAATATTCCTCCGCTGCATACACACAGGAATCAACAATGAGAACAAATATCTGACTCTTTAATCAGCAAGCTTGTAAAACAATTACGTAAACCAGGTATAGAAAATGGATATGTACATTGAATCTTACCAAGATGAGACAAGCCGAACATTGCAAGAAGTAGGCCGCCTTCCAAAGCACTTCCCATAAGCACTGATGCTAAGGCTGCAAATGCCATTAGAACATGAATATCAACCTTTCCTCCAGCCACATCAATGGATGCATCTAACACAGCTGGTACCTGCCATGCGAAAGCTTGTCAATCCACGACTTTCGACAAGAAGATGTGAAAACTGGACCTTATACACCCCACAAATAATACAGTACTTTAATCAATATTCTATTGTAAACGAATCTGTAAATAATCTTCCCACTATAGCTCTCTCAAACATAGCGAGTGAAATAGTCATTAAACTACCCACTCCCTAGACAACAGCGATGCAGGAAAGATAGCTAGCTGCGGTTAAATACAACACACAAGAAAACTAAAAGTTTCGTTTTCAAAGATTCGCTGCGAAAAGATACATACCCCTGTTAGAGGAAGTGCGGGAATCACGAGAAGATTTTGGTAAGAAGCGGCCTGAGGAAGAACCAAAGGTAAAGCGGCTCCTAGCAACAAAAGAACCGTGGAGACGCATACAATAGTGAGGTTTTCTCTCCATGCATCTGCAATTGCCGCAACCCCAAGTACCTCTGATGTCCTCTTTATCAGCTTCTGAATAGCGTTCAAGGAGGTCGGACGTCCATGATTATGACTACAACCGTGAGAATGTGTATGATGTTCCGAATGAGAGCTAGAGTGAGAGTAAGAGTGAGAGTGCGAATGGTCGTGGCCATGGTCGTGGTCGTGGTCACACGATCCGTGGGAGTGATCATGCTCTTCCGTTCCTTTCCCCTACCAGAAATGTACAGTCCAATTAAAACATGGGAAATACAATTCAACAAGGCAAGATGCACCTCATACTTCCAACTCGAAATGATTTCTGTTTCCATGCTCACAACCAGCTTCAGCTCTCCATTTGGAAATCAGCTTTAGCTCTCCATACGATATTGTAGGAATTGAATTTTAAATAAATAGACCTATTCTGAAAATTACAAAAGGCAATCATAAAACCCTAATAATGCAACAAGCAAAAAAAACAAGGATAAAATTTCAATTTAAAAGCGGTTATTACTTCTTCGTCATGTGAATGGTGATGTTCATGATCATGGTGGCTGCTTGTCGAGGATTGAGAATGCTGCGAACTGAAAGCGAGAACAACTCGGGCAGCCACTGACGCACCCAACAAGACCTTGTAAAAGCGCGCATCGGGAATTTTGCTCGTGTATAAACTGTAATCATTGGCTTTGAGTGCACGAATTGCTTTCAATACGTTTTCTGCAATTACCAAACCAGTACAATTAAATAAAGTCGTGCACTCGAGCTCCCGCTGAGAGCAAGCTCAATGCTGATATCCTTGTTCTGAAGACTATCTAAATTCCATACAACAGATTACGAGGCAATATGATTCACAACCCTGCGACTTCCGTATACCACCATGTTGGTGTAGGGCAATACAGAGAAATACGAAACAATGGAGAAACACACTAATGAGAGCTAGCTCGCAAAAACGCTTGTGACGGGAAATAATTCCAAAAACACTGAGAAAGTATTCCACCCGCCGCACCCGACTAGCACAAAGAGAGTGACTTCCTTCCACGATAAAGATCATTCCAGTCGCACTTCACGCCCCTTAAACCTTGCATAGTATCCACACAGAACAGAAACCTTCCTGAAAAAAATGGCAGTCTCCATCCTGACAAAGCGGCAGAGACACTTCAATTCCAACATCATCATCAAGAGAACAGCCCAACAACAACGCACCTCCATCGGCACCATCACACAAAACATCATTCCTGTGAGTTACTCCACCGAACTCTCTCCGCAACACACGACCCTTGTTATGAAACCCTAGACCTAAATTCTTGCTGGGGAGAAGCTTGGCAACGTTCAGAGATTGGCAGGCACTTGAATTGGATCCGGAAAGCCGCAGACCAGGGCGAGAAATGACCATAACGGGGCTCCTAGCTGCCCCACAGCAAATTAACATGGTTGACATCCCAAATTCGGAGAGATGCTACTGCCTATGCGATTGAGAGTGTTCGCTTCTTGCCATGAACAAGCAATCCCTCCACAAAGCTCATGCAGGCAGATGGTTTCCAGTTTATTCAAAGCTTTGGGGTGACTCATCGGTCTCCACCCAGCTTCCGACAGCGACCAACGGTCGAGCTTCCAACGCACATCACTTTCCAGACGAAAGACGTGTACACCACTGGTCGGAGAATATTACCATCAGTCAGTCCCCATGCCCTTTGGAGTTCTGACGCGAGGACCTCGTCCGCCATGTGTTGCTCACGCAGGCTCAACCTTTTCCATTGCTCTTTCTAGAGTGTGCACTTTGAGCCTCGCCGCGTTTACAGCATTCGCACAACTAGCAGTGGAGTATTAATTTGGGTTACTTGGGTGCAAACCTCGAAGATTTAGCAGCGTTTTCATGGTTTCCTTGCGACTCTCCTTTTTATACGTGGACCACTCGTAGCCTCCCACCATGAAGTGTCTGCAAGGACAGGTCAGGCAGGACAGGCATTTTATTTTTGGCAGTGGGCGGGCCCAGCATGATCACAGGGTGTTCTCGCGCAAGTGTGATCATTCCAGACCGCTCCCACCTTGAAATGATGTCACTCGCACGTCCCCGCTGCAGCAGCACCACTTATTCCTTCCCAAAATTGCCCGTCCACGTCCGCAGCATGAACCCACCGCGTCATATTCAATACGTTAGGTGTATCAGGAGGTGGCGATAGACAAGTAGGCGAGAGCGCACTACAAGTTTTCACGAGAATCCATCAATGATCAATTACATGCTCCTCTCTAGAGTAGGTGGTTTGGGGCAGGCAACCTTGGTCTATGTCGGGAGTGAAACCCCCGCCATCCTGTTCAGACACGTTCCGAGAAGAGAGGCTCCGGCAGAGTGAGAGTTCATGTTTCTGGTTAGGGTTGCATTGATGTTACAAATCGAGATCATCTCCAATCATGTACAGAAGGGGCTGTGTGGAGACTAGAGAGGCCCATGCATTGTTCGAGGGAATCGTCCTCTTCTGCCCTCCTCTGCATTAATCCTGTCCAGTCTCTCCACGGCCCGCTCTTTACATAATTGCATACTTGGCAAATCGACTTAGAGACAATGTGTCTCATTTCCAGACCAACTTCACCGGCGTCATCTGAGACTCTTGGCTCTCGAAAACGCTTGAGGTACTCATGTTAAAAGGTATAGAATTTCTTACAAGATCGACCACCAGTGCTATTGGCCTAATATATTGGCACTCTAGATGAGCTTTCATCAAAGAGGGTACTGTTATTCTGCTCACCATATTATGGAATTGTATCCAACATGCCAGTACCACAGGAGGATGGGTGCTACCTTGAGGCATTAGATGCACAGTCCTTGCAACAGAGGAAAATGAATAAGGATGCAGTTGGAAGTTTTTAAGGTTCTCGCGTGCAAATCCTGAATCGAATTGCGTTTCAAGCGCATGAATTTGGAGGCTTTCACCCATGGACGAGATGATGCATATACAGATGAGGGGAAGGGACAAAACATTCAACTTAAATTCAACTTCACTTCTCCTGTTCCTTTATTGCTAACTTACTACAGACGTTGTCCACCTAACAATGGCAAGTGGTCCCAGAACCTTATCACTCGAAGAGATACTGAAAGTATGACTGTGAGCTTCAACCTACTGTACAAATCGCAAGCGTCCACAATGTACACTCTGCAGAAGTCCCACAACCATTTATCAGCCAATCACAATCCCAACGATAACCGCGTTGAATACTCAGCTGAATAACTCTCATCGAAACGGAAACTGTAGACAGTCACCATTTCAATTCGAACAAAACAAAAGCTACACCAGTTCCTAAATAATTAACTTTTTGACAGAGCTCAAAAGAACAATAGTATACGCCTCAAACTTAGTTACAATACTTAATAATAATGTGCTCCTCAGCGGATGTTTTAGTTAGCTTCACCGCTGTCCCTAAAGTTCATGGCCCCATCAAATATAGAGACCCCTGACGCTACTGACATTAGAATGAAGCATAGTCGAGGCTTGAAAGTTGATGCGCACCTTTTGTAATGAGCAGTTTTGAAAGAGAGATTTCACTCCTAGAATAACTTATGCGGAGCTGTCACCGAATCGCTGAATCTCTTTTCAGTCTAGGCAAGCAGCAATGTGGGTTGCTCCAAACTTATCATCTCATCATTTATCATTTTATCCTTAGGCCTGCAACCTCCAAAGCTCATCAATACGACGAAACTTGGGGAGGCGAAGATCTTCCCTTGTTCAGCGACTGGAGGAAGTACCCAACTAGTTCACCATACGTTCGTTGATTCATTCTTTCTCCTTCCATATTTCTTGCCAGCTTCTCGCAAGCAACATGGAATCTCCCTTTTCCTAACACTTTGAACACTAAAGGATCTGTCTCAACCTCGGCTGCAACATCAAGGTTCCGAAACTCAACCAACTCCTCAAGTAAATTAGGCCGCAGCTTCTCCTCCGTGAAGACATCAATTACAGCTCCATATGTCACCAAATCAGGAGCTATTCCGTTATCCTGCATCGTAACTATCAGTTGATGTAGATCCTCCAACTGTTTCGTACGACTGTATGCCAAGGCTATAATATTACACGTCGTCACATCTGGGGAAAACCCCAAATATTTCATGTTTTGCAATTCCATTCCCAAGTCGTCCATTGCGAGGTTTGCAGCATGAGACAACAGGAGCGCGTTCCAGAGGTAATTTATCATCGTCCGTTTCCTCAAGCCTACTCTCTTCACATAACCACTAAGCTGAAAGAACAAATTATCCTTCACATACGCACACACCATTGCTTTGATTGTTTCCTGACCGGCTGTAAAAGAATTCTTCCGCAAAACCTCATACTGCTTCTCCATCTCCTTGACCAATCCAGCTTCTGCGTATGCCAATACCACTGCGTTCATCGTCGCTGAGTCTGCATACATACCATTGCGGCTCATTTCCTTCATAGTCTGCTGCATCCTACTAAACAGACCCCCACGGGCGTACGCTTTGATCAACGTCCTATAGGAAAATTCGTCTGCCGGAATATGTTGAGTCTTCATTCTGTTGAAAGTTCGCCACATCTTGTCATACATGCCGTGTTTACCATAAGCGTATATGAGACCTGAACACAGCAAAACAGGAAGAGAGGATTCAAGCGAAGATCCAGTAGAATTCACTGACGTGAGCCAAAAGCTGATAAAGGGGATGCTTGTGACCTACCTGCATATGTTGTAGTATTAGGTTTTGCATTGCCAGATAAAATCATGTCTCTAAGAATCTGTTCGGCCTCCTCGAATTCACCGTGCTCTGCATAGCTCTGGAGAAGGTATGTGTAGGTAACCACGCTCGGTCGTAGGCCTAATTCGCACATCTCAATGAAGAGTGTTCGCGCTTCTGTTGGCATGTGTGCCTGGCCAAGCATGCGGATAATTTTCGTATAGTAGAGTTCGTAAGGTTGGTAACCATCTTGTTGTTGCCACCATTTGAACACCTGAGTTTGGAATCAGTCAACAAGCACACCAGTTTAAAATCCACGCAGGCAAAGAGGAGTTTGCTTCTCAAATTGCAAGAAACACGCAATGGACGCACATTTGTATGGGCGTCAAGGAGTGAAGGGGTGGGAGATTTACCTCCAGAATCTCTGCCATGCGACGAAGCCCATGTAGATGGTCCATCACAGTCCAGAAAGAAGAAGGGCTGCACTCTCTCATGCTCTCTAGAATATCCAAAGGGCCACGTCCTGATTCAAGCTCGTCCACCACAGTCAATGTCCTTTGTTTTCCAGATTTCTTGAGACACGCATCATTTTGCACAGGATTTGTATCCTGTCGCGACTGTAGTGCTGAGCCGTCGTCAACTTGAATAGAGGAACTTTCGGCTTGAAAGTTAACACCATCGGTCACCCCATTGGATACAGATAATGAAGCCAAGGCGCTTTCCTGAAAAACAACAAGTGATCCTCTATTTGTGACGATGAAAGGCGATGTGTCTGAAATTGATTGACCTAGAATTTCAAGCGAAATCAAATGCGTTGTGCAGTGACATATGGGAGTGTGAGTTTTTACAGTTAACTCATAAGAGTGACGGTAGACAGGTTCCTGCAATTGGCTGTTTGACGACGATTGCGAGGAAGTAGAAGCAAGCCCAACTCCATCAGCTAATTGGGAATTGGGACTCTTGTTCCAGCAGGGATCACATCTAAGATCGCAAAATACAATCGCTTTGTTTCCTGGCAGAAATTGTATACAAAATTTTAATGGTTCGACGAACAAGAACCACATCGGTAACCATACCCAGATTAAGCAAGCGACCCAGTTTTGTGTAAATTGACACACATCCCCAATTAAATTTTACCCTTTCTCAAAATTCGCTAAACAAACGTCTACCTGTACTCCAATGGAAAAATTGCGAACACTATGCTTTCTGTCCAATGCCCACCGAAACTCACACTGATACCCTTGAACCTCTCAAAACCACAATCCAGTGGCCACCCTTTTAATCAGGCAAGTAAACCAATTTACCCAAAATTAATCAACCAAAAGAAGGGCAGATAGGCACCTCTACGGCTGCCATCAGAACGGCGGTACACAATCCCAAGTCGCTGAGATGTTGTCAGCAAACTCTCCCAAAACAAACCATCCTCACAGGAAAACCCTAAACCCAAAACCCTGGGGCTCCTCAGTAACTTAAATGTTGTGGGGCTGGAGCTCAAACTAGGCAGCGAGAGGTGGAGAAATCGGCTGGAATCCAACACCGCAGGCCATTGACGCGCCCCGCACCGGCTGAGCATCATGGAATCTCAGAGAGTGCGAAAGTGCTGTTGGTTCAGCAAAATTGCTTCTTCTTCAACTCTTGTGCCGTGACGGAACAATTGCTGAGACTCCATGCAATGCAATGCAATACGATGCAATGAGCTCAGAATCAGTGAACAAGGTTTCGGTCTCCGAAATCCAATCAATCTGCAGCCATGAACAAACCCTAAAAGCTCCTAAGAAGACAATGAGCTTCATGACCGCAATCCAATTGTTCTAATCCATCGTAGCAACCACCTTCAAAAGCCCCGTGGATTCCAATGCCAATTCTGTAGAAAAAGATTGAGTGTGTATGTGTGTGGTTTGACAGGAAAAGGTACCCAGATCGCTCTCTGATGATTTCACTTCATCTGACCTTCATCCGTCCACGTTGATGAGGATGGATGACCAGGATGAGCGGCGCAGTATTTTGTGAGTAGTTTGATATTGGACAACCAAATACTGGGTTTTATTCCAAAATATTGTTGATTTTTTGAGATACATCTCCGGTTAGTGACTTCATTTCTAATTTTTTTAATTGGTTTAGTGTATTTGATGATGCAATTGATTAAGTATAATAATAGATGCATTCTACAAGAAGATGGTTATATAAAGTTTTTTAAATGTGAAACATGTAATTAATTTCTTCTAATTAAAATGGATCATAGTGGTGAGTTTTAAATAATGTCAAAGAGTAGGTAGAAACAAAATTATGATAGAAAATTGACTCAAAAAAATAATATTTAGATGTAGATAAATCAAAAAGTTAATTAGAAAGTAATGATATTCTTGAATGAAGTGATAGAACTTTGTAGTAAACCACATATAATGAAATAAGGTACAAGTGAAGTAAGAGACTAATAAATTTTTTTTTACAACTCAAGTATTTTAAAGGATTTTTTTTTGTAGTGGTACTTAATATAGTAGCTACCAAATTGCAATATACTAAAAGAGACACTTTTGTCCTAAGTCTTAAGTTTTTTATTCCTTCTTCATTCTTATACTTTTTATATAAGTAGCTTTAAAAATACTTCTATAATAATGTAGAGTTTTAATTTTAAAAAACCCTATATATTATACCATTTAATCTTTAGGATTTATTATTATTTTTTTCCATAGATCTATTTAAGAGCGATGCCTCTTCTTCTCAAAATAGTTGGTAATGAATATATAGGTCACTATTCCATTAAGAATTATTAGATTATAGCATTATATATTATAATTCATAGTTTAAAAATAATTATTTATTTGATTATGATTATGTGTATATATATATATATATATATATATATCCATGCTAGCTCTTAAAAACAATAAATTTTTTATTTACTTGTATAAACAATTTACTTATTGTATTCAATTATTTATCAATTAATGTTATTAATTTTTTAAAAATTTTGTGCATTTTTTGTATTTTTATTTTTTGAAACACTTTTTTATATATATACTTTAGCAATGTTTTTTTAATTGATTTTATTAAAAATTTGATTTGATAGATGTCAAAGCAAAATATTTTATTTTCTAAATAATAATATTTAATAGTATTTATGTGTTTAATGAAACTTCTAAGACTTATTGAAATTATCTAAAAATATGTTTAATAACAAGAAAATAGGATTTTTATTTTGACATATTAATTTTTTGAATTTAATTCTTAAAATATTTTTTTAATACATTCTTAAAAAATTGATAATCTTGTTATTAATCAACAATTATATCCATAAAGAGATGTTGGTTCTATTTTCTACTTATTTTAGATAAATAGAAAATAAATATTTTTATAATATTTTGAAAAGTTAATAGAAAATAAATATTTTTATAATCTTTTGACAAGTCAATAGAAAATAAATATTTTTATAATCTTTTGACAAGTCCCACTTTTATCTAAAATAAATTGATTTAATCATAAAAAAATATAAACTATCAATTTGTAATGTTATAAAATAAAGGTCTTATTTTCTTATAAATAATATTTTTTTTATTGTCACTTTAAAAAATTATGTTTATAACATATTAAAATCAATTTTAAAACTTGTTAGAAATTTATTTACTAAGTCTAAGTTTTTTACCATTATCATCTCTATTATAAGTATTAAAAGTGGGACTTGTCAAAAGATTATCTACTTAACCTTGTACTTAAACTCCTTCACTCTACTATTGTATTTTCACATTGTATTTTGTGTCTTTAGTATTAAGAATGCTAATACATATAAACATATGTTAAGCAATAAGATAGTTAAACATGTGGCATACAACCTATATAAACAATTTCATTGGCTTTTTTAAAATTATAATATTAAAGAAATTGTTGTGAAGCCAACAGCAAAATTCGGAAGGCCTTACAAACCACTTATTATTGAAAAATCTAATAAGATTTTGCATATTACATTCTTAAATCATGCCACATCATATTAAAAAATTTGATCTTTAAGACAATCTAATTAAAATGCTTAAAAATATTATTATATTATTGATTTTATACTTATAATCAATATTTAATACTAAATATAAGAATCTATGCAAAAAATCATCATGATATTTTTTGTAATAATTTTTCTTATCTTCTAAACATAAAACAACTTTTCAAATGATTTTTGAAACATTCACAAGAATTGATAACATGAAGAATTTCTTAGATTTTGGACTTTAACTAAACTAGAAACAATTTGATTCAAAATAGATTAAAATTAAGTAAAGTTTTAATCATCAATTTAAAAAAACGGTTTTCAAAGTTTTAAAATCAATTATAATTATAATTCTAAAAATAGAACTATATGAATATATTAATGAGTGTATGTGTGCTTGAGATAGACAGAGCCAGTGATTCTAGAGAGCTTAAGTTGGTTGTAATGTGCAGCAAAAGAAGTGAAGCAGGAAGGAAGAAATATTGGCAGAGGAAGCAGTTGTGGCACAAACGCCGTCAGAACAAAAACTAGAAGTAAACTCACATCTGCAGAGTTCCAAACTGAAGCCAGTAATTCAATGGTGAAAATGTGCCGACAAAAATGGTTCGGACAAACCACGGTGGTTTTACAGTAGTTTTATAAACAAAGCAGAAGCATGTGGATCGAGAAATACCGACAATGTGCAACTATGTGCGAGACACTGAACCCTTCATTTCTCTTTAAACCTTGTCACTATGTAACACATATTTGTCATTTACAAGACTTTTAAAAAAAATACAATCTGGGTGCTGAATACGAGTTCGGCCGCTCGTGGTGAAGGATGTGTTTACGAAACGTGCGGCATCTAGTCGGAGTCACCCAAGAAAATCTCGTCCATGACGACGATGAGAGCAAAAATGAGAGCCTGGTCGACACCAGGAAATATGGTTACACCAAATGTGTTCTTATCTAAGATAGCCGTTGTGAAAGTGATCTGACGAGTCACCAAGGCAGCTTGCTCGGAGCCTCGGAAGATGGTCATGTTGCGGTTGAAGTAGTCACCACGAAGTTGGTAATCAGGCGTGTGCCTACCTGTCGTGCTCGATGAGAGCATGACATCCATAGCAGTCTGCACTTGCACCAGCGCCGATTTCTTGCAAGTGGCCAAGACGTGGTCACCGTCGCCGGCTAGAATCTCCCATGCGTCGTGCATGGTCACCAGCTTCTTCTTCATGGTGAGGATTTTGTTCCCTGCTGCGTCTCGCAGATAGCGCTTGTCGCGCATGCTAGCAATGCGGCCATCCACTTTGAAGGAGCTATGGCCGGCCGGGTCGGTAATAATCCAGTCGCCGCCACTGATAGACATCTTCTTTTTGGACACTGCATAGCTCATTGGAGTTTGAGCAACGTATTGCTGCCCTACCACAGGAACATGCTGCTGGCTCATCGTTCCAGCCCCAGGCATCATTCCCGTGGTCACTCCTGGGGTCATTCCCGTAGTTTGATGGATGTTTGAAGGGGGCTGCACATAGCCTCCATTAATCCCAGTAGACGAGATGCCTGCAGCTCATGGAAATTATGGAACATCAAACTAGGCAAAACGTTTCGAAAACCAGGAACAACACCAACCTCAACACGCACACCATGACTCTAAATTACGCAACCACATTATCGACTGATCCCTGAACTAGAGAGTGCCACTCACCTGAGGTAGTGGAGTTAGTATTGTAAGAGTTGGGGTACCCCCCACTCACTCCCTGACTGTAAGCCATCTCCGGAAACCGTGACCTTAACCACCTGTCTGTCGAGCCCTTCAAATTACGCAGTCTACGAGAAAAATATCATCAACTGTTAAATGTAAATTTCTAATGTATCGAAGTCGAATATGAACTGATTGGAGCGATGATGACGACTGAGACTGTATGAGCTCTCTGCCAGCGTGAGGAGGAGGATTTATTTGCGGAGTAGACGCCCAAATGGTCGACAGATGGCGAAACGACCCCGCGCACCGGAGTTGAGGAAGCTTTGAAGCTTGGCAGATGCCAGCGACACCTCCACCGAAGCCAAAAACATTAAAATATATTGTTCACATCCATCTGGGGGTTGGTGAATTCTCGTCGTTGAGATTCCAAGTATTCCGTCGCTATTAACGACGTTCTCGTCGACTCATACAAGTCTGAGTTGAGGCAGGAGTCAAACTTCGTCCCATCTCACGACGAAAACGCATCGCAGAGTTGGCAGCTGATTTTTTATGCGCCACATCATCTGCGTCTAAGGCGACAGGTGGATCGTTCCACGTCACCCGAGGAATTTCAGGATTCCGTGGATGAATGAAGATTGAAATTAGTAGAATTTCATATTGACAATGTTGAAGGAGAAAGTTCCAATGAAGTGGCTTCAATGAAGGGAAAGGCGAAGCAATTCTAAGATTACTATCAGAATTAAACTGAGGGACGGGGGTCAGATGATTGAGCGACGGTGTGAACGCACCAGCACTGCGCCGACGTGTTCGCCACGTATTCCGATCAAAGTCCACGTCATACTTTGGGAGGGGTTGTGCACAGACGCTGGAATTGTTCGGGGATCATATCGCTATGAGTTTTCAGGTTGCGTAGAATTTGTTCGTCGGAATCGACGGATCGATCAATGGGTGTAGCGTAGAATTGAAAGCCTCCACACGAGTTTTGAGATAATCAGGGCAATTGCTGCCGATTACGTGATATTCAGTCGTCCAAGAGTGTGTAGCTGTGGCTGTTTGGGAACTGGTTTGAAGAAACCTCATGAATTTGACGAAAATGGTGAAGCTGCTGTGGTGCTGTTGATTTGTCGATGAGGGTAGCTATCGTCTGATTGTATTGTCGTAGGAGCGATTCTACCTCCTTTTTATCGTAGAGTATTCGTGAAATCGTTGGAATTTTATGTTAGTGTGAAATTAGGTTACGGGATAGAGCGATTGGGGGATGAGGAGGTAGTTGCTCAAGTACTTGCGGATCTTGGTTGTGGATTGAGAATTTATGGCGCTACGAGAGCGAGAGTCGCCTCTGACAGCATTTCTGAGGGCGGAGGTGCCGGACTGGGACGACGAGGTGGTGTCTAGAGCTCGGTTTAAGGGTTTTTCGGGACAGAGGGTGGATTGGGAGAACAGGCTCCAGTTCTGGAAGGATTTGGTGGTGAAGTGTGCACGTCACCTTGGCGTGGTTGCAATCGAGCCAAGCAAAGTACGTGATATGGTTTAACTCAAGACCTGCATTGTGTCGATTTAGTCCTGGTGATGGATTTGGTTTGACTGCGAGTTTCCTGTGTTTCCTTCCAGGTCCAGCATCAATGGTTTATTCGTGAAGGGTTAACGCCGTTGGGAGTGTCTACGGTTCTGGTAAAACGCTTACTACTCATGCAGCATTTTCTTTGATGTGTTCGAGTGACGTCTCATTAAGTTTGGAGATTTTACGTTTTACTCATTAAAACCTGGTCTCTTCTTGCCTAGACTGAAATGCGCAAATCCGGGGAGCTTCAAACCAGGGAAGAATTGATGCGGCCCAAGGCAACTCTTACCCAATATACTGGTTCTGTTTTCAAACTAGTGTTCGCATGGATGGGTAACCAAGTCCGTGGTACATCAGATGCAGCACAGCCGAGTCTAATGCCTGATATGCTGATAGTCACTCCTCTTCTCCAGGTACACTTTCCTATTCACCTCGCTTTTTGAAAGTTTTTTGATTCATAGAGTTGTCGAAATCAATATTGCTTATAAAACACTGTGTAAGCCATGTTGCCAGTTTCAAGATATATGGTTTGGCTTACTAAATGCTGGGTAGGAACTCATAGCTCTCGTAAATTGCACACCCAAAATCTGTTCCTGCGACTATTTTGTGTGCCTTCAGGTCAAATAGTGAAAAGCTTTCGTGTCGACATCATCGTATGATTTCTTTCGCTAACATCAGTCATTTGTTATCTTGAAAGTTATTGGTTAATTCAAGCTTTATGCGATGGGATGTCTTCTCTTCAGGAGCGCAGCGCAGCAGTTATCAAAAAGTTGTCAGAAGCTGAGTGGAGTCATGTGTGCGTAGTCACCATGATGCGGTTTCGGGAGCTCTGCGGTTCCTCAGAGACTGCAGACTTACTGATGGCTTTGTTGATTAATCAAGGCAGAGTTCGTCATATAAAGTTGGGGGAGAAAGAAAATATTGAGGTGTGTATCTAACAGCTGTCTACTGCTTTTAATCTCTACGTACCTTGTCTTTTAGACACTTATAGAAGACGTTGTGTTTCTTATTCTAATTTAACATTTATAATTTTTCTTTAGCGTCTGTTGAATGCAGCGTATTATCCAATGTGCTCATTGTTGTTGTCTCACGAAGTTTAGGAACGTATTTTCACATGTGATACCTTCAGCGCTGCTTGAGATTATCCCTCCTCTTCTCTCTCTCTCTCTCTCTCTCTCTGGGGACATGTATTGGAATGTATTTGTGAATTGAGGATTGTTGTTGTCAACTTATTATTGTAGTGATTATTTCTATCTTCTTGTTGGCTCATATAAAGCTTGCTCTAATTGCAGGGAATAAAAATTGCTCTCAAGGATGAGCCTGTCGCAGATTCTACAGAGTTTGATAGTCATTTACTGCGGTTGCACTGGACCTTGGAAAGGTTGCAGCAGCAATCAAATGTCCTTGATGTCCGGATAGCAAGGTTAGGCTCCCTCAAGTCGCTCATTCTGCATATAAAGTTCGGACTGTTTTTGTGATTTATAAGGTACATCGAATCATGTCATGAGCATGAAGTGAAATTGGAGTTAATTCCTGACCTTTTTCTCAAGGTCAGATTCATTATAATTAGTGCATGTTGTCTAATTGAAACGTTCAAGTTTTTCCGTACTATTTCTCCCGAATGGCTGGAGGAATGTAAAGCCAGCTGTTGTTATCTAGTTTTAACATATAGTTTGTGGTATTTGCACAGCTCAAGAAATGCAACGGTGTTGGCTCTTAAGTCTGGGGACAAGAAAGGGGCTCTTCGACATGCACGTCGAATGAAGGTCCTAATGACAAGCAAGGAAAAATGTGAGACTTCAATGGACAGAATTGACGAGATTTTGACCTCCATTGCTGATGCAGAGGCAACAAGAAAGGTGAATGGCTGCACGAGTGCTAGGTGCCATTTTTCTAGTATTAGTCGTAGAGATGGTCGCAATTTAAGATAACATTTATGCTTATAAACAAAGCCTATGTTTGTCTAGTTTTCTTAGTTTTTTCAATTTGGATGCTTCTGAGTCTTGGATCTGGTGATGCAGGTTGCCGATGCTGTGAAGGTAGGAGCGCAAGCTATCAAAGATAATCATGTCACCTTAGTAGAAGTTCAAGCGTGCTTGGATGAGGTGGATGAAGCTATCTCTCAGCAACGTGAAACTCAAGCAAGTTTAGGTGCCATCTCTGCTCTTTACACATGTTTTCTTCAGGGATTAGTCATTTATGGGTTCAATCAGTTCCACGTTGACCATGTTTGCACAGATTAACATTGTCTACTTGCACGCGGCTCAAGGGTCAGGTTTGGTCCCACATTGAATTTCAATATCGACTTTTTGGTCATTCTAGCTCCACAATTTCTGCATCTAGTTCAGGAGAACAAAGAAAATCAGTGGTTTCTAGGTGCAATTAGTCGTGGAAACGCATCTGCTCTTCTGTCAATATACTTGCTCTTTGTTCTGGAGTTCTTTATATTGTATATGAATTTTTTAAATTGAGATTTAATGAACCCTGATGTGTTCATGTAGCTGAGGGACCGCTCATTACAGATGCGGACATGGATCTTGAAGAAGAATTTTCGTTACTGGAAGCTGAGTTGGACAACGGCTCCATTACTGAAATCAACAATATGCCTGAAGCTGGTCATAAAGAAAAGTTGCCTGCGCACTTGAGGTCTTCCCATTTGGATGCGTCTAACACTGGCGTATCGACATCTGAAGGTTCAATTGAAGGCTCAGCCAAGGTAGCAAACCACCAGGAAGAGGAGTCCGCTGATTCTTTGGAAAGAGCATTTAAGAAGCTTGAACTTGCCTAATTTTTTGATACATGGGCAGTTGACACAGCTAATCGATTGTATGATAACCCCTGTAACTGTAGTACAGTTTTTTGATCATCAGGATACTATGGGTAAGCAGTCAAGTTGTGAGATACTACAGTCCAATACCTGTGTTTTATACTTTTAGAATGTCTTATGTACGCTTCCGTGTGAGGTTATCGTAAGATTGGTTTGGAAACACTTCGTGTCGGTGATAAGCAATTTGTTGGGCAAGGCATGTACTATAGTAGTACGGATGCTCATATGTACGATAGAATCCATTGCCAAACCTTGACAAACGCCATGTATATTTGCCACTTCGGGCGGTGAGCAATTCTTTTAGGAAACATTGCTTGCATTGTAAGCTGAATAATATTTGTGGAATGCCATTTTGATGGGCACAGAGGAGAATCAGCTATGATAATTGCAACGCAATCTGTCATTGTGGCAAAACTAAATAAAAATAAACCAGTCATTATACAGGAGATTTTATGGGCAGAACTTGTTCTAAGTTTTGGAGAATATGGGTTCGATTTTGGTTAATCCCACTTTTGGGAAATTTACCACTTCGTTTACCATGTCGGCAATCAAACATAACAAGCTTTTTGAAACTTTTGCGATTACTCATCCCCTGGTCACATCTCCCAGCCACCCACTGGACTGATTGATGTTGTCAGAGTTCCATCACGTAGTTTAGGGGCCTTGCGTTGAAGAAATCCCTTGTGACTAGAACCTAGGAGGAAGGAGTAGGACGATAGATCCAAGCATCGGCATTGTATACCTATTTCAAGATGTTGAGGGATAATGCATTTGCTCATGGACGGCTGAATCGGTACAGATTCTTCTTGGCAGTGAGAGTTCTGCTCTGGCAGACCATCATTATTTTATTTTATTTTATTTTATTTTTGTCTCAACTCTTTATTGCTCTGTCAAATTGAATCGTATTCACTACAAGATTGTATGGTGTATGCTGTCATCTAGGTTTTGGGAACGTCGATCCTATATCTCCTTGACAAGGCACTCCCCAAAACAATTTACTCCGTGACTCTTCGCCTTGGCTTCGCGACAACGTTCTCATGTTGAAACATAATTCCAACACTCATGATGCTCTACGTCATCTTCAGTAGTTGCTGATTTTCTGGAAAATATGGGCTCCGTGCCTCGATTTGATGTGCTTGCCGTGAGAAATTATGGTGACATATGCAGGGAATTGGTGATTGAAGGGGCGCATATAGCTCCAAAGCAGGTATTGCACAGAGAGAAGGTGTTTAGTAGTCCTACCTTCAGCAGAACTACGTTAAAACAATGGAGTCCACACCGACATCTTCCTGTAATGCAGACACTGAGGAAAGTGCAGACCCACGTTCCTTCAATGACCTAAGCGTATTTTCTTCTGGAGGTCATGAGGTTGGTGGGGATTATGTAGAATGGCTTGCTGACTTTGTAAAAACTACCAATTCCTGTTATTTAGATTAAACACTGTTCTGATCACTTTTCCTCCCAACCGCAAGTCCTCCCACTGTAACAAAGACCTCCTGCATTGTTGTGGGTTATGACTTCGCTGAGCCCTAAGGTGATTTCAAATCTTACAATTCTGCACATGAATGCTGTTTGAATCCTTCAATCGGTTCGCTTTGTGGACGTTTGCTGGTGCAATTGTGCGGAAGCAGGAGTGAGCACATCAATCTGTTCGTAGCATTAATGAGCTCCTCAACCTGTCAGATAGCTGCAGATGTTCGGCTCTAAGTGAAGGAAAGTCGAAGATTGTAAGAGCATTGCAGCAATGAGCAGCGTCAGATGTCTGCTGATGGCAAGTGGGTTTTTTTTCCAATCTTTGCACCTTAGTATTATTGAAGTGAAGTTATACTATTAAGTTAGCCAAGGAGTATGGCCTTTTAACAACTATTACGTTGCACGAGGATATAGAAGTCCAGAAATTGGTGCTTCACCAAATGTTGTACTCTATAGTTTTAATCAAAGACTATGACCTGTAATCTTTCCGATCTCGCAACATCCCTTTTCCGAATATTTCTTCCCATTGCCAGCAGCAAACTCTGCAAATTGCAAAGGAAAGCATAGATTATAGCAGGTACCAAAACCCAAATTTATTGCGAGTAGTCTCAGAATTTACCAAGATGTGTGGCCTTGAATTCAAAGGATCAAAGACATCGTCGAATGTTCACCATTCTTGTGATACTTTGGTAACTCTTCCAGGCTGCAGTGCTGTGCCACGCTATCCACAGCAGCATGTTGGATTGCAAAACAGAAGACTAGCAGTGGAAACAGTGCAAACTGGTCAGAAAAAACTGTTGAAAACTATTGAAAAGCTTTTGAAGAATTGGAATTGGTGGATTGGAAGCAGAATTTGTGAGGTGCCGTCTAGAATGGAATTACTGTGCAGGCAAAGGGGGCATGACTTGGTCTTTGGTGAGCCAGATTACTTGAATTCCTATTCTGTGTCAATTGGGTGCCCACCTCATCCAAAGTGCTTCAGCTACAAGTACAAACATTGCATTGGATAGATGAGCTTACTTTGAGATAGCAGTTTCAATTTTTTTTATTTTTATTTATATTTTTTGACATACGAGGGTTAAATTTTGTGTAGGAATGATTGACATTTTACAGCTCAGATTTGAAGTATTAATCTCTTTGATGTTATTTTGCAATTTTGAGTCTAAATTGTTATCTTTTGGTAGTTTAACGTTATTTCTTTGTACATTTTGAGATATATTTGTTTTTTTTCAAGTATAAAAGTTGATTTTATGTTTGAACTTCTTTGTTGTCATGGATGGGTTTTGCTAATGTATTTGATGAAGAAATATTTTGGTATTTTGCAAAGAAAATCTGGTAGGGATTTTACAAAACTTTAAGTAATGTTGCTTGTGCCCTTCCTGAGTGAGTAGAGTGGAATTGTGCCATTGAAACTGTTTTATGTTGAAATTACTTTAAGAAGAGAAGGATCTGAAACTACGTGTTTTATTACAAGGAATTTTGAATTGTGTTCGTGTCAAGTAGGAACCTATGTAGGAATTGTTTGGTTTTATTTATATTTGTAAATGTTGGATGGTTGTTGGTACATGTGTAGCCAAACATTGTGGATGAGAGGATAAAAAATTATGTGGAGATTATGTGGTGCTTTATGAATATTAAGCTAAAAAGTTTAAAAAACAATAATAGATAGCTCTTATAAAAGAATATTCTATGGTGCATTAGAAAAGATAAAATGTTATTATATGTATGTTTTATATAAGATATGTGACATAAAGATCAACTTTTGCATTGATGTAAAAAATTAACAAATATGAAAGAAATTGTAAAAGACCAGTTGCAATATTATCTTAATTTAATAATTTATGTATGATTAATTTTTGTCGGTATAGTATAAAATAGAAGAAATAAAAGATCTACATATGTTTTTGTATATTAAACTTTACTAAGAAAATAAAGATAAAAAAATTAAACTTTGTTTTAAAATAAAAAATAATAAAAAATAATAATTAATATATTATATGTTAAAAAAATCTAGTTAAAATAATTTAACTTTTATTTATATATTTATATATATATATATATATATATATATATAGTTTCTTATTTAAATTTTTATATTCTTACTTCTAACATGATGATTATTGTTATTTATGAATATTATCAAATCTTTTGGTTATGTATAGGATCTAAATAAAAGATAGAATTTTAATAAATATTTAGATTTTGTATCAACAAACTAAATTCTTAAGCCAACTTGATATTTATAAAGATATGTGAGGATTTTCTATCAACTAAATATTAAAATTAATTTTTAAATAAATAATTATTTAAATTATAAATTATAAAATTATAATTTGATTTTACTACTTATTCTCAAAAGTTTCTTTTTGAAAATTTGATAATCAATTTATATTTTATATTTATTAAATTATTTCTAATCTTGTATTTGGATTAGTTTATAAGATAATAGTCAATCTTCTTAATTATATAGCAATATTGATTCTTTAAAACTACTTTCAATAATATTTTATAAATTGATACAATTTTTTTGATCCTACAAAATTATTTCTTGTGTAGAGTTGTTACTTTATAATATGTCATAGATCATTTGTTAAGGTTTTTTATTTTATTTTTATTTTTTTATATTTTTAATATTTTGGTGCCTTCTTGATGCTTTTTCTTGAATTTTTAAAGAAGTAGTTGTACTTGATTTGCTCCAAAATGTTTTTATTTTTATTTTAAAATACTTTCTCAATTATTATTATATTTTAAATAAAACTATCTAATATCTTTTGGGAGTATTTTTTTATTTTTATTTTCCATCCCAACTTTTTTGACCATCATTCAATCATATGGCAATTTAATCTTCAATTTTTAATGACTACTTTGCTTAAGAAAAAATATAGAATTTAATTCATATCTAATACTTTATTGAAGCATTTCTTTAATTTGTGATTTAACCACATTAAGCAATGTCACTATAATGTCCCAAATTTATTTTAAAATCACTTAAATATGATGGTAGTATTGTATATATATATATATATATATATATAGGATATTGCTAATGCTACCACAATTTTTACTGTTGCCACCAAAATTTGCCATCAACTACATGCCACTATAATTTTTGCTATTGTCACCATAAGTCACCACCTATTTGATATATTTCTATAACTTTTTAAATAATTTTTCAATAATTTATTCTATATAATTTTTATATTAAAAAATATTAGAAATATTAACAAATCTTTTGATTGGAATTTAAAAAACTAAAGAAATATGTTAAGTGGATGGTAGGTTGTGGTGGCAATAGTAAAAATTATGGTGACATTAGTCATCCCTAATTAAAAGAATATGATATCTAATTTTAGAATATTTATTACAATTCTCTTATAAAAGATGTCCCTTGTGATGGACATTCTTAAGAGCAATTATTTATCACAATCATAAGTAATTTATTATTGCTTTAAGTTTAGAGAAAAATAAATAAATAAATTTTATTTTAACTTCCATATTACATTTGTGACTATAATATGTGAGCTAGAAATTAGGATTTAGATTTAGGTTTCATGGTTAAGATTAGAAGATTAAAAGTTACAATTAAAATTAGAATTTTAATTAGGAGATTAAAATTTAGAAAGGCAAGCAATTACCCAAACAATTAGAGTGATTGTTGCTCACCTTTTACCTTACATGAATGTTTGTCAGTGTTCATCTAGAAAAGTCCTCCACTGTAAGAGAATTGCAAAAAAATGCCCTACCTCACTTTATGACATCCTTGTTACATTTTCTAATGAATAAAATAAGAAACAAATTGACATTTGGACAACACATTAATCTTTAAAAAAATCTTAACTTGCTCCAATCAAACCCATCCAACCCCAAGCTCAATTTACACATCTATAAAAATCTGTCAAAAACACAAACATAACAAACTAAGAAAACAAATTGTTTTGGAGGGTAGTTGGTACCTAACACTCAACAATCGATAAAGGTTAACATTGTGCATTTACTTCCTGTTAAAAAGGAGCCAAAATAGAACCTGCGGTGAATTGTCGGGGAGGAGTGTGCATGAATCCAGCTTTGGATGATTCCGGTGCGGTCTCTTCGTCGCAGGATCAGCAGCATATTGGCAGCACCACCTGAAGCGAAATGTGAGGCGAGCGTTGTAGGCCCCACCTCGGAGGGCTTGCAACTGATGTGGGACGGGACAATCGATGCATCAATAATGCTGTGTTTGCCTCACCGCTCTTGTCCCAGGACTTGTTCCACAGTTGAAGTTTTAGTCCTGGTAGCCCTTGCCACTTGGTAAATGGTGAAAGACGCCGGCAAAATGGATACCATCTGGGAGAAGGTTGCCACGAATTCTTATCTTCTTCGTCTCATGTTGTTGTCTCCTACACAAGCTCAGCATGGTCTCCCACCATCCGTCTTTGGCCATGTTCTGGCAAAGTATCCTTGCAGGTTCAGAGGTAGAGTCGGATTGTCTGGAGCTGAATATTCTGCTTTTACACGATTCGTGCCCTAATTGTGATACGGTAGCAGACCGTGTTTTGATTGCTGGGTCGATTGTAGAGCATTGATTGCATTGGCCTTTGGGGGGGGGGATACTGACACGGAGAATTCTCTTGTAACAATTTGTGGGTCTATTGAGCGAGTTGGCATCAGTCTTTATTTTGCCAACTGAGTTGATTCCCCCCTCATTCCATTCCCTGTCATAAATTTTTGGAAATGAAGTGTCCACAATCGCTTGGACTAAGTTTGCGCCGGTGGTTTGCCTCGCAGCAGTGGCTGATTACCTGGTGGCTTTGTCACGGATTCAGTTCGTGTGCTCTTGCCTTTCTGTAGAGATTCTAGGATTTTCCAGGACATCGACAAGTGCATGAGACATTATCAGCTTGCTCTGGACTCTTTCGGAGCTTAGTTATTGCCTGTGCGGGAGATTGGAGCTAGGCAGCTTCACGACGCTGTCCAAAATGCCTCAGGTGCACAATCTGCCATAGACCTTCAACTTAGTCTCTTCTGTTGCCTTCATTTCGAATTGATTTTTGTTTTCTGTGTAGACATCAACCATTTTCTGTTCCGGATGTAGAATCTAGCTTCAGCCTTATACCATGCGGCTCCAGTGGC
Source organism: Physcomitrellopsis africana (assembly GCA_036785485.1). NCBI lineage: Eukaryota > Viridiplantae > Streptophyta > Bryopsida > Funariales > Funariaceae > Physcomitrellopsis > Physcomitrellopsis africana. The sequence continues at coordinate 109,271 of JAWRVF010000685.1, read as the reverse complement.
TTTGATAGAGGCTATTAGCAGCATGGCTCTAGATAACCCTCAGATTCATGAGGTTCATCAGCTACTTTATATTTAGGAGTATACATCCAATTCACGAGCGTTGCTTGGAAACTTGTAGGATCCTTGTAATGGTGATCACATTGATTCTAGATCGCGCTGGAAACACCTGATTCGGAAATAGAATTCACACGTCAAATTTAAGTAGGTGTAATTGAGATCACATTAATCACGAGCAGCTTGCCGGGATTTATAGAATGTTTAACATTACGTTAACTCGGATCGTTCAATAGGATTTATCAATTCAAGTTGATAACGGTACGCAGGAAGAACAAGACTGCTCCTGTTGGTCAAATGCTTCTAATGCACAATGTAACAGAGTGACTAGGTGAAATTGTGCAGACGGTGGAGATGAGTGTGGTGATGCACTGTGAAGGGTGTGCAGCAACCGTGAAAAGAACCTTGAAGAAAACCCCGGGTACTGAATTCTCCCCCATCAACCTCAATCAGTTAATATGAAATTCTCCACCAACTTGCTCAATCAGTTCATAGTGCAATTATTATTTTTATCTTTATTTTTCACAATGCAGAAGGTACCTTGGTGGTTAGTTCACTCAGATTCTACAGCTGTGTACAAAGTTGGTTTTAGCGGGATGTTTATTCTGTTTCTTGGTGTCATGACAACCTCGGAAACCTAACCGTGTCCGTGGCGAGTATGTCGTGAATACTTGCAGGTGTCACTTCCTACACAGTAAACTATAAAGAGCAAAAGGTAACAGTAGTTGGAGAAGTTGATGCGGATGATGTGGTGCGTCGCGTCCGCAAGTCTGGAAAAGTGGCTACCTTGATTTCTGCCACCGCCACCCCACCACCACCACCACCAGAGCCACCCAAGGAAGAAGCCAAGTCAACAGAGGAAAAGACAGAAGAGACTACCGCATTAGTGGAGGAGGGAAAATCAAAAAACAAAGGGGGGAAAAGTCCTAGAAAAATCTTTCGCCCGAAGATGCCTAAGATGCCTGAGGCGAAAATGCCGAAGTCTGTGACCAATGTTTTGTCCAAGTTACCGGATTGCCGTAATTTATCCAAGAGCATATCTGACAGCCGTAACATGCCCAAGTTCATGGGTGAATTCATGTCAAAAGGGGTGTTTTACGCTGCAGACGGTATGACCGACTCAGATTAGTCCAGACATGATATCAGAACTGGGGAACTTGTTCTGTATCTATATGAAGAGCACACACAGGATTTTAATTCCAACTGCATTCTTCAGTGTGTTACTATTGATGGTAGTTTCAAACATCGTGCAACCATTTTCGTTGTAAAAATATTAAGAACAAATAAAATAATAACAGCCGAAGGCTTCACTGGTTGCAAGTGAGTTTGAGCCTAGCTTTAAGACCTGAGAGCTTTGAGGTTGATAGTGTACCAACGCAGGCTTGCCATGTAAATCTTGCCGCTTAACCCTTCTGTAAATGTTTTCAAGCTGCAATATAACAAATTCCAGTACCCGCACTGTTCTAATAATGAATTTAAAACATGTTCGAATTTTTAGCGTTTTGAGATGTACCAACTTCAGCGGGAAAGAAGGGTAAAAAGAGAAACAAGTCTAAAGTGAAAGGAAGAGAGGAAGGCGAAGAGCACAAGGCCAGCAGAGAAGATTAAAACTAGAAAAGAAGAATGAGAGAAACGAAGTCGAACCTGAAGAGAAGCTAAAGCCAGCTTTCATCCAGGCACCAGATTTCATCCAGGCACCCTTCGACAATTTCCCAGGCTACGTTGTTTATCACAATGATACTTGATCCAACAGCAGACCTAAACTCTGATAGTTGCACTATGAGTTTATTGAGCTAATACAGAATGAGCTTCATAAAAGAAGGAATAGGATTTTCCCCACGAATATCTGTCATAATGCGTGTTACAAGGTCATATAGCAGTAACAGAGAATTCCGCTGTACAACTTGCTCTATTTTCTACACAAAAACTTGTAGAAACTATGGTCATTGCATACTGCTACCAAATAATCATGTTGCAATCTAGAAAGTTTTAGATCACCTGTGCCAGCATAAATTTTGTAGCTGCTGCACCTACTACTCCTGTATATGCAGATAATTGAAAGATTTTAATGGATCATCCCTCGGATCCCAATTTTGTAAGACTCCCAGTGAATTTTTGAGATAAATCCTATTATCTGAAAAAGGTAACACTGGTCAGCTTATTGAATTGCGCAAATGTAAATTGCTGCAACAACGAGGAAACTCGGTCAATGGTAGAATTATTTTCTAAAAGCAACCACTTGCCTCTAACAGAGTAGATGAGGCAGGTAAAAAAGCATCCAATAGGGTGCGATGGCCAGCCGACGCACCACCATATTTACCCACAGCGGCAACTGCTCCCTCAAAAGCTGCAGGCCCTGAAAAGAATATAAACGTACCATAAATTAGAACACCAATATACTATGACAGATTGTCTTTCTCTTTTGATGGATCTACTAGAATATTATGAGGTAATTCTAACAGCAAGTTGTGCTTAACTGACCAACCAAATCACAATTAAGAAACACTGCAACTGGATTTAGATGGTAAAATGTTTGAGCAATCGACACAACCAGGATTGATTTTTGGCTAAAATTGGGTAAGGAGTTGGATGTGAAGTGCACAGTTTAGGTAGTGCAAGTGAGAAGTTCTCACCGTGGTTCCACAATCCCCATCTCCAACTAATCCATCCCATGCATTCAAGGACTCTTAGAGGCCCAGCATTGCTGCAGCGCCAGCTCTGATTGCAACCTCTAATTGCCGACCTTGTGCGCTCAACTCCTGTGGGCGAACTGGATTCTGCTCAATGCATGCATTTGAAAATATTGGCATTACTCCCTAAACTGAGTAAAACAAGCACAAATTAGACTTTCCAATCACTACCTAAACTCACGCGAAAACATTAAGCAGCGGCAATAAATAAATGAATAATTTTAAAATAAATAAATAAATACCAATATTCACCTATTACAGGGCCTCCTGTGCAACTTGCGTACAGATAGAAACTAACTAAAATGGTGATTTCAGCTTCAAGGTATCAGCTACCTCAAGTAACGAGTTTCCTCCCTGCTCAGATACCTTCAAAATTCGAAGTCATTAACTATCAACTAGTGTTTAATGAGCTACTATGAGATTATCAGTTTGCTTCCCGCTGCATGCCTTACACTACAACAAACCAGTTAGGATAAGCTCAGTAAGCTTCGTATTTCTTACGTGTGCCACGCAAAATCCTCTAAATGATGCTACAAAATCTGAGTTTGACTATGCAATTAGATGCAAGGACATTCAATATGTAGAGGATTATTTGGATAAAGTCCCAGACTCATCATCGGTTATGAACTTGCCTGAGAGGCAATAAAATAGGTCCATTGAAATACATAAACCAGAAGTCAAATCCATGGAGAAAGAAGAACAAGAACAAGAAGATCAAGAAGAAATTCACTCATCCAATGATACACATCACCTGAGAAGATGAATTTTTTTTCATGTAAGAAAGTTTGTACACATGTCTCTCAAAACCCAAACTTGGGGAGGGAACCTCAGCTTTCCTACATGTGCCTAAAGATAACGAAAGGTTCTGTGAGCTAAGTACCGGATTGAGGTTTGCCGGTGCAGGTGGAAGGGCAACGGGCAAAGTTGTCGACGGACGGGGTCCTGAAGATACCATCAAAAAGAGGAAGGATAAGTCAAACTTGTAGCTTGTGGTATCTTAAGCCTTTAATGGAAACCTAAAAAGGATTATATAATACATTCGCTTTCCTTAACATGAGAATCTTAGATGAACTCATGGGCGAAACTCCAGTTAATGGTAACTTGTATAAATCTATGCGAAAACTATCACTTTAAACCCTCGAAAGAGTTCTGAAAGCATAAGCTTTTTCATCTATCAGGATAACTTTGTACTCGGGAGAAGCCAGTCATAACTACGGATCGCCCATGATCGCATTTTATGACACAATGAGGTTGATAAATTGACAGTCGGTTTCTGTTCTGTACCAGCAACTCCAGCAGGCCACGCTGGCGCCTGGGTTGCAGAGTCAAGTGCATCCAAAATGGAGTCGTCCACCTTCAGCACAGAAAGTGACATTCCTGTAGATTGGGCACAACAAAATGTCTTTAGAAAGTTTCTGCGTAATCTCATCCCGAAAAAAGTTTGAAACGAGGTAAAAAGAATCGCAACCCTGCGTCAGGTTTATCCAACATGGTCCTAGGCACATTCAATCAAGAGGACTATCGGGGAAATTCAATATAATTGATCTCAGCACAAAATGAAGAACACAACAGTTGTGCCAGTGTCGTCGCAGGAATATATAATTGGAGACCTATTGTTTCCAAATAATTAACCTGCAGAAGAATCCTAAGATTGAGAAGCTTCTGCAACAACACAATTACCTGCCATGTCGAGTGATGTCATAAAGGAACCCGTATAAACACGTTTTACAGCTAAGCCATGCTCTATTTGCAGTTGTGCAACAGCTTTCCCCGCAGCAATCATTAACTCCATCATCGGTGTTGCTCCAAGGCTACACAAACCAATTTTTATTTATTTTATTTATCTTACTTTTAGTTCTGAAAATTGTCAACGTCCAACAAAATCGGAAAAAATAGTGCAGCAAAATGCAGCCACATCCTCGGACCAAGAGAAGGGTATCATCCTTGCTAGATATAACAGTCGGAACGAAAGAATAGAAGGAGCGATGTAACAAGAACTCAGAACAAAAGAACAACCCCTCAAGCGTTTGAACAAGTACCTATTCACCATGAGCACAACTCGACTCCCTGGTTTGATAGGCACATAGTTTGTCTCCTGCAAACAGTGGATGACCCACTTAACGGATAATCAAAGATGTCACGCCCGTTGTCACTGACAGCAACGAACTTGGTATTATTTGATCTTTTGAAGGAGCAATGTTCACCATACTACGTAAAAACCAAAATGTGGAGCTAAATGTAGGTTGATTGTTCCAGCTTCCCAAACATAACCCAAGTTAAAACTATTGTGTCTTATAGCAGATTCGCAAACATGCAAAGATCTTCAAAAATACTCAATTGTCAAAAAACCTCAGCACTAAGCTACAATATTACAAAAAGATAATAGCGTACTTGAGATAAGATTTGCTTCAAAATGTGAGCCACAACAGAATCTACGGGCTGCAAATCAGCTACCATAACACCTGGTTCACCGTGCTGCAAACATAAATGCGATCTCCACAACACTTAGCTTTTAAAATGATAAACTAACTGTTGAATCCACTTAGCATAAAGTCCACAAAGTGGAGAGAACACAAACACAACAGAAACTGTTTCCCATGCTACACATATTCCACATGGCTGTCATTAAGACAGGAACTATTTCCAATGAACTTACTTAACATAACAAGTAAGCATATTTCTAATATCTATACGAATGGAACTTGTATCATAAAATGTACATTCCAAACATGTTGAGGATAAACTTACAATGCCTAAACCCAGCTCCATTTTCCCAGGTCCCAGTCGATCTGAGGGATTTTGTCCAGGCATTGTACACACAGTCAATGCCACCCCCATCGTTCCTACCATTTCTGCAACTCGTTTTGCAACAGTCGTAACTTCAGCAAGAGGTCGCCCCGCTGCAGCGGCTGCTCCAGCAACCTAGCAAAGCAGTTCACAAATGAATCAAATAAACTGGACAATCAAAAGTCTAAACATCATCCTCATCGCCCTAAATGCTCCCTTCCATACAAGTGTACTGCATCCTAACTTTTGGGAAGGAAAATGAACCCACTAAATTATATTGAAAGAGCCAAAATAATGAGCAGCAAAATTCAACGCTATTCATCCAAAAATATTATTAACAATACTAATAATATCAAACAAAAGCATTTAAAAAATGATGTCTCCTATATAATTGCTACAAAGGACGTGAGTGATTGTTCTTTTACAGCTGCTTAGCAAACTTGTTTCATACTATTTGGTTAATGATAACAAGAAAAGCCTCAAAAGCTCATGAACGGAAAATGTAAAGTGCTCAAAGTAATTTTGTTATCCATAGAATTCCTAAGAACAGAAGATGTACTACGAAGCGTTCTAATGGTATCAGGAAAAGGGTCATTATGATGAAGCGAAAGTTATACCTTGTGAACAAATAATGTACCCGCCAATCCTCGTCGACCAACTGGACCTCGTGGCGGAGGGGGAAGAGCACAATCATCACCCACAATCACCATCTGCATGAATGAACACAAGATGAGACATTGCTCTACTTACTCGCAGATTATTTTCAAGATTAGAATAAAAAATTCACATATCAAATAATATGCCCTAAGAACCCAGTTGCACCATATTCGTGAGACTCGTGATAACTAACACTTTCCAACATCAACTGCAGCTGCAAAACAGACGGTGTTTTCTGCACTAGCGCACATAGATTGAATAAGCACCGGATCATCTCTGCCTACATATTTCCCGCAACAGGAGATGAAACCTGGACTTTTGTGTGAGAGAAATGTAACATAGAAGTATGATTTTTTAAACTTTGAAAATGTGCAAAGAAAAAATACTAAATCATTGTAAAAGGCGAGCACCTGCTAAATGTTGCATTTACAAATCGTAAGCATTTTTGCATCCATACCTCAACTTTGAACCCTTCTGCCTTCGCTTGCTCAGCAGCAGACCCAAAATTTAGGCGATCTCCTACGTAGTTCTGGCAACCAAATAAACATACTCCAATCAGTACTTACACTGACGTCGTGCAAAATGCCCCAGTAAGACTCTGCTTAGATAATCAATCATTTACATTCTACTGCAACTTCTATTGCACAGAACCACAGTACACCAGTAGTGTGCAAGTAGAATTTGTTCACTATCTAGTTGCAGTGAAAAGGAACCATAAGGTCACCCAAAAACATAAGTTAAGGACTGTCAGCATCCAAAAGGAGAAGAATATAATGAGTGACTAAATACGTCATAATGAATATCAATGCATTCCCTGACAATCGATACCTTCACAATAAGGAGACAACCGGGAGGTCCAGTTACCGCACGGATTCCCTGTAACATCTTAAAAAGTATCAGCAGAGTATAAGGTTGCTCTGACGTAACAAATCCATGAAAAAAATTCTGCAACTAATGTAGCATTCATAGTTCCAATCCATTCACTTCACTAAAAACTGCGCCAGGCGCAGGTACTCCCCAATCACCTCCTAAAGCCTACTAATACATCTTAATTTACAAATATTTTCAGACTATATTCAAAAGTTGAAATCATATTCAAAACCAACTAAAAATACAAGGCACATGCGACGACAGACACCTGCACCAAGAGTTGAAGACTTGACATCTCAGCTGACTCAAATTAACAAACTCACCAAGATCCATCACAGATAGGAGTATGAGAAGGTTTTGACTTACAGCTAGTATTGCGTTAACCGACGGAGCAGCAAACACATCCCCGCAAATTGCAGCCGTAAGCATACCCTCACCTACATATCCTACATGAGCAGGCTCATGACCACTACCACCACCTGTACATTGACACACCAGCATCGACATAGAGGATTTTGGAAATTAATAATTACTTACTGAAATTTTATGAAAACGTGTATGAAAATCCATTGGCATTGATCTTGCCGATACTTCTCCGTGTCTAACGTGATTAAGTGGACATCAATAGGTAATAATACACTTAACATATCATTATTTGCCTTAAGTTGAAGAGGACAAACTATATGCAAGAAGAACAACCACAGCAAGAATACGTAATTTTGCAGAACCATCCCATTGAAAATAAGATGCTAACTACTAAGACAGACGAGGATTTAAACAAAGAATATACCTGATAAAATTGCAACTTTATTATAGCTACCTCGTTTAATATCTGCCCGCAATATTACTTTCACCTACACATCACCAAATAAGCTTCAGGGACGCATTACATTTCTTATTCTACGCCTGTGCTGAGCGCTATTTTATGCACCGCTGGTTCGCATTGCGAACAGATATTCGCTGTAGCTATTACACAAGTGCAGATGAAAGAAACTGCGAACACAAAAAAGTTACTTCAGCGTAATGATCTTACCTCAGGAATTCCATCAAGATAAGTAAGGTGAGGATATGTCTCCACCACTCCCTCAATTAACTCTTTAACAACATCTGCATGATCAAAACAAAACAAGATATCATTTTATTAACAATGAAGATGAATGGTAAACAGACTGCACGAGAAGTCCTGCCAAGGGTTATCATTGTTGACTGATAACAATGTAAGATAGTGCATCTTCAGTCAATGACTTGTGCCAAAATGATTAATGGAAAATAAGTGTATGGAATCCGCCAAGAAGCAAATAGCAGCTTTAACGAGTAACTACACCAGTAAATTCACAAGAAATCTCAGAGAGTTAATGTTGAATTCTCGCCACGTTCAATTTAAAAACATTAATGCAAACCTTATCTTTACCAACACTTATGTTCAGGTTTCTACACACGATCGTGTTTATACTGCATTCCGTAACTGAAAGCATTAAGGTTGAGAATGGAATAACTCGAGTAACGCAAATTATTTGCATGAGTTTAAGCGTGATAGAATCCTAGCAGGCTTTCCGGATGCAGACTCTTGGCTAAATGAGTACTTGAAGAATAAATAGACAATTACTACTGCTGTGGTATTCAAGTTACCAAATTTCTTATCTAAAATAATTACGAGGTACAGAACGTCGATCACGATCTGCAATACAACGTATACTAATCACTCAACTGTGTTTCACAACTTGCAGTTTCAAGAACAATTTCTAAACAAGAAATTCAAACGGTGACTTTTACATACTTCATTAACAGAGATTTAAGATTAATAAATTGTTAACTATGATAATGATATTGATCGTACGTTTGCTCCACCCCAAAGGTAAACGAGTACTTGAAAACTCAGGGTTCTCATGGTAATATTCACTCAAAATTCCTCTTAAGGATAAGGATTTCAATGATCTCAATGATCGATCTAAAAAAGACTACAACGATCTATGAATGACACCACTTAATCCATGTAAGCGCTTGTTACTAATGCACTGTGGCACACCTAGCTGTCGTAAGCTGCAACAGCTTACCATAGTGGTCTCTCGTAGTACAAACATTTAATGCTCCGCATTTTCCAACTTATCACAGTGTGATCCTAGTTACTGACGGCAATACAAATGTATGCCTCATTGCGATGTCACGCACGAAGAGAATTCGGAAAACAATCGGCATGACAGACACACGATAAGAATTGGAAATTTCCAGAGAACCGCAGGCGAGTGCAATAACCGAGCAGATCAACAACAGGGAAGACAATTAATCTATATTCATACTTGATTATTTATTGCTTTATTTTTGGATTCTGAGAAGCCCTTCTCCTGGAAAGAAGATTTCCCATCCTCTTACTTAAACTACTCAATACATGCACACAAGAGATGCACAAAACCTACATTAACGTAAGAAAATATATCAAAGCACCAAGGATATACGCTAACCATTCGAAGCGGAGAAGAGATCACAGCGATCGAAAGAGTGTTTTCAATAGAAAATTTAATTATATTAAACCCTTATCCTGTTTATGAATTAAGTACCCTCTCTTTCATACCGAGGGTCGGATTCCATGGCCATGCTTGAGAAAGATACATCATGACCAAGTTTTCTCTAGGTCATAGAACACCACAGCTCTATCTTAACACCTGTAAGGAGTAGCGATCGGGAACACCTACGAGGAGTCGTAAAGCTGCAAAGATAGGATTGATAGCAGCAAAACCTCTGTTCCAGTGGGGCGATGCTCAACCTCGCAACCCGGTGAGACAAAGGCACGGACCGGGAGAGGAAGAAACATAGAGAAAAGGGATAATGGAGAGGCCGAGAAAAAACCACGGTCCTTGCTCCCAATTCGAATGTACCAATCTTAGTGGTTACAAACGATTAAAAATACTCACAGGCCGAAAACGTTCATTCACAGACAATCCCCATTTATGTTTAGAATCAATCACGCAAGCAACGAAGTTGGAATAGGCAGCAAGCATCGATCCTTAGTATCTCTTACCATTGGGATCATTGATAAGCTTCTTCGCTCTTGCCATTGCTTATGACGTTATCAACAACACGCAAAGCGCTCAATGCTCCAGGCTTCTTAATTTTCACAGCACAGCACACATCTCACACTTCGATTGCGCAAAACAAAATTGGAGTCCAGAGCTCGTCACAGAGAGATACAGAAGGTTTTCCTCCACAATCACGATAGCCTCAGCGACACCTTCAAGGAACGATGTCAAGGAATGTAGACACCACACCAAACTGGACCCGCTCCCAAACTTTCACGCAGCTTCCCTGCTATTAAAACTCAACTACACTACCCGGTCTTCTGCAAATCGTAGATTGTGGAAAGACCTCAACTCCTGCAAGTGATCCCGGCTTTCTTTAGAAAAATGAATGCCATAGAGATGCTAGCCATCATTCTCAAACCACAAAACAACACAAACACGCTTTCCTCTCAACACCTTCACGTAACAGCTCGTCCTTGTCCACTTTCCAATACGCAATTTCTATTAGCCACCAATATCCTCCGGTGACATAAGATCACCGCATTTACCGAAACAACACCAAACATTATCACAGTGCTCCACTCCATTTCCCCCTTAACTCCGCAGCTAAAATCAAACCAATTCCAGCTCCACTCCCGTTGCACTCCACAAATTCTCCCTCCAACCTCCCGAAAAAACCATCCGCTGCAGAAGCCGCCCGTTGAGTTTCAACCACGACACGCTTTAGACCCGACAACTACAAAAAAACATAACAGATCACAACAATACTAAACACTTCAAACTCTCATGTCCTCAAACTCACGTTTTCTATCACCAAACCTTCCGCACCTTGTAGAGGACATTGCACACTCTAAAACTGTGTGAAACACTAAATTGGAACCTGCAATACCTCCTGTGCGGCGCGGTAGCGATGATCGAATACTGCAATGAGTCCAAGAGGAGCGGTCTGTTTTGTAGAGTTCAGGAACTGAAGCCATGGAGGCCCTCCAATATGGAGAGAGAGAGAGGGAGGGTCTGGAGAAGGCCCCTGCCTGCTCGGCCCTGTCGCCCGTAGTTCCATTCTGAAGCAGCGGGCTGGGCTGGGTCAGGGGTTCGGGGACGGGACCCAGCCCGCTGATGGGTGAGCGGCGTTGTGGGTCGAGAGCGATGGCTTTGTTCCCTTGTGTGCCGTGCTCCCCTCGCTGGGGACGTGATTCTCTGCTTTCTGTGGCGCGTTACTTTCGCCATTTTGCCTTGATCTGGATTCCCGTCTCCACTTGTTCGTCAGGGAAGTGTGTTGCTGTTTGCATTGATTATTTGTTTATTTTTATCCTTTCGTTTTGTACCCCACGAAAACTATTCTCATTCATGCCCTTGCAATGACCGCGAGTTAGATTCTGCCTGGCCCAGTCCACCCTGATCAATCCACCATTTGTGATGCTAATTTGGAAATTTTACCTTGATCCAGGCGGTTGCTTTTGCACTCAGAACTTGGTCACCATGCTCATGAAGTAAAACTCTATTGTGGCAACGCTTTTTTTTTAATTCTTTGCATCATTTTCAGACTTTTAAAAGGTGCTCTGATAGGAACAATATATTACCCACCACATAAAGAAGTTACATGGATTTTGTTTGGCAACCTGTAAAGTTCTTATCTGTTTTCACCTTTCACAACAGGTAAACATGTGAAGTCCTATATTTGATCTCCCATTTGAAGATCCTCTGAATGAAGACTAATTTTATGTGGAGAACATTCTGATTCTGAAAATCAAGGTAATGTAGATAGCAGATACTGAAGTGATTAGGGTGACCCAAGTTTGTCACACATATACATACCAATGCAATACAATAATCACCATATCAAATTTATGGGATTCTTTTGAAGACAAACCACTGCATATGATTACACAACCCACTGCTCACAAAATTATTTTTTTACAAGTAAAATTTATTAATAGAAACAATGTACATATTCAAAAAAGAAGCTACAACACAAATGCAAATGTTAAAACACCCACATGGTCAAATGAGTAAGGGTAGCTTGATGATCCTGTGTAATGTCAATGGCCTATTGTGGGTGGTACCGTGAAGATCGAGGGATTGCTGACAGCTGCCAATGCTTTGATCCCAACATGTTTGGTTCCTATTTCTGTGGAATTCCATCCAAACAAAGGACCAACTATTACCCTCATCCCACATGCTTCAGCTGCACCTCACCCATCTACTGATGAATGCCAACCCTTGGCATTGATCATGGCTCTCTGTTTCTCTGCCTCACTCTGTTCCCCCTATCACTGTTCATGATTTTAGGGCTCATGAGCAATACCAATTGTAACAAGCTTTGCATTACTTCTATTAGACCATGTAATTTGCAAACTTTGTGAATGATTGACCTCCATAGACTGGTAGGGCTTTTTGCATTACAATGTCACAGCTCAAAATTCAGCCCAGGTTTAGTGATTACTATAAGAGTTTTGAGGAACACAAAATTTTGTTGTTGTTTTGATTTTTCTTTGTTTATTCCATTTGGGTTGTTGGCATTGAAGTCACTCCCTAGTAAGTTTGAATAATCAAGGATATCAGAAAGCTCTTGCCATCTGAGTGAAAACCCATCATGTGGGGTGGCTACAGGATCTGTTGTTCCAAGGAGAGGAGCCTTCCTGCATATGTAAAAAGTAGATATTCTACACTGAAATAGAGGAGAATTTCAGATATTAAATCCTTGTCAGAATTCCAGTTGCACCCTGTTTGAGGATTACTATTATTGTATCTCAAGCTCATGAACTGGGCAGCCTCTTGATGAATTATCACCTTCTTTCCCTTTTCACAGCCAAGCCAGAAGACACCATCAAGAACCCTTTGAATTTTTTTGTAACTTCATACCCAATGTATTTGTACAGTTGGTGACGTGGAGTCAACAAGGACTATCTATTTCTATCCACGCAGAGTCATCCATCCATGTCTCCCAGGCACTGGCCTAGTGAAGGTGTGTGTTATTCTAAGAATAACTGGAGGGGGGGGGGGGGGGGGGACTACCCAAAGCCAGACAGTGAGTCTGGCTTGGTTCTCTTGACAAATTCAGTGAAAGAATTTAAATTCTCTTGACAAATTCATGAAGTGGGAGACTGGCACTCTCTTTTTTCTTCCTGGCCCTTTCCCTTTCCTTTGCCACCTCAGCCTTGCCCCTTGACCAACACCAAATCACAAATAGCCCTTTCTACCAAACACATAAAGAGTTTCTGTGATTTGAAGAGTGACTACTTCAGCAGAACTGTGCTTTTTTACAGTACCATGAATTCTATAATAGATTGCAAATAACCATTCTTGCATTTAGAAATTCAGACAATTTTGTTCACTGCAAGTGTATATATATATATATATATATATTTGTAATAGAAAATTGTTCATACAACTCACCACCCCTTATATTTTGATTTTGGATATTAGTGTATTTGGATCTTCAGCAAAGTTTTATGAGTGTTAGCTTGTTACATAGCTCTTGGAAGTGTACCTTCAACAAGCCATTTACTTGATTTAAGATTCAGAAATCTATAATTGGAGATATGCAGTGGAATGATTTCATTCATGGCATTGATGATATTATTTACTTTGTGAAATGCATGAAAAAAGTAGAGAATGGATTTGTATATTTGTTAAGTATTGTATGGTACAAGAAAACCATAGCCATGTTTGAAAATTTTGCAACAATGTGGTCAATAAGTAATGTATAATATTTGTCTGGAAGTATACACTATCACCAACAAACCACATGTGCTCACATTTTTCTGTGGATTCTGTACCTTCTGTTTCATATTCTACAATAAATTTTATTCTTTGGAGAATGCTGTAAGACTCATCCTCACAATTTTTTTATTTTTTTATTTTTATTTTTTTCCTTTCTTCTTGTAATGGCAAGGTTCATCAGCTACCCCTAGTGGTCATTTCACATGCTTTCAAAAAAGAACTGGTTCTTTTAAATATAAAAATGTTCTTTAATTTTTTTTTAAATTTTAATTTTAATTTTTTTTTTTTGAGTACAGTGAATCCACTTAAGTTTTTAAGCAAGAGAAACATAAAAGAACAGGCAATATCAAAAGAACATTTATGAAATTCCTGTTTTTATTGATAGTGAATATGATTCAATAATTCTTCTTTTCTTCTAAGTTTCTAGTATATACAAACAAAACAAAACAAGGTTTGCAAGGATATATCACATGTGTTGCTAATGCCACCACAACTTTTGCTATTATCACCACAATTAGCCATCCATCATATATTATCACAATTTTTTTCTAATGCCACCACAAGCTTCCCTAAACTTGGGTTGCACACCACAATACATTTTATGAAACACTAAAATACACATCCATAAGTTAATTTGCACTTTATCCATTGTGGTGTGCATTAACAATGTTCCATTTGGTAGTTCACCATATCCAAGCACCTACAACATAGCCACAAGTGGGAACATCCATAACTGCAATTCTATTACAACACTAAGAACTAAGGAGTGGGGAAAATTAAATTGTTCAAAAATTTTGTGAATATGTTGTTCATTATATGTCATTTTTAAATATATATTTATATTTGTTCCTTCCAATATCCATATCATATCTCAAAGCTTTTGCACATGAGATGGGAGGGTGTTTTTATTGCTAAAAATCAATGTGGCCCCAGGTACTTGGTACGATGCTTCCTGTTTTGGCAATAATGCATATTTGGTGGAATCAATGACGTGGATTGACATAAGGAGTATATCTGTGGATACTTCAACAATCTACCATAGTCCTTGCAAGCTCTATTGTTAACAATTCACATCAAACCATTTTCATGAAATATCTCTGTAGGTAGCACATGGGTCTATTTCAAGAAAATGACAATGGGAGTAATAACAGAAACTTAAAAAATCAAAAAATTAAAAAATCAATTTTGTATTCTCCTTTGTTTCTTCCTTGTACTTTTTGAAAAAAATATAAAATATACACAATTTATGAGAAGTAGTGTACAATGACAATTAAAGTATGTTTGGGCAAGGAACATGGTACATCATATGCATGGCTGGAATTGTTTGGCAGGTATGACCCAAAACCCACTAATTTTGGAACACTCACAAAGAATAAGAAATATATTTTTATTTATTTTAATATTTATTATATCTATATCCTAATGAATCAAATGATATTTTATTTTATAAGATACATTGACCATAGAGTTAGCTAAGTATAGATGATTGTTGTTGTATTGATCACAGAAATAAAAACAATGAATCAATTCACAACACATTTTAATAAAAATTAATAGATACTAATTTTTCTTCTCCTTACTTTAAAATATTTTTTATTATTTTTTTAAATATAAATTACATATAAAAAATATATTTATTGTTTATTGAAATTATTTTAATGTAATATTTTACATGGAAAAGTGTCACTTTTGGATTTTGTAAGAATCATATCTTTTAAAGTTTCTATATTTTTATTATTTTATATTTTCTCTCTTATAAATGCAATTGCATACTCTGCTAATATCAATACATAATTCTATTACTATTTTAAGAAAAAGTGATATTTATTGTGAATATTTGCATAAACATGATATGGTGAAAACATTCCTATCAATAATATACATATGTGTGTGTGTATATATATATATATATATATATATATTCTAATATACAAGCCAATAATGGCTTACTCACAAAAGTGTAAAAAGCATATTTCTTTGGTGATTTGAGAATGCAAATCACAAACACACCATGAGAAGCACAATATGGTTATAACTCTAACTGCTTAATTAAACTTTATAATCATTTGCAAATTGGGTCACTATGGTAACCAAGTTGAGCTCTAATCCACCACTTTGTACACACAATCACAAATTGTACACTAATCAAAACCAAATAAAAAGATATACCACCCTAGTGAGTAAAAGGTTTTATCACTAATTCTGGACTTGTCACTTTGAAAAGCAGTGTAAGTGAGAACATCTACTTCTGTTTGAATAGTCAACGTGGGTATCTACCCCCACTCAAGAATATCTTGCTCTCTATCTTAGGATCAATGTGAGATCAGCTATTGAAGGCATGTTGTGGACAACTATATTGTTAGGATTGTGGCGATTGTGTCCACCTTAAACATGCTCAGGAATTTTCTGAGTGATTAAATTTAGAAACCCAAATTATTATTTTACTGTGTAGTTTTTAAATTAGTAGGCTGGTGACTAGCATGCTCTGGAGTTATGATTATGGAATGAGAAGGACATTGGGTTGCTCAAAGCTTTATAAATGATGCCTAGTCTTTCAACACATGTGCCTATATAGCTATTGAACTCACTTGGCTTACTCTAGTATTTCATGGTATCTAACAATGGTATAGGTGTGAGTTTAACTTATTGATTGGGTCTTTCTGTGATTCTTCCTGCTCAACATCAGTTATACATCTGAAATATTTGCAGGTGTAGCAGGAATATCTGAGCTATCTATTCATGGTGTCTTGCAGGAAAGCCTGGTAATATTAATATTTGCCACAAGTAGCTTTGATGATTAAATTCTTAAAAAACAATCTCAATATCTAGTCATGTTATTAAAAAAAATAGAATCATCAAATCTAAAAGTTATAATAAGGCTAATAAGTAATATCATTAAGGCTTTAAATAAAATAAATTTATAAGTAACAAAAAGATGTAGCCATCATTTTTTTTTTTATTGCTAATCTATTTATGTAATAAAAACTAAAAGATAATTCTTAATCAAAGAGATTTATTAAAACTTTTAAAAAAAATTTAAGGTACATAAAAATTGGTCACTTTAATTCATTATAAAACTTGGTACAAAAAGAAGAGACAGTATTGTACACATACTACCAATTAATTGTTTGGATTTTTTGAAATGTTTCAAATATTTTCAAATATTTTTATTTTTATTTTTTGAATTCTTAGAGATCTCTCTAAGCATATACAATTTTATATAACTTATTATAGCTTTTAAGATTGTTGTATTGTCTTCTAAAACTCATATACCTCTCTGTACCCATGTTAAATCTTTTATAATCTTCTATTTTTTCTTTAAAGAGATTCTTTAGACATCTAAAGGACTTTTTTTAGAAGCTTTATAAACTTTAGTAACAAAAAATAGAATTTTTGTTTAATTTTTTTGTTTAATTTACAATTTTATTACAAATAAATGTAATTAATTTTTGCTTTGAACTCCTATCCAGTATCTAAACCTGTCTATTTTTTCTTGTTGTGCTATTAAAATTATAATATATATAGAAAAAAATCTTAAAGAGTCTTTACACTTATTAAAATAATCATTATTCTAACATAATAATCTCAAAAAATCTTATAGAGCCTCTCTATATAAATACTATTTTAAAATTTTCATCCTTAAAATAAAAGTATATTTATGTATAATTATATATATATATATATATATATAATTCATAGGAATGATTTACTTATTGTTAAAACATTTCAATATTAGTGTATTAAGAACTTTTTTCTATTTGATTATATTCTTGTGTTATAGAATCTATTTTGACAGCTTTTTTTTTGTAAAAAACAAGCTTGTTTTATAAAAATGTTTTGCAATCAAGAAACCTAGAAAAATATCAATTTTTTAATATCAAATTTAAGATAAAAATTTATGATTATCTTTAATAAAATTATTTTAAATTTTTATTAGACATCTAATTAAAACATACATAAAAATTGAGAGAATTCTTACTGGTTTTCAAGATTTTTATGTGTATAGAGAATTAAAATTGTTTTGAGCATTTTATATAAGAAGAAAAATATAATAGCATGCATCTTAAGAAGAAAAAGTTCAGAATTACAGATATTTTAAAAATAATAATATTGCAAAATGTGAGATTCAGTAAATAAGAAAGGTAAATAATTTTTCAGTTTTTGTTTCTACCTTTCAATTTTTTTAAAGAAATTATACTACTTTTTAAAAAAGATATTGCATGTATCAATTTTTGTAGTACTTTTTCATTTTTAAAATTATGTTTGAAACTTTTGTATTCATTTAAATGAAAATAAACCGTGACACTACTTACAAATTTAGTATAGTTTACCTTAAAACACATAAAACTAAGTTATATATATATATATATATATATATATATAAATATACATGTATGTATTTTGTAAAATTTACCATAAATAAAGACTATCTAGGATTTTTATTGTGGTGTGTATATATATATATATATATATATTAGTTTGGTGAATTTCCGATATTATATTTTTGGCTGTACATTATATACAGTGATTGCACTTTGTAAGTTAGCAGTACAATTTAAATTCTCTATATTAGTTTGCTCTTGATATCAAACACTTAATATACAATTGTTTAAACACTATTGCATATGAATCAAAAGTCAAACTATCCACTTCCATCAACTTCAGTGCAAATTACCATCAGTTGGATTTTATAAATCACCACACACAGAGACAATCATGTATATATATATATATATATATATACATATCATGGTTTGCAAAGGTAATTCAATTGTACATTCATGTTTTGATTATTCTGCAATTAAGTTGCAAAGTACTTGTAGAAATTTAGTCCACTCTCTTATGTTACAAAAGATCAAAGTCAAAAATAAATGATGCAAAAGTGGAGGGGCAAGCAAATATGATAAGAAATATTATACAAAAACCTTTTTGTAATGGGAAATAGGAAAATCATGATTTGAGTTCATTGTAGAACTCAACTCAGGGTTAAGCCCAACTTAGCACAAATTGGATGGATGAAAACATTGACGTATGGACTTTCATCTTACACTGGCCTTGCCTTCATAGTGTGCACATTTGGATGAACTTTAAAAAGTTAAATGTAGATATAAATAGATACACCCAATGAATTGTGCAACAATAATGGAATTATTTGCATTTTCCCATGTCAAAACCCCTTGACTTTTGTTTTGGATATTTTGGACACTCCCATTCTTTGATACTATTATTTAACAAAGCCTGCAAATTACACCAATAGATGAACAATTGAGGATGTTAAAAATATTATGAAATGATTCATGGATTTACAACACAAAGAGATATTAAAACATAAGGAAGATATAATAAAATAGTATATTTAGTTTATTATTTATTATTTTATGGTGGATGCAAATGCTAAATTTGGTCTTTTAAATAAATTATATCTTTAAAAAAATAATAAGTCAAATATAGATTAGAATGCAAGGATAAGTTCAATTGAAAAAGAGGCAATTCATAATGTGCTCCAAACTTGTTCCACACCATTAATATGGACAACTAAAGCCGGCTTTGCCATTGTTCACATCTACCTCCAATCAAAACAATTTTACCTTTATAGACAAACAAGTATAAAAGAAGTATCTGATATGTTAATATGTTAAAATTAGTTTGATTTTAGTTACTTCTTTACTGAGATATATATGATTTACAAAACCAAAAAAAAAAGATGATAAATATTAACTGAAAATGAAAATAGTACATCCTCTATTGACAGTCTAAAATTATGAAACTTTTATGAACTCTTAAGCTTTAATCATCATACCTCACTCCCCTAAATAAATAAGTTAACAGATAAATAATATGTGTAAAAAATCTACACAAGTCATTGAGATTGTTTTAATTTTATAAAACCATTATTGCTACTAAATTATACATCAACAAAAACTCTGTAAATTATTATATTAAACTATAACCACTTTAATTAAGAGTTTAATATTTAACAATTATCATAGTTCTTGTTGATCTATAAAGTTAAATACTCTGTATCAATTTTTGAGTGAGATTAAGTTAGTCAGATTTAAAAATTAATGATTGGAAGTAATGTACACTAATAGGGTGTATAAACACCACTTCATGTGAGAAGACTTGGTAAACGTGTATGTACACAAATGACTGTAAATTTGTAAAAAGAATATGGTTTCATTATCTTTTCCTATAAACTTAATGTCAAAAAAGATAACAAATACATTGGTTAACAAGGAGATGAACAACTAAATATCTTTGAAAGAAGAAGAATAATTTTCACTGGAAATTCTTTGTTATTCTCAATCAAAACTAAATATTGCAATTGTTGAATTTTTTAATCTTTTTCATTCATATTGATTGAAAATTTTCAGTGAAGATGTAACACATTGTACCAATTTATACTATCATTTAAAGCTGTATTATTAAAAGATTCAACAAAAAAAATCCACTTTATTGATTAGTAGATGAGATATGAATAAGGTTCACAACAATTGATCATGGTAAGTTTTAACAGCTATTTATTAGTAATCATACAAATTATATATATATATATATATATATATATTTATAAAGCAGATTTATATAAATCAACAGGTGCGTTGTAAGATATATGATAGTGCAAGTCTAATGTTAAACACAACCTAGGATTAAGTTACAAACTTACATACAAAAAATGCTACTAAACAAAATATAATGCAAGAAACATAACCAACCAAATATTATTATTATTATTATTATTATTTTAAAATAGTAATACTAATGATAATATTTGGTTGGTTATAAAAATGTTTTCATTCCAACCTTTTAAAATAATGAATTTTTTTATATTTCAAATTTTCTTAAATTCCAAATATACAGTTTATTATAATAATATTTATGGTATATTTCATTAAAATCAAATGCATAATATATGACTAAATTTTTCTGCTGATGAAAGACATTGTCATTATTTTTTCATATGTCAAATTTGATCCTTTGATCCTTTGATCCTTATTAAAATCCTTTATTCTATTTTTACACTTTTGGTACATATAATTTAATTTATATCTTTTTGAAGAAAAAATCATAGAAGTTTGAATGGAGATATTTTAAATCTTTATATAAAAACTTTTTAGTCTTTAAATACAAATTTTCATTACATGCAAATCAATGCTACTTTTCTTTTGTCATTTCAAGTCAACTTATTCTTCATCTTTGTTAAACTCAACACTTACAAACTTTTTTTTATCTTAGCATTGTTACTTTTGATTGAAATTTGAACATTCTCCATAAAATAAAAATAGAATCATTAAGGTACTTAACTTTTTTATAAAATCCAAAAATAAAAAAAATAAAAAAATCTAAGTTTACAAATGCTAAGATGCAGAAATATGAGAACACTTGTATTTAACTATCACAAATTAAAAATTTATAATTATTTTAATTTTTTAATTTTACTAAATTGGTAGGAGTATGCTTTATTACCACCAATTATTAAGACTAAGAACGTAATGATTCTCTGTGATTTAATATTCAACTATCTAGATGTATCAACATACAATAATTAATAAAAATCATGTATGCACGTGAAATGTTTATTTATAATATATAACTCAAAATTGTCTCAACAAATATATATATATATATATATATATATATGCTCATGTAGCAAAAAACTGCACTACTTCACAAGGCCTTTCAAATATCACTACACCATTTATTTTTATTTTATTTTATTTATCTTAAAAAATGCTATTTGATTTGTAATTTGATTTTTACAATACAAGTACATATGTATGTGCATATATATATATATATATATATATATCAAATCCCACATTCTAATAATAACTTACTTGATGCAAGTTTCATCAATTTGCACAAGTTATAAATGTTGCATATTCATTTATTTTATTTTATTGATAATACAACAACCATGTTCTTGTACATTTTATCCAAGTATTTATTATTACCATTACTATTACATTTATATACTAATTTTGTTTTCTTCAAACAGGACATCACTGCAAACAATTTTTTTGTTGTTTCAATAAAATTTGCAAGCAAGTTGTAAAATACAACTCATAATTTACATCCTAACAAGACCTTTGTTATTAATTTTATTCATTATTGTTTTATTGAACTTTTTATTACAACTCCACCCACAATGACGAATCACAAATGAATATTCATTGCTACTTTATTCGTGTACAATATTCTCTATTATTCTTATTTGCAAAGATTGTCATGCACTTCAACGCTTCTAATTTATCCAAATCCTTAAAAACATGAAATAAAAGATTGGATTGACTTTGTCTGACTTGAATAGGATGGGGCTTATCCACCCTATGATTAGGAAGTACCCGATTAAGAGCATGACTCAGCTAATCACAGGTGTCATATTCTTTAATGAACTGAGATAGAGTAAGCTATGGATGAGAGAAAGTACATTCCTCCTATCATTCATCCAAATGGACTCGCTGTAAGTGAGTAAGCACAATGTCCCACAAGAATGATGTTGATAAAGGAGCTCTGCCACGTCATCCTTTTTTTTTCTTTTTTTCCCTTGGGAAGCAAAGTCTCCAGTATATATGATAGATGGCCCATGTTTAGATAGGTCCACATTTTTGTGGGCCACTGTTCCACCTTTTGGATGTGTTTGGTGCCAAGCCCCATGAAGGGTTTTTGGGTGGAATCTGTCATCCAGGTCACACTACAACTTGTACTCTCCTTCTAGATTGTTCCCCTTCTGACAGGATCTGGTTTAATAAAGAGTTGTATCACATTTTAGAATATTACTGTTAATATATATATATTTTTTAATTAATGCATTACCATAGATGTATATAATGGATGAAATCCTGTGTTGAATTTGGGCAAAGGGGGGGGGGACATCTGCATGAGGAGGGGACAGTTCCATTGAATAAAAATCATTGTCCATGGACCAATTCCAATTGTTCATGGACTGGATAGCAACTGAATGAAGGAATTAGCTGATCCAATGAGCTGAGAGGGAGTTTTATTTATGTGAAGGAGAATAATAAATAAATATGTATAGATGGGACCTGCAATGGTGCCCATGTCTCTGTCTGTTCAGCATTAAATAAAAACTGGTAGGAGTTGAATGTATGTTTTATTTTTATTTTTAGGGTTTCATTCTACCCTTCGTACAGTGCACTGATACATCATTGCACACTGGCCCTGCATGGATTTTCATTCTCAGGATTATATCCTTTTTTCATCTTTTCTTAACCAACCATGCATTGGAAATCCACCATATTCAAACAATCATGGGATTGCATCATGTACAAAAATGTTCGAACTTAAACTCAAAGCTCTATATACTAGCTCACACAATACACATGATATCATAAGGAGTATATGCATGGTCATGGTGAAACTACCCCAAATTGGAAGTTACAGATGATAAATATATGTAATAAATATTAATGTAAATAAAGAATTTGGACAAGTCTAATTTGTATGGGTGTATCAACTTATCTTGATAGCCTAGGAACAAATCTTCAAAATCTTGATAGCCTAGGACAAAATCTTCTACCATAGACTTGATCTAGTGGATGATAATCCATGAATGACATTTATTTAGGGGTCAAGTCTTGGCATACTTCTCCCATAGTGTTAGGAGTACATTAGAGTATATTTGTGTCAATCCAACATCATTAGTCTGCAAATATTTCCACAAAATACAGTTTAACAAGGTGGATAAATTCTGTGAAAGTTGTCATTGGATGAATTCCAATTATGATACATTATTTGGACCTTGGGATAACTAGCCTCAGCTTAAAATATAATTGAATCACAGACCAGCCATTAATTTGACTTTCACCCTTCTTAAAAAAACATAGGGGTATAATGTTAACACTATTGCTGCCTAGATTCACAGGGTGAGAAAAAATGGAAAGATTTGATAACAAATATAAAGATGATAAGGTGAGGATTATGTATCATAAATGAAAATAGCAATGATGGATGGATGATACTCCACACCAGGTTCATTTGTTTGTTTGTTTTATTTAAATTTACTTTTTAGTTTTTTTGCACCCAAGGCTGATATTATTTATAAGTCATGTGATGGATAGAAAAGTCCAGAAGAGAGGAGGGTACAGATCACTCCTTATCAAGTATAGCTCTTGCCACATAATATTTAGAGAATGAGGGTGCTTGGGAAACTCAACCTCTCTTTCACTCACTGCATGGAAAAGGAATGGAAAAAGGCCTCCCAACCACAATCAAGCACCACAGCCCACATGGTGGTGACCACAATATCCAGATGACTAGGAGGAGGATGAGAATGATAACGTTGGACTCACATCTAGCCTTGACTGTTGCTCCCAAGCAGTCTTAACATTTTTTTTTGTTCTTCTTAATTGTTGTGGGTTATTTTTTTATTTATTTATTTTTTCCCTTCTTCTTCTGGATGCAACTGGGGTGAGAGTGTGAACACAGGCTTTAGAACCTATGAAGTCCTTTATTTTTATATTTTTATATTCTTTTTCTGGTAGCAATTTAATAGTCCCATGATGGAAGTTGCGGGGGGGAGGCCAGTCCTGCAGCACCTCCTCCTTGTAGTAGAGCATGTGAGGGCACAAAGCTGCAAACACAACCCTCCCCCAGCATTAAAAAAAACGACACGAGCACATCAGTCAAGGGTGGGTAGACTAAAAAAGCAATAGAAAAATGGGGGATAGTTCGATTCAGTTTCCAACTTCCAGCTCAGAGGAATAAAGGGGAAGGGGGGCAAAGAACTGATTCATAGAGACTGAGAACGGGGCTCTGACAAGCTTGACTGCGTGTGGACTCGGCTGAAAGCCACCAGTTGCGCGTGAATTGCAAGCTCAGTGCCTCGCCACCAATCAACCTCAGACGACCTTCACGATGTCTGCTGGAAGCCAAAGACAGGGATCCTGATTCAACAGCTTCTTGTGAGCCTTTTGTGCCGACTTCAGACACTGCTGATCCAAAGCACACCTGGCCGGACAACTGGTTAATAACATACACACACACACACCCTGCTCTTCATCCGAGTGTAGAAAAGCCCACCGTAAAAAGCATTGGAGTTGGTGCAGGGTTTTACAACGCTCAGTGCTTTGCAATACCCACAATGTAGACATTCTTGCAACTAAGTTCAGTCATTTGACTTGTGCAACATGCAGCAGCACTGTAGAAGACTGATCTCAGCAGAGCGGTTCTTATGGGTCTGCAAATGAAAGGTCCTAAGTCCCTGTTGCGTAAGCTTAGTCTTCAGAAGGTTTCAGTTCAGATTGAGGTTGAGGAGCTGGTGCACCTGCTGTGAAAAAAACACCGAGCAATCCGAAGTTCTCCCTGGAGTGTAGAAATTCAGTAACATGTATCCCGCAATGCAATCTGCTGAAAACCTCGGTCACACAATCTTGGCAAGGTGTAGAAGCAGTCCTTGCTTAGAGCGAGACGTGTATGGGAAAACCACTTCCAGAGTGAAATGCTTCCAACTTCCAAAAACAATCAACGCCATCACTGCACAACTTGGACCTTGAATGCAGTTCCCAACAAAGACAGGCAGGGGTCGGTTCTCTCCAGCCTGAGCAAATCCTGATATTAAGCAGCTGCAACTGTCACCCAAGTTGCAAAACTGGAAACTTAATACCAGTGATGTAGTCAGGTTGTGAACAGAGGCAAATCACAAGACATGGGAAAGAATTTTACACACATCGAAATCGCTCGCCAACTAGCATTGTACGTAAGCTCCTCTCCATTTTCAACACCATGTGGGTTACTAGTGAAAATTCACATGTCTTTCTCTTGTCCTAGACGATTCTGATATTCAAGTCCAGACTCTAATCTGTTCGTCTCATGCGATCAATTAGTGGAAATGGTTCTGGCAAATTGGCAGGACTTGTTGACAATGAAACAGCTGTAGTTAATTGTCGTCGAGATCAGGGGAGTGTTCTGTGACTTAGCGATGCATTGCCGAAACAGTTTCTGAAATACAGACTGTGGAGCAGTGAGCAATACATATGTGAGTTGTAGGTGTGAGGCCATTTCAAGTCCTCTCTGTTTTTTTTGTCTTGAAAGCAACGAATGCTGCAGAGAATCGAAGCCCCTTGTCAAATGAAATGACCAACCATGCAAACACTGACCAAATGTGACACCCACAGAAACCTGGAAGCAAACGGGGATCCAGAGCAAGTGTGTTGTCAAGGAATATGACGAAAGCGCATGCTGAATGTCTACAAATAAACACACACACACACACACACATCTATATATATATATATATATATATATGAACGTTGTATTGGCAGCGAGTTTATACAATATTGAGGTGAGGAGATCTGCATCCTGAAGGGGTGTCACGTTATCAGAGGATGTGACTCTAGACAATGGTTTGGACAGATGTTTCTGAAGATTAACACTCTCCTTTACACTGTTTCAAATAGAGTAGTGTAACAGCCACAAAGCTTCCTTGCCTGAAGAATTGATTGTAGAATCTGTGTATATATAAATAAATAAATAAAAAGGTAGTGTGTGCATGTGTTGTATTGTTGGAATATTATTTTGTCAAACATCATTCTGCATTTTAGGTGTGGGAGTAAATTTAAGTTGCAAACTTGGTTGGCAGTTTTTTGTCTACAAAATTATACTTAATATAAATATGTTTTGAACTAATAGTTTTTGGTCACGGCAATGTATGATTAGTTAGTGCAATATAAGGTGCTAGTATTGTGTAACAAAGGTCATGTAAGATGTCTTGTAACCAATTAATTTTTTTTATTTTTTATGACAATAGTAGTTAAGATATACTTTGAATTTAAGTAGTAAAAGTGGTTTTAAAATTTAATTTTAGATACATGTAAAAAGTAACATATTATTGAATTAAATATTAAAAATTTATAGCATTGAAAGATAGATCAATAGTCTATTTTATATTATTTTAACCAATTATGTAATTTTGTTATAGAAACTTTGCTTTTAAAATGGCACTAATAAAAACTAACATGCTTTGTATGTTGTACTTAAATTCTATTTATTAAACATATATATATATTAAATTAAGCTATAGAAAAAGAAATTAAATCATTAAATAAGAATATAGTTAAATAATAAAAATTACTAATTATATAAGTATAGAAAATAGTAGGCAATAAAGATAAAAATATTTTTAGATGAATTAATACTATAGTCTAAAAAAAACTTGTTCATATAAAAAATATAGTAAAAAATATATAAAAAGAGATTATAAAAAATTAATTTTTAATGATACATAATAATAATAAAAATTAATTTAATCTTATATTTTAAATAAATATTATAGATTAATAAAAATAAAAATTATAAAAATATCAATTTGGTATACTATAAAATTCAAATTATTTTATTAATGCGTTCTTATTATTAGAGGTATACACTTTGGAAGTTTACAAAATCTTCCAGAATATTCTAGAGGTTCTTGAGCTAGTGAAAGTCAGTTGAGAAGCTTCCTAGTTGATGAAAGTAGCTTGAAAAGCTTTGTAGTTAGTGGAAGGAGCTTGAGAAGCTTCCAAGTTGCTTGAGAAGCTTCCTAATTAGTAGAAGTTGTTCAAGAAGCTTCTTAGTTTGATGGAAGTCACTCAAAAAGCGCTCTAGACAAGAATATATATGAGAGTTGAGATTGAAGAGTTCTTCAGTCTCAACAATTCATCTCTTGGAGTTTTAACTCACCTTTCTTGATATTATTTGTATACTCATTTGATTAATTCAAATTCTTGTTGATTCTTTTTGAAACCTTTTCCTAGTTCAAATCTCTTGCTTTGTATTCTTGTATCCTTGATAATTTGTTGAGACTAATTTTATTTTAAATATCAAAGTTGGATCCTTTTTATTAGAGAGTGGATTATCTTTTTTCTTAAAGGTATATCAATGCTTTAGAGGTTGCAGATTACCTTCTTTTAAAACTAATATTTTTTTCATTATAATATTAGAATTTCATCCTTCTTATAAGAAAGTGGATTACTCCTCTTCTTGAAGGCCTTAAAGCATTTTAGAGGTTGCAAATTATCCTCCTCTAAACTGATATTATCTTCTTATAGATTTTTTTATTTTTATTTTTTTTTAGAAATTAAGACATTAATATGATCAAATCTTTTGAGTCCAAGTTAGATGCTATTATTAATTCTCTTACTACTTTATCTACTAGGACTGAGGAAATTGAAGAGGTTGTTATAAAACTTCATAATGATATAACATCTAAAGTATTACAATCTAAACTGCATCTACTTCCAACTTCTGTACTTCAGGATGCAATACTATCTATGCTATACTAAGAAAATCCACATGTTTAGCAATATAAGGAGCCTTGAGTTAGTCTTTTGGAAAATATGATAGTATGCATTCAAAATTTTGAGGGTTTGTCAACCAAATTTGATTAATAATGATTTTACAACTTGATACTTATGTGATAAAAGAATCATGGATTGGATTGGTTGGCACCTTGCTTATAGAATAAGCATTATTATGATTTACTCCCTTATTTGAGAAGAAATCACCAACTTTAAGCAACTTTAAAATTTTCATAGAAGCATTTGCACAAATATTTGGAGAACATGATAAGGCTCATTGGGCAATAGTTAAGATTCAAACATTACAATAAGGGATATATTCTACATCAGTTTATATATCTGATTTTAGGCAACTAGCATGCAACATCAATTAGGACAAAGAAGTCTTAATGAGTCAATTCTATTGGAGATTAAGAGATAATGTAAAGAATTTATTATTATTGCTTTCAGATCTACAATTGCTCAATAAAACTATCAGCCAAGCCGTAAAATGTGATAATTAATTATTCTAATGTTGTCAAGATCAACATTCATGGGCTTCAATAAGACAATATGTAATCTGATACACTCTTGTTACATTGACAAGCATTCTAAATTCATATTTAAAAGTAGAAGATATACAACTTGATGCAATACGTTTTAAACCTCTTAATCCACAAGAAAAGAAGCATCGGATAGAAGAAAGTCTATGCCTATATTGTGGTAAAGAAGACTACAAGGTTGGCAATTGTCCAAAGAAATAAAATTGATGCATCACCAAAATTAGAAGTATAATCATTCAGAAAAACAAAGATGTTCAATCATAGTAAGGACCATGTAGTTGAACAATTCAACATTGCAAAACTATTCAAGTTCCTCTCTTTTTGCTCAACCTGCTTGTTGTTTTATGTTTTAGCCCTCAGAGGCTTTAGACAATCACTTTGTTGGATTTAGGAGCATCTGCTTGTTTCTTAAATGAGGTGTTTGCTAAGCTTCATAAAATTTCACTAATATAAAAATTCAAACTTATTTATATAGAAGTAATAGATAGATGATTTTTATCCTTTGATAGTATCACCTATAAAATAATACCTATAGAAGTATCATTTAAAGATCATAGCAATAAAATTATATTCAATATTATTAAGATTCTTTCAAATCTTATTATTCTTAGATTTTTTTGGTTAAAAAAATATAATCCATTTATAGATTAGACGTTGTAAAGAATAATATTTCTAATAGAAATTGTCAAGGATATGAATTAAAAAAAGATGTATAATCTAATGAAAACTGTGTCAAAGTAAAGTCACAAAATAAAATAAGAAAATATGTATATTCAAAAGAAAACTGTAATGGCTATTGCCAAAGGCTGGAAACATGAGGACTCTTGAAACTAGACTAGGATCAAGAAAGGAGTTGATAAGAGTGAAGAGGGCTTCACTCTTGCCTCTATAAATACTATCTAACTAAGAGCTACGTGGCGATATTCTGTAGGACCTCATACATGTGTCTAATTTGTAAGAGACATGTCAAACTTGCACGACAAGTTTCTCACATGTGCGCCACATACTTAACTTGTTCCACAAGCTACCAAAATGTGTGACACATGGCTAGCTTGTTCTACAAGCTACCAACATGTGCGCCATGTGGCTACCTTGTTGACCAAGTTTCTAACCTACCAATCACCTATAGACATGTATAAAGGTGATTTCGCGTCTATGAAGCTTCTAGGAAGCTTCTCTATCAGATATTATCAAATCAACTTATTTTACCTATTCTATTGGTCTATTATTATTTAGATAATTTACTGGAGTAAATCTTATGTCCGTGACATTATCCCCCCTTCTAGGGACGAGTTCCACGAGGAGCGGTGATTACATGTTGAGAAAGTCCAAAATACATCGAATTGTGCTTGCCACATACTCAGATCTTTGTTCCCTTCGAAGGTAGTTGATAGGTCCTTTCAGCCATCGATAATGTCTCATACCAAGACGAGAGGACCACCCTGTTATTTGATCATTGTTGAGGCCTTCATAACTTCCTTCAAAGAAAACATTAGGAACACCATCAGGAGTAGTTCCTACTTCTAAAAGTATCACCAAACATCGAGAGTCTCTTCCAAGGTCGTGATACCAAACATGTTGTATTTCGCCATCAATCCGAGGAAGGACATGTCGTTCTTGAGGGTCTTCATCTGTATTCCGTTGTCTTGAAGGTTGTGATAGTTGTAATGTTTCGTCCAGTAAATCAGCAAATGATGGCTCTTAAGCTGAATTCGCTGGTTGTTGATCCTCCATCACTTTAGCACAAATAAAATCTAATGACAAATAATGATACAAGATAGGATGAAACCTCTATAGAACCTGCCTTGCTTTATAACGAAGATTTTCTTGAGTATTTATCTTGGTTTTGATGGATGTCGTCGATGAAATGTATTAACTTTTATTGATGCATTTGTTAGATTCTTTGATGGCTCCCATGTGCGTTCACTAATATCGTATCCGCGCCAATGCACAAGATATTCCAATTAATTTTGGCGCCGCCTTGAATCTAAAATCTCTTCAACCTCGAATTCTTCATTGTTGTCCACTTCTACAGGAGGCGGTGGTATTTGTCTTCTTCCTTGTATGTCCACTATCTTGTATGGCTCGAGTAGTGACACGTGGAATATAGAATGAATCTTCATGGACTCCGGTAGGTGTAATCGATATGCAACTGGATTGATTTGTTCAGAAATAGGAAAAGATCCAAGCCTACGATAGTCCAACTTATCACAAGGACGAGTAGTCTTGATATTACGACAAAGTAACCATATCTTGTCCCCCACGTTGAATTGTGGTTGTTCCTTGCAATACGCATCTGCATTTGTTTTTTGTCGTTTTTGAGCTTCTTTTAATTGTACCTTCATTATTCCATGTAGCTCTGACAAACGATTTGCCAAATCTTCTGCTGTTGGATTATCAACTTTTGAAAAGTCAAAAGCATCAAGTCGTGGGTGATAACCATAATTGGCAAAGAAAGGTGTTTGTTGCATAGAAGAATATATCATATTATTATAAGCAAATTCTGCCAATGGCAGAAGAGCTATCCAATCATCTTGTTGGTAGTTGATGGTATACCTTAAATATTGCTCCAAGACTTAATTCACGCACTCTGTTTGTCCATCAGTTTGAGGATGAAAAGTTGAAGATAACTTTATGTCCACTTTTAAGATCTTAAAAAGGATTCTCCAAAATCTTGACACAAATTGAGTTCCCCTATCCGATATAATATCCTTAGGTAACCCATGATAGCGATAGATATTATCAATAAAAAGCTTAGCTGTTTCTTCACCTGTGATAGATTTTGTGCATGGCACAAAATGTGCCATCTTGGTGAATCGATCTACTATCACAAATATAGAATCATAAGATCTTGAACTTGGAAGATGTGTAATGAAATCCATAGAAACAGAAGACCATGGTTGTTCTGGAATAGGTAATGGCTGAAGAAGCTCAAAAGGTCGATGATGAGGAGTCTTTGATCTTGAGCAGATATCACATGATTGTACAAAGTCTTTGACTGCCTTCCACATTTGAGGCCATCAAAAATCTCTTGATATAAGTTCCAAAGTCTTGTTGTATCCAAAATGTCCTGCCGCTCGAAAATCATGATGTGCTTGAAGAACACGTAAACGTGCTTCTCCTTCTGGAATATATAGACGTCCTTCGAAATATAGTAGATTGTTCTTGAACTCGAATTTAGAAGCATCATGAGACTTGGAAGAATTATTCTTGATATCATGAACAAGAGGGTCTGAGGACATACTTGATTGAATTTGCTTGAGAAAAGTTGAATCAACAGTCAATGTTGATTTTATTGCTCGAAGATAAAATTGCTCTGGTTTCAAGAGAGCTGTTCTTTGTTGCTCAAAAGCTGCATTTCCTTCTTTTGGTGCAAAATAAGAATGTCTAGAAAAGGCATCAGACAAAACTTGTTGTTTTTCTGGCCGATAAGTGATAATGAATTCGAATCTTGACAAAGACATGCTCCAATGAGCTTGACGACGATTCAACACACGTGTCGACATGAAATACTCGAGGTTCTTGTGATCCGTATACACGGTGACTAGATTTGAAGCGCCTTTTAGATAATGACGCCATTCTTTAAAAGAATCCATGATTGCAAGAAGTTCTGATCTCGGCTATTGAGAATTTTCTTGAATAAAAAGCTATTGGATGAAATTTGTCATCTGTTCCCATTTGTGACAAAATCGCACCCAAAGCAAAGTCTGATGCGTCTGTTTCCATAAAAAATGCCTTGAAAAAATCTACACGATACAAGATTGGTGCAGAAACAAACAATGTCTTCAAAGCTTCAAATGCTGCTTCCGCTTCTTGATTCCATTGGAGTTTGTCTTTACAAGTCAAACGTGTAAGTGGAGCCGCAACACGAGAGAAGTCTTTGATGAAGATTCAATAATAATTGGCGAATCCAAAAAGCATTGGACATCTCTTACCGTCTTTGGAATCTTCCAATTCATGATTGTTTCAACTTTCTTAGGATCCATCATGAGACCATCATTTGAAATGATGTATCCTAAGAAATCAACTTGAGTAGTGTGAAATACACACTTTTCCATCTTGGCGTACAATCCCGCATCTCTAAGTTTTTGTAATACTTGACGAACATGTATTTCATGTTCTTCTATATTCTTAGAATAGATCAAAATGTCATCTAGGTAGCAGACGACAAAATTGTCTAAGAACTCGCAAAAAACATCATTCATGAGATGTTGAAAAGGAGCTGGTGCATTCGTAAGTCCAAAAGGCATGACATTATATTCAAAATGTCCGTACCTGGTTCGAAAAGCAGTTTTCCATTCATCTCCTTCTTTGATGCGTACTAGATTGTATGCTCCTCTTAGATCTATTTTTGTATAGATCCTAGCTTGATTCAACTAGTCAAGGAGTCATGATATTAGAGGTAATGGATATCTATTCTTGATTGTGATCTTGTTGAGTCCTCGACAGTCAACACGCATCCGCAATGATCCATCTTTTTTCTTCAGAAATAGAATTGGAGCTCATACTAGAGATTTAGAATGACGTATGAAATTCTTGGCCAAATTTTCGTCAATATATGCCTTGAGTTCAGCCAATTTATCTTGTGATAAACTGTAGATTGGTCCAAATGGTGGCTGAGTTCCTTCTTTAAGATCGATTGAACAATCATATGGACGATACTGTGGAAGAATATCTGCATTTTTTTTCTCAAAAACGTCTTGATAATCTTGATACTGACTTGGAATGCTACTTGAAGTCTTTCTATCATTGGAAATAGGTGTAGCATAAATGACAAAAGGTGATCCTTCTTCTGCAGCATACAAGAAAGCTCTTGCATCTACAAATACAGGTCTAATTCTATTAGACTTGTGATTTCTTACTTGATTAATTATATTGTTAGCTATACTTTTAGAAAAGTTAAGAGTATGAGAATTCCAATCTATTCGAGGGTTGTATTTTTTTAACCATGATAGACCAAAAATAACTAGAATAGAGTGAGATCTAATTATGTTAAAAATTACGCAACCATTATACCCATTTACTACCACATCTAGAGGAAGTGTTTCATGAGTAACATCTCCAAAAGATAAAGAATGACCATCTATGACTTCTATGTGTACGGGTTTAGATTTTTGTACTATCTGTATTCTATGACTTTTAGCAAATTCTTCATCTAAAAAACAAGCCAAGGCTCCCGAATCTATTAAAGCAGAGGCTTTGTAATTATTAGGTCCTAAATACACATCTATTATAAAATAAGGAGATGGTTGTGAGGAGAAGATAGGACCTTCATTAGAAATTGTACAAGATCCCAGCCGCACGGTCCTTATTGTAGCTGGACAAACTCGTTTTTCGACATATTGTCTTCTTTGACAGTCGTACTCCTCATCTTGTGGTTGCGTCATTTCTTTGGACAATTTTGAGCAGCGTGTTTAGGTTCTCCACAATACAAGCATAATCCTTCTTGACGACGTCGAGTCTTTTCTTGTTCAGTAAGCGGCTTGAAATGTATAGCATCAATTTGCATGTCCTCGATTTCTGAAGGTACATATTGAGAAGTCATTGGTGTTACCACTGAATTATAATGTCGGTGAGGTTCTCTTATACGGCTTTCAGATCTAAATTCAAAAAGCCGATTATCACACTTCATCGCAAAGTCTATTGCTTGACTCAATGTTTGAGGATCGGATAAGTTCAACATCAATTTCTTCACTTCATATGTTAATCCGTAGAGAAATTGACTGATGAGTGCAGCATCGTCCTACTTGATATCGATTGCTAGTTGTCAAAATTATGAAGCATATAATATCACTGATCGATTGCCTTATTGTAGGATATGAAGCTTGTTGGTTGCAACACGAGTTGCATCATGTTCTCCATACATAGATCGAAATTCTGCTAAGAAAGCTTCTAAATTATCCAATATTGAATCACGTTGTTCCAGAAAAGATGAAAATCAAGATAAGGCAGAACTTGAAAGTAGTGTACCAATAAATCTGACTTGTGATCCTGGAGTTGGAAAACTTTGCGGTTGCAATTCAATCACCAGTTGGACTTGGTTGATGAATCCTCGAAACTTGGATCTTGTGCCATCAAACTTCTCAAGTAGACCAATTTTTGGTTCTCTGATGCTTGGACGATGTTCCAATGTAGGAGGAATTATATGGCTTGGTGTAGATGTTGAAGCAGCTCCAACCATATCTATATCTTCATTATTTGGTAACCTTGTTGCTCCTTGTGGAGATACAGTGAGTTGATGCATTGCAAGCATCAATTCCCTCATTTGCTCTTGCATTTGTGCCATTGCACTCTTCATTTTGGCAAGCTCGGCCATGATAACACTTCAAAAAATATATAACACTATTCGAGATAAGTAACAGGGAGAACAAAGAAAACACTAGGAATAATATCAGTTTAGAAGAGGGTAATCCGCAACTTCTAAAATGCTTGTGTCTTATCAAGAAAAAAGGGTAATCCACTCTTAAAATCAAGACAAGACAAAGCTATGATATTATAAGTGTACTCTTGTCAATCTGTCAAGGACATGAACTAGAAAAAGATGTATAATCTAATGAAAACTGTGTCAAAGTAAAGTCACAAAATAAAATAAGAAAGTATGTATATTCAAAAGAAAACTGGAATGGCTATTGCCAAAGACTGGAAACATGAGGACTCTTGAAACTAGACTAGGATCAAGAAAGGAGTTGATAAGAGTGAAGAGGGCTTCACTCTTGCCTCTATAAATACTATCTAACTAAGAGCTACGTGGCGATATTCTATAGGACCTCATACACATGTCTAATTTGCAAGACACGTGTCAAACTTGCACGACAAGTTTCTCACATGTGCGCCACGTACTTGGCTTGTTCCACAAGCTACCAAAATGTGTGACACATGGCTAGCTTGTTCTACAAGCTACCAACATGTGCGCCATGTGGCTACCTTGTTGACCAAGTTTCTAACCTACCAATCACCTATAGACATGTATAAAGGTGATTTCGTATCTATAAAGCTTCTAGGAAGCTTCTCTATCAGATATTATCAAATCAACTTATTTTACCTACTTCTATTGGTCTATTATTATTTAGATAATTTATTGGAGTAAATCTTATATCCGTGACAAAAATTCCTATAAGAAAATTTCATAAAAAGTCAGAAGTTGGTAAGCCTTTATTTATTGAAATAAAAGCTTTTATAAGATTGGCCAAAGAAGGTACACCATTTGTTATTTATGTGATTCTAATTAAAAAAGATATGACTTTATCGGCAAGTATTCCAAAGTAATATATTAAATTTTATGATATTTTTAAAAAAAGAATATTGTTATATTATTGGAGCACCGATTATACAATTTTGCCATAGATCTTTAAGAAAGAACACAACTATCTTTTGGCCTAATTTATAATCTTTTTCAAAATAAGCTTTTGACATTGAAGGATTTTATTCATGAAAATCTTGCAAAGAACTTCATCAAGCATTCAAAGTCTCTAACAAATATACCTATACTCTTTGTGAAAAAAATAATGGTTCCTTGTATATGTATGTTGATTATTTGACATTGAATAAGATAATGGTGAAGAATTGTTATCCACTACTATTAATTTCAAGACTTTTAGAACAACTCGGCCAAGCCAAGATCTATACTAAGATAGATCTTTGTAGAGTATATAACTTAGTACAGATTAAGGAGGGAGACAAATGGAAGACCATATTTTGGACAAGGTATGGATATTTTGAATATAATGTCATGCCTTTTGGATTAATAAATGCACCCGCTATCTTTCAACATTTAATGAATGATATCTTTTGAGAGCATCTAAATAACTTTGTAGTGATTTATCTTGATGATATTTTGATTTACTTGAAAAATCTGGAGAAATACAAGGAGCATGTAAAGTTAGTATTACAAAAGCTATGAGATGCAAGTTTATATGCCAAGCTAAAAAAATATGTTTTTCATCAATCAAAGATTGAATTTTTGGGATACATTGTATCTATTGACGGTTTGATGATGGATCCCAAGAAAATAGAGGTGGTTACATAATGGGCCATTCTAAAAAGTGTAAAAGATATATAATACTTTCTTGGATTTGTCAATTTCTATTGGATCTTTATCAAAAATTATTTTCAAATTACCGGCCCTCTTTTTTGATTGATATGCAAAGATAAATTGAAATGGGGGCTTTAAGTAGAAACGATATTCCAAGATATCAATATAGTATTTATCACAATTCCAATTTTGATATATCTAAATTTTATAAAAGTATTCTATATAGAGATTGATGCTTCGAATTTTACACTAGGGGTTGTACTTTCACAAATGGATATAGACAATAAACTCCATCTTGTTGTATTTTATTTTCAAAAGTTTTTTACTATCAAAATTAATTATAAAATCCATAATAAGGAGCTTCTTGCTATTGTGGATTTTTTTCAAGAATGGCATCATTTTATTCAAAAGAATATTGCATCTTGTAATTATATACATAGATCATAAGAATTTGAAATATTTTATGTCAACTCGGGTTCTTAATCATTATCAAGCTCAATGGAATATATCATTATTTCAATTTAACTTTGTTATTACTTATCTACCTAAAAAACATCAAGGATTGTCTGATGCTTTGTCAAAGAAATCATATCTTATACCAAAGACAGGAGAGTGTTAAGGACACAAATTAAAACAGATGCATAAATTAGTAAAAATTATGTCAAAGAAAAATAATAAGATAAAAATAAAAAAGTATGTATATTCAAGAAGAAACTAGAATGGCTATTGCCAAAGACTAGAAAATACATGAAACTCTTGAATTAGACTAGAAAGAAGAAAGAAGTTGATAAGAGTGAAGAAGGCTTCAGTTTTATGTCTATAAATATTATCTAATTAAAAATTAGGTAGTGGCATTGTAAAAAACCTCCTACACGTGTCTAATTTGTAAGACATGTATCAAACTTGCAAGACAAGTTTCCTACATGTGCGCCATGTATTTAACTTGTTCTATAAGCTACTAATATGTGCGACACATGGCTAGCTTGTTGCACAAGCTACCAACATGTGCAATACATGGCTAGTTTATTGACTAAGTTTTTAACCAACCAATCACCTATAGACATGTATAAAGGTGATTCTATGTCTATAAAGCTTTTAAAAAGCTTTTTTATAAGATATTATCAAATTAACTTATTTTACATACTTCTATATTAATTAGATAATTATTGAAATAAATCTTATGTCTGTGACATTATCCCCCTCTTTTAAGAACAAGTTCCACGAGGAGTGGTAATTACGTGTTGAAGAAGTCTAGAATATATTGAATTGTATTTGCTACATACTCTGGTCTTTGTTCCTTTCAAAGATAGTTGATAGGTTCTTTCAGTCATTGATAGTGTCCCATATTAAGGTGAGAGAATCACCCGATTATTTGATCATTGTTGAGGCCTTTATAATTTTTTTCAAAGAAAACATTTGGAACACCATTAGGAGTAGTTTCTAATTCTAAAATTATCACCAAATATTGGGAGTCTCTTCCAAGGTCGTGATATCAAACATATTGTATTTTGCCATCAATCTAGGTAAGGACATATTGTTCTTAAGGGTCTTCATTTCTATTCTGTCATCTTAAAGGTTGTGATAGTTGTAAAATCTTGTTCAATAAGTCAACAAATGATGGTTCTTGAGTTGAATTAATTGACTGTTGATCTTCCATCTCTTAAGTATAAAAAATTCAAGGAAATAATAAATAATGATACAAGGTAGAATAAAAATCTCTATAGAACTTATTTTGCTTTATAACAAAGTTTTTTCTTGATTATTTATCTTGATTTTGACGAATATTGTTGATAGAATGCATTAATTACTACTGATGTATTTGTGAGATTCCCAAATGGCTCCCATGTGTATTCACTAATATTATATCCACGCTAATGCATAAGATATTCTAGTTGATTTTGGCGCTACTTTGAATCTAAAACCTCTTATACCTCAAATTTTTCATTATTGTCAACTTCTATAGGAGGCGGTGGCATTTGTCTTCTTCTTTGTATATCCATTGTCTTATATGACTTGAGTAGTGACATGTGGAATACATGATGGATCTTCATAGATTTTGGTAGGGATAATTAATTAGCAACTAGATTGATTTTTCCACAAATCAAAAAAAGTCCAATCCTACCATAATTTAGCTTATCGCAAGGACAAATAGTCTTTATATTACAACAAAATAATTATACCTTATTGCCCATGTAGAATCGAGGTTATTCCTTGCAATAGACATTTGCATTGATTTTTTGTCATTCTTAAGCTTTCTTTAATTAAACCTTCATTGTTGCATGTAGCTTTGACAATCGATTTGCCAAATCTTTTGCCGCAAGATTATCAACTTTTAAAAAATCAAAAGTATCAAATCATAGATGATAACCATAATTTACAAAGAATGGAGTTTGTTGAATAGACAAATGTATCAAATTATTATAAGCAAACTTTGTCAATGGCAAAAGAATTTTCCAATCATCTTAATGTTAATTGATGGTACATCTTAAATATTATTCCAAAACTTGATTTACTCGTTCTGTTTGTCCATCAGTTTGAAGGTGAAAAATTGAAAATAATTTTATATCCACGTTCAATATTTTGAAAAGGATCCTCCAAAATCTTGATACAAATTGTGTTCCTCTATCTGATATAATATCCCTTGGTAATCCATGATAGCAATAGATATTATCAACGAAGAGTTTAGCTGTTTCTTCACCTATAATAGATTTTGTACATGATACAAAATATGCCATCTTGGTAAAATGATCTACAATTATAAATATAGAGTCATATGAACTTGACTTTAAAAGATCTATGATAAAATCTATAGAAACAGAAGACTAAGATTGTTTTGATACAGGTAATGGTTGGAGAAGTCTGTAAGGTCGGTGATGAAGAATTTTTGATCTTGAACAAATGTCACACGATTGTACAAATTCTTTAACAGCCTTCCACATTTGAGACCACCAAAAATCTCTCAATATTAGCTCCAAAGTCTTATTATATCCAAAATGTCGTGCCGTAGGGAGGTTGTCACAAGCTTCTAGAGCATGTTGTCGTATTGTAACATGTTTATATAGTGAAAAGTATAAATAAAGATAAATTCTACTTAATATTTAGTTATCTTGGATTATTAGAAACTTAAGGTACTTAAGAAAAAATTTATAGAAGCCTCTTAGATTAATTCTTGTTCTAATAGCTAAAAGATAAAAGTTAGTTATTAAAATTTTCTTCTAGGTTGTAGAAACTAATTTGCAGCTTTTAAAAAAGCCATAAGTTAATGAAAATAGGATAAGAAAAATAAAAAGTTAATATGGTAGATACCAAGGTTGAATTGAGGATAGGATTAAGTTTTAAAATCCTTAAAATAAGTTAGATCAATACCTAGGAGGTGACCGGATATGAGACAAGGTCGAAATCAGACCTTTAGCTACATAAACAACCATCGAAGGCAAGAGTTCATGATTTTGAAGATCAGCAACTAGAATTGGATAGCCAGCTTGAACTGGATTCTAGAGGCATTTAGTTTGTTACCATAGGATTTTGAAAGACTTAGTAATCATTGTTCAAAGTCAAGGTTGGTATTGGTGTTTTGGATTTTATATAAGACAATGATGGCTTGCATTGTTAATCAATTTGTGCAATCTATGTAGCATCTATATTTCAAAATTTGATATTATCTAGATTGTTGGATGTGCTAAGTGTATACAAAAATTTGTGTTAATCTAACAATGCAATCAGGAGATATTTGAGCTTTGATACAAAGGGTTTACGGAAGTTGGCAGTTTAGGGTTGGATAGGGTTTCTGTGATAACTAAAGATCCACCAATTGGATCAATATAAATTTTAGTATGGTGATAGAAGACTTATAGTTTGAGCTATATATCAAGTTTGAACTGAATTTAATGATGGAAGAAGGAAAAATCACCACTGGAGTTTCTACATCAATCTTCAAGTTGGCGGCCAAGTGTCATTAGTGCGCTTTTTGGGCATTTTCTTACAATCTGTAAGTTAGGTTGAGCTGAATTTTTTTGAGCATATAGAAAGTTTATAGCAACATTTGTGTGCAAAAGTTCACACTAAGTGGATGGTCGGATTAAAAGTTATAACTTGTCAAAATTCATTGATTAAGATTAGGATTTACAAACAAAAATAAAAAAATTGCTTAATTATAAAAGAAACAAGGAAATTGGGATATATGTATGGTTGATGTTACTAAGAAAAGTATTTTTAAACACTTTTGAATTGAAATTTGAATTATATTCTTCATATATGGGTGAAATCTATTAGGGTTTTTTGATTATTTGCAAACACAACTTTACCTTCTACAGTCAAGTGTCCGGTGCATTCCCGAACAAGACAATACGTAATACGACAACGGTCTCTATTATAGCTGGACAAACTTATTTTTTGACATATTATCTTTTTTGATAATTATACTTCTCATCTTGTAGTTGTGTTATTTTTGCGGATGATATAGTGTGCTTAGGTTCTCCACAATATAAACACAATCCTTTTTAACGACGATAAGTCTTTTTTTGTTTAGTAAGAGGTTTAAAACATACCATGTTGATATGCATGTCTTCTACTTCTAAATGTATGTATTGAGAAGACGTTGATGTTGCCATTATATTATAGTAACGTTGGAGCTTTCTTGTGTGGCTCTCTGATTGAAATTCAAAAAGCCAATTGTCACACTTCACAGCAAAATCAATTGTTTGACTCAATGTCTGAGGATTGAGTAAGTTGAACATCAATTTTTTTATCTCATATTGTAATCTATAGAAAAATTGGCTAATAAGCACAATATCATCCTACTTGGTATCAATTGCTAATTGTCAAAATTGTAAAGCATATGATATCACTGATTGTTTGTCTTATCGCAAGATACGGATCTTGTTGGTTGCGATACAAATTACATCATGTTCTCTATACAAAGATCAAAATTCCACTAAAAATACCTCCAAAATATCTAATATTAGATCATGTCATTCAAGAAAGGACGAAAACCATGATAAAGCAAAATTTGACAATAGTGTTCCAATAAACCTGACTTGTGATCCTTAGGTTGGATAACTTTGGGATTGAAGTTCAATCACCAGGTGTATTTGATTGATGAATCCTCAAAACTTAGATCTAGTGCCATCAAACTTCTCCGGCAAACTAATTTTTGGTTCTTTGATGCTTAAATGGTGTTCAATCATAGGTAAAGTGGTATGGCTTGAAGCAGCTCCAATCATCTCTATATCTTCACTTCCTGCTAATCTTGTTGCTCTTTCTAGTGGTGCATTGAATTAATACATTGCAAGTATTAATTCTTGCATTTGCTCTTACATTTGTGCCACTGCACTCTTCATTTCAATAAGCTCTGCCATGATACCACAATAGAAAAGGAAAAAAATGTCTACTCTCACTATAAAATAGAACATTCAAGAATAAAGAAATTTTTTTTAAGAACAATATCAGTTTAAAAGTGGATAATCTATAATTTCTAATATGCTTATGTCTTATCAAGAGAAAGGGATAATCCACTCTTAATCAAGAAGAGACAAAGCTCTGATATTGTAACTTCACTCTTATTAATTTGTCAAGGACATGAACCAAAACAAATACATAATTTAATAAAAACTATTTCAAAAAAAAATAACAAGATAGAAATAAAAAAGTATGTATATTCAAAAAGAAATTGGAATAGCTATTGCCAAAAACTAGAAAATATATAAGACTCTAAACTAGAAGCAAAAAAGGAGTTGACAAGAGTGAAGAAGGCTTCACTTTTATATCTATAAATATTATCTAACTAAGAGTTATGTGGCAGTATTCTATAGGACCTCATATACATATCTAATTTGTAAGACACATGTCAAACTTGCGAGACAAGTTTCTTACATGTGCGCCACGTATTTAGCTTGTTCTACAAGCTACCAACATGTGCGATACATGGCTAGCTTGTTGACCAAGTTTCTAACCTATCAATCATCTATAGACATGTATAAAAATGATTTTGTATCTATGAAGCTTTTAAAAAGCTACTCTATAAGATATTATCAAATTAACTTATTTTATCTATTTATATATTAATTAGATAATTATTAGAATAAATCTTATGTCCGTGACAAAGAGGCAACGTTTGATCAACAATATACAATTTTGTTGAAGCTGGAGCAATTTTGCCTTTGTGCCACTATTACATTAATATCTATTGATTCTAGTTTCCTCAATGAGATGTGTATTACAACTACTAATGATGCTTTCACTCTTGATATCAAGCATCGCCTTAATAAAAAAATTGACAAGGTTAAGCTTGAGGAAGGCTTCTATATTTTCAAGAACATTTATATATCTTAGAAAGACCAACACAACTACATGTTCTTCAATCTTATCATGACTTTCTAGCTACAAGTCACTTTGGATTTAGCAAGACCTTAAAACTAATTTTTCAAGATTTTTACTAGCCTCAAATGTAAAAAGTCATGAAGGACTTTGTATTCTCTTGTATTACTTATTTAAGGTCTAAGAATTCTCGACATCGCCCTTATGGACTTTTACAACCCTTGCCTCTTCCAAGACGATTATGGTCTTCTATCTCAATGGATTTCATTATAAATCTACCACCATTCAATTCATCGGACAGTATCCTTATAGTGGTTGATCGACTCACAAAGATAACTCATTTTATTCCTTGTAAGAAGATTGCTTCTAGTAAAGAAATAGCAAGGCTCTTTTTTGACAATATATATATCAATATTGTGGTCTATCAAATGATATTATATCCGATCAAGGATCCTAGTTCATATCTAAGTTTTAGAAATGTCTTTTTGAAATATTGAAGGTGGATCATAAACTTTTTTTGACTTTCCATCTTCACATTGACAGTCAAACAGAATAAATTAATAAAGTTTTGGAGTAGTAATTATGATGTTGCATCAATTATCAATAAGATGATTGGATCTCATATCTATCATTAGCAAAGTTTGCATATAATAATATTGTTCATGCTTCAATTCAGCAAACATTATTTTATTCCAACTATGGATATTATCCAAAGCTTGATCTATAGAATACGCCAAAAAATAACAATCCAATAGCTGAAGGATTTGTAAAGCATCTATTACATCAAAAAACCTTGAAGCTTCAATTGCTAGCAACTCAAGATGCTTATAAAGCATCTGTAGAAAAATTTAAAAATCAATTGCTTGCTTTTCATATTGGAGATAAAATATGGCTTCTTCAATGGAACATCAAGACTAAGCGACCATACAATAAGTTGGACTATTGGAGGCTAGGACTATTTTCCATCCAAAAGCAAATTAATCCAATGATATGTCGTTTCAAACTATCATCTTCTATAAAGATATATTTAGTTTTGTATGTCTCTCTTTTGGAGCCTTATAAAGAGTTACATATTCCAGAAAGAGTATAATAATCACTACCTAATATTGAAATCAAAAATCATGAAGAATATAAGATCAAAAAGATATTGGATTTATGGCAAAGGTGGAGCAAATTGGAATATTTTATTCATTGGCATGAGTATGATATCAAAAAACATATATGGAAATTAGCCAAAAATATTATCAATGTGCCTCAAAAGATATAAAAACTTCATTGATTCTATTTCCAAAAATCCAAATATCTTTGATGATAATTTCTTGGTGAAAATTGAATCAAAAGAATACTCATAAGAAAGAGAGAGTTAAACTAAAATCTTCATTAATTTACAATCATCTATTCTAAAACAGAATAGAGTAGTAGAAGCAAATCAGTTACCATGTCCAACCTTCAAGTATTGGGAGATTTAATAAAACAAGATTCAAAAGATTCACTTGCTACACAAGCTTTGAACAAATTAGTGCAATTTTCATAGCCTTTAATTTAGCAAAGTAAAGATGATTTATTTTAGTGCCAAATATAACCATGGTTGAAGCGATTAGAAGCAACATCTAATCATATAAGTCTTGATTCCAATACTTGAGCTTGAAAAGGTAAATCCTTTTAAGAAAGTGAATTAGAAGTGAATATTTTTTTATCTTTTACAATCAGATGTCTGGTGAGTTGTCAAGCAAGACTTCATGTAATACAACAACACTTCTAATAGATTTATATATAAATTGTAATTAAAGAAATAATAAATATGCTCAATTATTTTAAAAAAAATAACTAGATTTTTAATTAATTATAAAAAAAAATATAAGAAATCCTAAAAAATTTCAAAAGAAGTC
Source organism: Physcomitrellopsis africana (assembly GCA_036785485.1). Taxonomy (NCBI): domain Eukaryota; kingdom Viridiplantae; phylum Streptophyta; class Bryopsida; order Funariales; family Funariaceae; genus Physcomitrellopsis; species Physcomitrellopsis africana. Next base: position 64,401 of record JAWRVF010000685.1, on the reverse strand, counting down.
ATAAGAAAATAATAATAAAAATTTTAATTTAAATTTAATATAAAATTTAAAAAATATATAAAAATTAAAATCTTTTTAAGATATTAGAAAAAGAAATTATAATCAAATCTTAGTCAAATTCTAGTAAAAATCTAATCAAATCCTAATTAAATCCTAATTAAATTCTAAATAAATCTTAATGAAATCTTAATCAAATTCTAATCAAATTCTAAATAAAGCCTAATTAATCCTAATCAAATCTTAATCAAGTTTTAATAAATTCTAATTAAATCCTAAATTCTATATAAATCCTAAATAAATCCTAACAAATCTTAATTAAATCCTAATTGAATCCTAATAAATCTAATAGCAGATTGAAACCACAATAGCTAGTAATTGAACTATTGATCTTCACTCATATTTTGCATACCTTTCAATAACTAAGTTGGAAATATGCACAAAAAATTTGAAGAAGATTCAACTCACCAAATAGAAGATAAACTCAAAATTCTACTCAGGTATAGGCCATCTTTCTTCTCCAACCTTGATGCTAATCTCCTTGCACCAATATCTTATTTTTGCACCATTCAATTGCTTTCAAAATTCATACACAAATAGAAAATCAAATCTACCATTCATATAAATAATTTTTATTTTATTCCAATTAGAAGATTCTTAATATCTTAAAAATCTTTACTAACCTTCAAAATCCAATTTTCGAGACCCCAACCTACTTGAACTTCAATAATCTTTAATCAAATTATTAGATTAAAGTCAAACTTATATCATATACTTAGCACAATTATAATCATAAATCTATAAAATTTCACTTGTAGATCTATAAGCAAACTTATAAAATGCTCAAAATTATCAATTATTTTTTATTATACAAAAACCAAAATCCTGTAAATCAACCTTGACTTTGTAAAGCTCTTACAAAGTCACTATCTATTCAAATCACTCCAAATCAATGCACAAACAAACCCTTTTAAGTCTACTCTCAGATCCAACTCTTTGAGCTACCAAAGAGCTCTTCATCTGCTATAGGCACACAATTTTGTGCTCAAGGTTTGATTTCGACCTAGGTTTACAACTAGTCCTCTTCAAGTATGAATTCTTGGAATTTTGAGATAAATTTTATTAAAACTTATTTTTAATTCATTATTAAAGATATCTATATTATTTATTTTTCTAATTTGTTTTATTTTATTTTATTTATGGCCATATAAAATAAGTAGAAGCTTCTTCTACAAAAAGACAACAATAATATTTTTAATTTTTTCTACTTTCTTATTTATTATCTATATTTTAAAGATAATTTGATAAAATATTTTTATTTGAGCTCTTCTATCATATAATCATTCTTTTCTTCTTTTATCTAATAGCTGTGTTATAATACGATAGCATCTTAGACATGAGTATATATGGGAGTCAAGGCTGAAGAATTCTTCAGTCTTGACAGCGTATCTCTTGGTATTGTTTGTAACCTCATTTAGTTAATTCAAATTCTTATTGGTTTTTTTTTAAAATCTTTTCTTTGTTCAAGTCTCTTGCTCTGTATTCTTGTATCCTTGATACTTATAGATAACCAATTGTTTTGTAAGAGATTGTTTATTGGTCCAAATAGTAAATTTTAATCTTTTTTGAAGATCAATTGTATAATCATAAGGACAATGTTCTAATTATAAGTCTACAATTCTTTATTTGAATAACTCTAGATAATTCTTATATTACTTCAACATACAATTAAAATCTATTTTTTGATAATAAACAATCCTTCTTCTAATGCAACTTATTAAAAAATATCTTTTTTTTACTAAATAAAGATATAATATCTTAATATTTAAAATAAAATATTTATTAATTCACTTAAAAAGATTAAAAAAATAAATAAAACTAGATGATGCTCAATATATTAGTAGATTATATTTTTATCAATCACAAATTTTTAAAAAATTAATTAAATTTAATTAAATTTAATTTTATTCTATAAGATACTATTATATTATTAATATCATATATAAGTATCTTTATTAGAAGTATTTTACAAGTGAGATTTTCAAAAAGTAAGAATTGGTCATTTAAGACTTATACTTATTTAGCTTTAGCTTTTTATACTATTTTATTTTATTTTATTTGTTGATTCTTAATAATTCTTTCATAAAGAATAGTAACAAATTTTTTATAAGTGGCAAAAAATATATTCTAAAAATCAATATAAAAAAAGATTACATATTAAATCATTAAAAAATAGAAAAAAAAGATTACATTAATAATTAAGAAATTAAAATTTTACATCACTAATATCAATATATTGTTAAGAATTTATTATAATTAGATTGTCTAAGTTCCTGTGAATATTAATCTAAGATATGTCATTTCATTTTTAATAGATTTTACTTATTTGATCTCAGATTTTCAAAAATAGAAAACAAATATAAAACTATTAATTTTTTAATACTAAGATATACCAAATTATATTTTTAAAATAGTATTTTATATTAAAGAAATCATATTTAGTAAATACTAAAAAAAATCATAATATCTGAAATAATTTGATTAATCCTATTTGAAAACAAATCAAATTTCTAAAAATAAATTAAAAACTTAATATTTTTAAAACTATAAATATTATCTTTATAAAACAATGATTGGAATTGATACATTTTTAAATATTATGAAAATAACATATTACTTATATGGAATTGATACAAAAATAAATAAAACTTAATTTAATAAAAATTTAATATCATGATAATTAAAATTAATAGTTCTATAATAAAATCTATATTAAATTTTAAGTTAATTTATATTTTAGTTATATTTTAAGTTAATAAAACTAAAATATAAATTAACTTAAAATTTCTATATTAATTTTAATAAATTAAAAAGTATCATTAATTTATTAGCTTTTTAATCAAATAATATTGTGTAAACTAATATAAGTTCTTAAATTAAAAATTAAAGCTTATAAACTTTTTTATGTAGAGTAAAATGTGCATAAAGATTATTAACATAAAGATTTAAATTGCCATTCTTATATAAAATTCCTTTAGTCTACACCATACAAAACAATGTGATGATCATTAATATTTTTTATCTTAAAAAAATACTAAAAATATATTTATTTTTTGTAACAAAATAATACTATAAATTTAAATTTAATTATTTTTATAGAAATCATTTAACATATTTACAATACTATATTTTATTTTTAAAATTTTTAAAATTTGTAATAAACTTCAGATATTTTTAAAGGAGAGCATATCCAAATCTTGCAAAAACAATTTTAGTATACACCTAATGTCTAAAATCTCTTCAACAATATTAAACACATTCTAAAGGAATCTTAAAACTTGAAATAGTAGTATAAATTTTTCAAGATATATATATATATATATAAGTAAAAAGAGATTAATAAAAAGAAATTTTGTTATTTAAGTTCTAAACTTCTTTGTAAATATTATTATGTATAGATTACCAAAAGTTTACATATCAACATTCTTTTTGCAGAATTGAACTTTATTCTTTTAAAAGATTGTAATTATTGAGATATTGCATCTTTTTGTAAGAATTTATAAGTAGAAAAAAATTTATAGACTACCACAATAGCTATGTGCAAGGTCTATTTGATTTTTTTTTTTTTTTTTTTTTGTTTTTTTTTGTTTTTGTCTACAAAAGTACTACATTTGGTGTTTAATATTTTAAAGGTTGTTAAATTATTCATATTTGTGTAATTTATACCCCTTAACTAATATTCTTTGCTTAGCTTATAATACTTGCTAGAACGGAGATCGAAGGTTGTAAATTTATAATCTTGCATTTTGCATAATTAAATTTTAAAAAAAAATTGAAAATTTATAAATTAAGTGAGAAATTCAGTATAAAAAATTATAATTTAAGTGCTAATTCCTCCTGCAACGAATAGATGAATGTGGGTCTGACGAGAATACATTTAGGGTTTAGAATAGATGAATGCGGGAGGAATTTAAGTGCTAATTCCTCCTCGCGCTCGTAGCCGTCGTGAGCGCCGAACCAGGGGATGAGAATTGCAGCTTAGGAAAGCCACAAGGCTCCGTGTGAGGCGAACGCAGTGGCTTCGAATGTGTAGCCCGTTTTGAATTCCCACATTCCTGCGATGAGCTGGGCCAAGCCGCCGTAGAAAAGCGCCAGCCCCGTTACGACATTCGGGGGCATCGTCACGGAGATCCCGAAGATGCCTGCATTGTAGCACGACAAGACGAATGCGGTGAGGGCGAATCCCATGAGCCCCAAGGGCGCCGGGTTCGCGACTGAAGTGAAGTGGGGCGCCGGAGGGTGGGTGACGCAGAAGCGCAAGCAATGGAGGAAGAATTGGCGTTTGCGAGGGATCAAACGGAAGCCGACAGCCGAGAATTCGACGAATTTTATGAGAATGTGGACAAAACTCGCTGTGAAGGTTTGTTCTTCAAAAGTTTGTACAGTAAACCTCTAAAGCCATGGAGTGACAGCACTGCTGACGAGAAAAGAAGCATCAAAGAGGAGGCAAAGGTTGTCTCCAATGTTGCTAGGAAGTCTGGATCGTCTAAAACTCGGAGGTTTTTGTATGGGGTCCTCGTTTTCTTGCTGAGTCTGTCAGTAGTGGAGGTTGTCTCGAACGGTGAGTGTCCATGGCCAAAGTTGGCTTTGCATTCTTTCACTAAGTTCACTAAGTACACATGCAAACTACACATCAATTATACAATATACATTCAATAAAAGATATGAACAATGCAAGTTGCAGATAAATATCAAATCTAATATATTTATTATGTTTACTATTCAAATATTATATTTATCACATTTAGATTATATATAAAATATACTTTGTAATAATTTATAGTTAAACCATGCAGATTTATTTTTAATTACAAATTATTAAGTAGATTCTTGTGATACCACAACCTCAATATTTAATTTATTTAAGAATATCTACATACAACAACATAGACTTGTATTTAAAGTAATTATCATTTTCACCATATTGAACGAACTCAAAGTATTATAGTATACTAAATTAATCAACCATTGATCTGAATATACTATATTGAACAAAATCAAAATATTGAATTTATAAAGTATTTTTTACTACTTTTGATTACATTTGTCAAGTTAACACAGTATACTCAGATCAATGGTTGATTTCTGTTAGAGTTTACCAAAAAACACATTTCAATATTACAATAGATTTATTGTTGATTATACAAATAATTTATCAATTTAAAAAAATACCAATACTATATCTTAGTTGTCAAAATGCTCATATTCATTAAAAAAAATCAAAGTTTGCACATACCCAAAACTTGAAGTAGTGGTCAAACATGTGGCTTCCAAGATTTCCTCCAAAGTTGCAATTCAACACTTTTCAAGGATCACATCAACGCTCTCCTTCCAAAAACTAAATTAAAGTAAAACGTGCTACAAAAATAATTTTTACACATTAAAATTCACCCAAATTTCATTCATAAACACAACTTCAAACCCCAGTTTTCCTCCACAATCAAAATTGACACCTTTCTGATGTTTCAAAGATTGGCTTTAAAAGGATTAAAATAATAATTTAAAAAAGAAAAAGGAAAAAAGACCATTCCAATTCTGTCTTCACAACACAATAAAACAAAAACACGAGAAGCAATTTTTGGAATAGCAAATGTCCACAACGACATTTTTCTTTTTCTTTTTCAACTTTAAGCAACGAGTAAACCTCGTACGTCAAAAAGAAAAGAGGAAAACCAAAACCAAAAAGAAGAACTCCTGCAGAAATTCCCCCAAGCCCTAAAAAACAGGGAGATCCATGAGATAAGAGAATGGATGAGACCATTCTTGTCACTTTTTCTCGTTACATTTTGTTCACGTCTGCAGCGCACAATTCCAAAAGCTAACAACAGTAAAGTAGTCGCCCTATTTGTGGTTCTCACCAATACACAGATAAACTGGCACATGAACATGTCTATATAAAGATATATATGAACAGACACACAGATGAAAAAATAAAATAATAAAAATAATAAAAATAAAAACCACTAGGTGATTGACTAGCTGGATGAAGACATATGATGGAGTCTTCACGCATTGCTTCACTACTTCCCCTCACCAGCCGTTAAGACTGTTTTTCTTTTTTCTTTTTTCGTAGGGTTTCGCGGTGAGAATCCTTGGACAGCTCAGTCAAGTGTCGATATGGCTAGCAAAGATGCGATTTTGCTGGTAGAAGCAGTGAATAACGCGGATTCAAGCAGCTAGATTACATGTTTTGCAATGAGCTAATCTTTGATTTCGGTGTCTGGAAGGTTGGTTTCCACTTTGGTCTTGTGGGTTTCCGTGGATCGGCGAGTTTGAGGAACTTGTGATGTAGTCTCCTCGAAGTGAGATATTTCTGGGGAATCCTGGAGTGGGTTGCCAGTCTGGGAGCAATGCGGATGCTGTTAGGTTTTTGTTGCTCATGTGGTGACATTTTGAGCTCCAGGAGAGAGTCCTAGCGGAGTGGTCATTGTTGCATACAGTGGGCTGGTTTGGGCTAGTTGATTTTGTTCTGTAACATATGCCTGCTGGTTTTTGAACGGGTCCTTTCATGGCAGCGCTGAAGGTGGATGCAAGTGCCGGGAGCGATGTGTCGATACATTAGCGATGTCTACTTCACAAGTAGTACTGTCCCTTTGAACTGAGTCTCGTGGAGCACGCGCGTTGTGTTTTTTGGCTCGAAGATTGGCTGACACTTAATGCTCCCGTGATCGTGCAGTGTTGTCGTATAATTTGTTTAGCAATTTCCATTCTGTGTCATATATCCATCATAAGACGACGGGCTGTGATATGTGTGAATCAGATGATGTTGTGTGGGTGTGATCTGTCTCGAGATCCAAGTCTTTATGGCTTCTTGCGATGAGGCTAAGACTTTTTAGGTCTTATCTGGTCTTCGAAGCGGTTGAAATAGTGATTTATTCACTTCAAAGTCTTTGCCACCCGCATTCTACTCAGTTCAAATATACCTAGAGCTATCGGTTTTGCGACTTGTAACGTATGATACGGTGTTTTCTAGCGAATGGTAGCGTTTTGAACTTGAATTTGCAGTGATGCTTTACGCATTGACCAATTCGCTGCTCAGAACTTGAGAAAATAACTTCTTCCCCTTTTTATATGGGAATCACAGACCAGACTCAAACTGTGATTGTAGATTCATATGTCTCTGTCCCTGAGAAAGGGAGGCACTTGTTCACGACTCATGTAAGAGTACCTGATCCTTGGCAAGTAGCAGGTGCTCAACATTAACATGATGTGATCAATCGGGTATTACAAATCACAGGGTAAAGTGTCTTTTGGTGTTTGGATCATCTTCTTTCGAAACAAGCGCAGCAAGTATGGAGCATGACGGTGACCATTCGGCTGTTGACAGTCCTTCAGAGGGTATACCACATTCAAGATGGAAGGGTTCAAAGCGGAATGTAAAGCTAAACTTTTACCACACAATCAGCAAGATGTATGGGACCTCAGGTTCCAGAAAGTTCAAGGTTCCCGGTGTGGAGCCGCAGGTGAAGGTTGGACCAGTTATAGGTAAAGTTACTGCGACCACAGCTCGTATCCTCATCGAAATTGACAGGTCAGGATTGTTGACGATTGAAGTCAGAGAGAAACCTCAGACGTTGGAGAAGCAACCTAGCTTCCTACAGAAACAACTGACTATTGGACGAAGAGGAACAACCAAAACCTACAGGGCTACAGGGCCTTTGTCCAATAAAGAGTACGTATTACAGAAGGGTGTGATAGCGAATCGGCCTGCTGTCTTCGAATTCAGAGATCTCAAACCAGAAACGGCTTACATTGTTGAGGTGAAAGGTTGCACAAAAGACGTTACAGCAAGTAGCTTTCGTACTTTTTCCGAGGCGTCTGCGGATGCTCTGACATTTGGAGTGATAAGCTGCAACAAAATCTTCATTACGGATATAATGATTCCTCCCGCCTTGGATTTGTGGGGTCATCTATCTAAAAACATAGAAGCTGGCAAGGTGGACTACCTTCTGCACCTCGGAGATCAGGTGCCGCTTCTTCTATAGCACACCCCTCTTGTAGTATGTATTTGAATGATCAAGGTCATACTTTGATGTTTTCTGCCTAAGGTGGTACATTGTATCTCACTATAGAAGGTTTACTACTAGGTTGACGAACTATCATGCTGGAACTACAAAATGTTGACCAAGTTTATAAGGGTTTTAAAGGAGCAAAGAAGTTTAGCTAGGAGCTACGAATTCCGTTACACAGACTACATTGAAAGAAGATCAAGCGAACGCAGACAAGATAAAAACGCAACAGTCTAGAGAGTTTTGTGTCAGTTCCTGCCTCTTGATTGGGTAAATTCTTGCAGGCTTTACTGTTTATATTTTGATGAATTCATTTGAAGACCACTTATTGGGGTTAACTGCTTCAGATTTACGGTGATGGCGACAAGCGCCAAGATGCTGAAGCTGGGGCAGACAAGGATGCGTGGTCGGATCGTTTTCGGAAAGGCATGGAACTATTAAAGGGAATGCCTCCAGAGCGGTGGATTGAACACCAGGATGTCGTGTGCGAATTTTATCGGGAAGTTTACAGGGACACTTGGAGACATCCTCCGACTGCGAAATGTTTAGCTAACTGCCCAAGCCTCATGATTTACGATGATCATGAAGTTCGTGACAATTGGGGGGATGTGAAGGAGGACTGGAATAGAGGCAGCGCTGACTTCTTTGTGGCTCGTTGCGCCTGGATCGTAAGCATGGAGTATCAAAGGCAGCTCTACGAAGATGTTGATTTCACTAAAGTAGACAATGTCCACCAGGTACATGTCGGAGGCGAGGAACTGCTGTGTTATGGTCAATGAAGACGAATTTCGAACACATCTGTCACTGCAAAAACATGTGTTTGAGTTTCATTTCTTCGTTATGTACCTTACTCTTACCTTGGAAAGTGTGTGTTTCTCAGGACTATCATTTTCATCTGATTGGCGGAGTAGGGCTTATGTTCCTTGACATTCGAGGCTCACGAACATTTCATCGAGTCGATGGTGATGAGAAAATTTATCTAGGGGATGGGCAATGGAGTGCCATCAAAAAGGCGTTGTCTACAGAGGGCATTTTTGCGGAAGCTCGGGCACTGTTAGTTTGCTCTCCTGCCCCTCTTGTATTTCTAGAACCTCGGATTACGCAGTCTGCAGCTGCTGCATTTCATCGACTCGAAGATTTCAAAGGGCATTGGTCCTTTGGTGAACACATCAAGGAGCAAATCATGATGATCGATTCTCTATGCGAATGGAAGAGTGCAGCAAGTCGTGAGGTTCTAATTCTTGGAGGTAAGAGTTTCTAGCCCTTCAGTCTCCACAAGCTCAGGTAAGTAGGAAGTAGTGGAATCCTATCCCTACTGTTGAGTTCTTATTTGAAACTGTTTATCTAGTAGGTTGATGCAATATGCAACTCATTTGTAACATAGTATTGCAGGAATTTTTTTCTGCATTAATTTTCTTTTTGTTGAAATAAGTTTACAGATGTGTGCCAGTGGTTTGGAACCCAGTTGCGGGTTTACACTGCAATAATCATAGATATTTGCTATTACTACAGGTGATGTTCATTGTGGAGGCCACTCCGACATAATAAAAAACCACGAAATTTTATTTCGCCAGCTCACAACAAGCGCAATTGCTAATGTGCCTCTCCCGAAATCTGCTTACTACTTCATGAGAGCAGCTGGGCGCCTTGGAGGCCTGACGGACGAATATAAATTTCGGCACCACAAGTGGACTAGATCCCGTAACTACGGGCTCGTACAAATTAAATACCATAGCCCTCAGGTACAACTTTCCTCTCTCTTTTTTTAATACCATCTCGATCGTAACCGTGTAGGCTTTCGTGGTGTCGAGAGCGACCTTGATCTCAGGTGATCCTTCGTATAATTTAAACCTGTCAGGTGCTTTTTTACAGCATAACCCTCTCTAGCACGATTCACTTTTGTACAAGTGACTGGAAGAAGCGCCAAGACATTGTAGTGATGAGTTTCTATTTTGATGTACTAGTTGCTGGTTTTTCAGGACGAAACTTGGGAAGTAGAGCCTCGGGAAGTGGAAGTTACAGCACAGCTGGTAAAAGGTAGAATGCTGGGTACGCCCGTCTATGCAGAGAAGGTCAGTAATTTGAACAAAAGCACCATGAGTTGTGTTTGCACTTCATAAGGGTCAAAATCTCGGATTTTAGGTTTGGATCCTTAGAAGTGAACATGTGTCGTTTGGAATCAGTAATGTAATGACTTATATGTATTTACATCTGTATAACATCAATTAATAGTGAGAGCAGGCTCCTTTCTCTTTCTCTTACACGCAATACGCACCCTTCTACCTAAGTGATCTCGACCCTTCCCTGTAGGATGTACCTTATGAATTATTATCTTTTGAAGTTAGTCAACTCACAGGACCAAAGCTGGATTAGTATTGGTATACGTCATAAGACGGCATGTCCTTGGACTTAGAGACTGTGAACATTGTTCCTGGAAAACAACCCCAGGAAGCAAACATGATCAGGGAACCTGTTCAGCTTTTCGAAATTTTGATCTCAGAATTCATACATCCCTGAAGACTTGGGGACTGTCTTTCTAACGACTACATTTGTACAAAAACAGAGAACGACTCTTTTCATCCACTTTCGTTGGGAATGAATTTTGACTTGTTTTGCCAGTTTTGCCAGTTTCTAAGACTGCTTATTGCAATTGTAACTTGTGTTTTGTTAGATTGCCCTTTTTTTTAAAATTCTCACCTAATCAATATGGCACGTTCTGTGTAAAGATGGTTTGCTATAGACAGAAATATTTACAAATTATCAAATTTGTGGTGATTTTTGTGTTGATGAGGTAAAGTTTTCTTGCACAGGGAAGGAAGTCATGTTTCCACGGTAGTTTAAGGTGAAGATTTAAATTTTACATGGTAAAAATTATCAAACTGAACAATTTGTCATTTTAGACATTTTCATTTAATTTTCAATGTAATTTTTCTAGTGTTTAAAATATCATTGCCTTTATCAAGTCCAGTGATGGTAGAAAGTAATGAGGTGTTTCACATGCTCGCTATGAAAGGTGACCAGGATGCGTGCAATTTGAAATGTGTGAATTTTACACTAAACCCAAACCAAATAATAAACTAAACATATTTAAAAAATGTTTGTGCAGATGATGTATGATGTAAGAATATAGCTGTTTGATGTTGTTTTGTAGAGCTTAAGGAATCAATGTATACAAAGTACAGTTTTAAAAATCCTACTTGTTTAGAATTCAATTTATCACCAACAAAAATAAATAATAAACACCATGCCCATATATTAGTCCAATTGGGTATTGTGTGTATTGATTTATTAACACAAGAAGGATTGTAAATGGGTGCACTCATTTTTGTAAATTAGAATTGCAACAATTTTTTTGGTTATTAAATATTAAATAGATATAATATCCAATACCAAAAGTAAATGAAGTTAATGAAATAGTGTTGTTGAAATGGTTTTAAAAAAAAATGAAATCAATTGTTGTAATTAGATTAAAAGATAACTTTTTAATTATTATAAGAACCATAATTCATTTCAAAGGTAGACAATTCAAGTATGGTGTCATGTTGTAACTACAATATTATCAATAAAATAACATAAGAATACTACAAATATTGGATGTATTGACAATTTTGTAGGTTTTAAAATAAATTTTAAAAAGGGCAATTGTTTATATAGAGATAATTATGCCTTTGACAATTTAAGATATATAAATCTTAAAACTAATAGACCAAAACCTGTTTATTTTATATTTACTAGTCTTATAAAAAATGTATTAAAGTAATTTTTTGTCAGTTAGTTATTGAAAGAATGAAGTAAAGATTTTGGTAGAAAAAATTATGTAAGCCTAACATAATATTCAACAAAAGAATGTATAACTTGAATCAAAATAGAACTCCCAAATGTATATATATATATATATATATATATACACACATGTATGTAGATTTTATATTAAAAAAAGAAAATTTAAAGAATTAAAAAATAAAATTATATATTTAAAAAATAAAAAAATAAAAATTCATTAGTTTATTAAATAGTATTTTTTTCTTTTGTAAATTAAAATTAAATAAAAATATACAAATATATATTTAAATTACATAAAAAAATACAAATTACATAAATTTTTTCTTTTATGTTAAAAATACATAATTAATAAAGTATATATAAATAATATTTTTATGTATTTCATATATATACATATATATATATATTATTAATTATAAATATATAATTTTTTATATATATTATATTATACATTTTTAACATAAAAATAAAAATAGTCTTTAATTGGTTTTTTTAAAAATTAGGTAAATAATCCATGACTTGGCCTAATAAAGTTTATAAATATTTTAGGATTATCTTATTACTAGATATTCTATTAAAGAATATCTTGTTAACAAAAAATTAGAAACTTATAGTAGAATTTATTTTTTAGTAATAAAATATTTTTATTATATTTTATTTATGAAGATGTCTTAGTTTTTAGTAATAATAATTTTATACTTGATACATTGTTGTGTGGCGTGATCTTAAATCTAGGAATATACTGGATACCTAGCTGTAAAGAATTTACTTGTAACTTATTTGTAAGACTCCAATAAGTAATTTGCCCTTGATAAAAAGGACAAATAACATGATAATATTATTAAAAAAAAATATTATACTAGTAAAACTCTCTTATATTTAAGTAGGTTTATACATAAAGTTTTTCTTTGGTATATAGAAAATTTCTTAACACCCCTTACTATATATAATCATAACTAACCAATTGTTAGTAAGTTAAATTTTCAATAATTTAAAAAAAAACCATAATCTCCTTTCATAACTCCATCTTCATATCAAAATTTTATTATAGCTCCATATATCCATTTTTCCATCTCCATAAAGTCTTGGCTCCTAAAAAATCCTTTTAGTTTGTACAAAATGCTCAAATTGCAACAAAATCCTTTAATAACTTATTCACCTACAAAGGATTGATTTCTTTCCAAATTTTAGAGTCCAATAACTCTTGATCTAGCTATTCAATTTTATCAAATATCTCCAAAGTGTAGGTTATATCTTTAAGCTTCACCACAAGAAAATTCAATTTTAGATTTTCTTTTGATTGTCTGATATCTTAAAAACCCTAGCAGGTGCTTAAAATCCTAATTTATAGACAACCAAGAATTATTTCCTTCATATCTCAAAAATTCAAAATCCTAATGCCACAAAATTTTTGTATAATTTTGCAACATGAAAATACACACTCTTCAAAATTTTGAACAAAACACTTGTCAAATTACTTAAGATATAGCTCAAAACACAACCACTGATTAAGAAGGGTCACTTATTGCCTTTAGATTGCAAGCATTGACTTCAACTCCCAATATCTTTTTTATCTTAGCTTGGAATTCATCAAGCCATATATAAAAAGTGTAGCTAAGAATATGCTCTTTTCAATCTCAGATATTGATCCTTTATTGCTTTCTATATGCACGAGTTATACCCAAAAGAGTGATAGTAGGTGCAATTTCAATACCTTAACTTTGAGCACCTATATCTCCTTCATGAAAACTCCAAATTATTCATTTTTTACACCAAAACCATAGCCAAAAATCTAAACTTACTGATCCTAACTTTTGATGTTTGAATTCTATTGAAAGAAAAACCCTAATTCCTAAAAAGGCCTCAGGCAACCTCCTTGAAGCCTATTGGGCATGACTTTTGGCCAATAAGAATAGAGATTTCTATCATCCACCTCCATTCATCCACATAGATGACCTAACTACTCCTTTTCATATTAAAAATTATTTTCTAATTCTTTTTTTAAAATAAGATTTATATACTATATGTTTTAAATTTCAAATAAAAAAATTAAAATAAGATTTTTAGGATCACTAGTATCTAACAAAGGTGACTCAAAATATACAAAGTTATTGTTAATATAAAATAAATATCAAAAGTCACTATAAAAAAATAAAAAAATAATATAAACCTCAATAATAGCCCTTTTAAATGGTTCCCTTCTAAATTTATAATCTAACCACATTTTGTAACTAATAAAAATCTACTAATATATCTCACTTAGTTATGTAATAAATTATCTATTAAATATATATGTACAATATTTTCACATGGTAGCCAAACTACAATACAACAATCCCTTTAAAGAAAACCTTTGAAAAAACTTAATAATAAAATTTTTGTAATTAATAAAATAATCATATAATTATTAACATATATTTATATTTTTTTAAAAAAAATTTAGTATTAAGGACATGAATCTAGATATACTTGTGAAAAGACATTATATTCATATACAACCAAGAAAGAAGAAAAAATATCAAAAAAAGGTATATTAGAAGATACATATAAGAAAATATTATAATAATAATTGCTAAGTAGAAAGAAATTATTCAATCTTGAATTCAGATTAAAATATAAGAAATGTTTGAGAAGATTAAGGTTGGCTTTAATCTTACTTCTATATATGCTAGATATTAAAAAATCTTTGTAAATTTTTTTTTACAATCACAAGATTTGCAAACCAAGTGTAAAAGTTGCAAAGCTCTTTTATAATAGCTTCTTCAAAGTACGAAACTTATAAGAAAAATTGTTGTAGCCACATGGTGTGCTTATATATTGAATGTATGTCCAAGAAGCTCTTTTAATGTTTATTGAGGAATACATTATCTACCTAATCTATTTCTACATACTTCTACTTATTTCTTCTTACTTAGATTGTATAGATACTTAAGACATGCAATTACTATCTTATATTTCTTTGATAAGGTTAAAGATAGTCTATTTTGGATTGGTCAAGTCAATCAAAAAAATAATAATTTCTTCTATTTAGTCCTTGTATTATCTATGATATTAATCTATTCCTTTAATTTTTTTTAGAAGTTTGATAAAATATAAAAAAATATTAATATAAATTTTTTTAACATACTTATGTAAATGAAAATAAAATTTATTGACATTGACAAATAAAAAACACCTCTTTTTTCTACAATTTATTAAAAAAACTAATTTTATTTTATTTATTTATTTTTAAATATTTGTATTGTAATATTAAATATTACATATTTTTTAAAAAATATTACTTGTATTGTAATACTTGTAATATAAATTTTATTATAAAATTAATTTCTTAGGCTAAAAAAGAAAATTTTGGCTAATACAAAGGTCTTTCCATATCTCAATCAAGAAGCTAGACCCCTTATATATATATATATATATATATATATATTAAAAAATATATTTAATTATATATTATCATTATTTTTATCATAAAATTATAAAAAAATAGATCTAACAGTGCTTCATATTGTAGTAATATATTTTTTATTATACTAAGATAACATCTAAAAAGATTGGTTGAAATCTTATTGGATTTTGAGGTAATTATATTGTAACAAAAACAAATAGATTGAAGTGAAAAATAAACTGTTTAAACTTGATATTATAGATGCAAAGAAATATTATATTTAAATTATTTAAATTTAATAGTTATAGTATATTTTAATTTTAAAAATATTTAAGATAATACAAATATTACTATTAAATATTTTTAAAATTTAGCATAGAATCTTTTATTATAAAAGTTAATTATTTGATATTTAAGTAATATTAAAATTTTATTTAATAAAATATTTTTTTACATAAATTCTTTAAATTTAGATCTTATTTCATTAGATAAGTTTTTAAAGCTAATATCTTTGTATTATTTTCTATTATCATTAGTATTATTATTATTATTATTATTATTCTTTATTATATAAGATGGTAGTACAAATTTAAAATACTATAATTTTTCTATTCCATTTTAATTTATTCTTGTATTTTTATTATAATGCTCTCTATCTTTGTTATATTTATTATAGAAGAATTATCTAAAATATAAAAATATATATAGTTTATTATAAAAATTACTTAAAATTATTTTAATCTAAATCTCTATGATATTTTAAAATTTTAATAAGAATAAGTTTTTAAAAATATATTAGTAGCATATTAAGTTATTGAATACATGTAAAAATTATTAAGAAAATAATTTATAAAGAAATTCCAAATTTTGATTATTTAAAAATTTGTCAAATTTTTTTTGACTAAATTATGATTAAAAAAAATATAAACTATATAATAGACAAGATTTAAGAGAATAATGTGTTAATATCTTTTATCAATATATATCATCAATATGTTATATATACCTATATAATTATATTATTCTTATTAAAAAATTATAATTTAATAAAAATAAAAATAAAAATAAAAAATTTATATTAGTAGATTTAAAGAATTTTATCGACAATTTTTATTAAAAAATATTTATAAATTTTTTTAATCAAATTATATTTATGATAATCAGTATAAATAAAAATTAATTGAAGTCATCCTTAATTTTATAAAATTATGTCTTGCATTATATTAATTCTTTTGCTTTTTATCTTTTAATAACTTCAATTAGTAATTTCAATCTTTCTTACTTTGTTGATATCTTAAACTATTAGTTTTATATTTTTAGTTCTCTTATATGTAAATTTTGTCGAATACTTCCAAAGGTTTATTCTTAATTATAAAATTTAACAAAATCTTAAAATACCATTTGGCATTGAATTTTTAATATTAATTTTTTTAGTAATTAGATTAAATATTCCGAATTATTGAGGATATAATTTAAAATAAAATTTAAAATAATAAATATTAAAAATTTTAAATATACAAATAAATAACAATTAGTGAGATTTTTCATTTTTTAAATTATCAATCAAATTATTAACTTGGACTTTTTAAGATATGTTTTAGATTATAAAATAATTATAATTTTAGAAGAATTACATATATATATATATATATATATATATATGTATGTCCAAAAAAATAATAAACTAATAAAAATATTTATTTTGCATTACTTATCAGTTGGATTAATAGTACAAATGCTCAACAAGTCTTACGCAAAGAAGCATGGATCTTTTGTAACAAAAAATTAATAAAACCCTAAGTTAGAAATATAAGAAAATTCTCTAGAATTATATCTTTATTATTAATTTATTAATTTAAGTGTAATTCTTGAGTAAAAATAATTTTTTCTAAGTTACAAACTAAAATTTATATGTAGATTATTTAAACTGAAATATTAATTAGGATTCAGATGATGACAAAAAGCATTGTCAAAGAGAAAAATTTATCTAAGACCAAAAATTAATTGAATATCAGATAAATGATACAAAATTTTGTTAATATTTATAGTAAAAAAATAAAATATTTTTTTATTTGAATTATATATATATATATATATATATATATACATACATACATACATACACCTAAAGAATAATCTTAAAAATTGAATAACAATAATATTTTTTAAATCATTGTAATTGAGACTTTAATTAATCTCTAAAAAAAATAAATCAAGAATCAATTTTTAAACCAAAAAATTATATTTTAAATAATATTCTTTTAAAATAAGAAATCACTAAATTATTAAAAAAATCTAAATTAAAAATAATATTCCTCGAACTAGGCCATTTTACTCCATCGTCACCTTGTCAGATGGGGAACGCATCAAATGGATTGTTGCTTCGAAGTGGTTGTTGAATTCCAGGTGATCAGAAACTTGTGGGTGGCCACGCAAATGCTGCTCCTGCAGCTGTGGGCTGACAGAGAGGTGAATCTTCGCTCTTGGTTTTAGAACTGATTGATTCCTGACGCTTCAAGACGAAGGGCTATGCTTGGATCATGTGAATGTTGTCATTGCAGGTGCAATAGCCACATGTCAGTTCTGGCTCACAACACCCCAGGACATCTCTTGGGAGTGATTGCAGCCCTGATGAGGCTGTAGTTGCAGGCTGAGAATGGCAGAAACTTGTCACTCTTTGGAATACCGAGTCCTAAGTTTGATGTATAATCCTGCAGAACAGGCGACCGGCTCATTTTTTATCTTCCGAATGGCAGGAAGAAGTGTACAAGATATGGAAAAGATATCTGTTTCTTCGTTCAGGTATTTTGTTTCCTGTTGAATCTGGCGTTAGATTTGATCAGGTGCACACCGGTGGAGTATTGAGAGGTACGGCATCCGCCATGGTTTCGACCTTCTGGACACGTATGACACTGGCTCCGGTGTCTTGTCCATGTCCACCATACCTTCGTGGCAACTTGGTGACTTCATCATCGATTGCAGTGACCACATTTCCGGATACTTTCTGAGCGGTGATCCCAATCTGTGGTATTATATAACCGAGACTCTGGGATGGTTGCTCTTCCGGGAAGATGTCAATCTCTGTATGAAGAGTTCCATAGTTGGAGATTGTCAAAACGCAGGTGCCACTCAGGGAGAGCAGGTTGCTCTTTCAGGATTCCGTGGTGAGGATTGCCTGAAGGCGGCTGGCGTCTCTTTCTGGAGTCAAGTACCAAGAGGATAAGCTGGCTGGCCGGCTGATCATCCGTTTATCCGCCAGTGTTCTTCGTTATTGCCATGGTTACTGGAGTGGTTGAGGAGATGGTGGTAAGTATCCATTTTCATCCTCTTAGTTTAGACAACTTGATTGTTATCGAGAGGTTGGCGCATGCTACAGAGTAATGAAGCAGGGCAACCACTGAGCATAGCAAGTTGAGTATGGCATCCACTTGAGGGCAGAATTATTTCCATCAACATGGTTACGACTTCGTATGTCAATGAATGAGGACAATGCTGTGATAATGTAAAGGCTCACTTGCTCAGGATCGGACTGAACCCCACCCGATCTCTAAAATTCTCCCATGAAGCATTGGAAGGTGTTGCTAGTCCATTTTCCGGCTGTATACACTAACGTCAAGATGAGTTTGCTAATGATGGTCCTTTTGATGCGTGCAGAAAACCGTGGGAAATCGCGAGAAACATTAATGCGGGGCATATTCCTGGAACTTAAAAGCTTCGATTTCTGTCCAAAGCATCTCCTGTTTGTACTTGACCTATCCTTAGTTTCTGAGACCAGTGTGTACCTCCCTCCTTGGCAGAGGTGCTCGGAAGAAAGCCTGAGCGGACATCTGTGCCTATCACTGAACTTCTTACTCCATGAGATCGACAGGAATTCAGTGCAGGGCAAGAGAGTGTTGGTTGTAAAGTCGTGAAAATTCTTCAATTCTTGGATATTCACTTCAATGTTCGTTGTCCAGCAGTTTGGATAGATACTGATTTGTTCCATGACTTTCTTACAATCTTTCGCGCTTTCTTTCCTTCACTCAACAGGACGCCGTCCAGCAGATGCGAGCGAGAACGTGCATGAGATCCATCCCAGATTCCTGACCATCAAAATTAGACGTTTAAAGTGTATTACTTTCAGTTTCGTGCCGAGAACATTATGAGCAATCTGTTAAGCTTCACGCACAATTACCAAGTCACTAAAGTTTCGAGGACGTGATATTCGAGCCCTAGAAGAGCACTTTAATCTTGGGGTGTAGATCCATTTCTGGTTGATGATTCTTAGAGCAATATTCTTGAACATATACACAATGACCTCTTCAATCATGACTCCACTGCAACTTCCACCAGTAGGTAGGTCACGTCCTTTGTTTTTTGGCTTTCCAAGGTCTTCTTAACGCACTTTCGCGAATGGCACTTGTAGAATGATGTCAGATCTTTCTAGCCTTTTTTTTAATCAATGATCTGTTTCTCCTGCAGGTTACAAGATTCATAGGCATTTAGAGCAGGACAGCTCTTGACTGGAGAGCATGAAGACTAATGAAATAGCACTCAAGCTGGCTCTGTGGTCAAGCACCAATGTTGTTCGGTATTGCAGAAATGCAAATATATTGTCAAACATCAGGATTCCAAGCAAGTAGTTCCAAAGTCTGTAAATTTTCTTAAAAGAGATCCTGAATACAACAAATAACATGCTGGACAACATGTTAGGGTGCGAAATGATTCCAGGACAAGCATCTGTTTGTGACCACTCTGGTGGATTGTATTTCTGTCTGAAGACGTTGTATGTGTTGCAGGCTGACGTACCCTTTGGATACGATGGATGTGCAGCTGTCAGCTGACGCAAATGTTTGAAGCATTATGGTTAGTTACAATCATATTGTGCGCCTGAAAAATGTGTAAAATGTTCAACGTTGCATTTATCCGGACAGCTTTGTTTCCCTGAAGATGGGTATGATAATCAGGAACTATCGTTGATTATCCTTTCGCACTTCACAAGCTATCAGCTCAATACCTTCGTAACTTAACATTTCAGAACACTAAACCACAAGATCTTGTCCACATTGCTGTTCAGGAGCTTTGGCGACTTGCATGGAGTGAGCTGAGCATGGCGGCCTCTGAATTTACTTACTGGCAGGCTCCACCAATACCTACAACTTTATCTGACAGCAGTAGCTCTTGCTTCGTGGGGGCATTCGACCGGATCGATCTTCAAACATTTGCGTCAACCCACCCTCTATCAGAAGGTAGTACTAGCTCTATCAAAAAGTTTACCAGATTTATGACTTTGCGAACAATGAGCCCAATTCGCACGTATGCCATGCATTACCTACGGGCACATGTCTTCACAGAACTGAACATTGAGGCTTGTTGTGACGATTTCAGATTGTTAATGTGACGAAGCAAGAACTCAAGCGAGTCGATGTTTGGCTTTGTTTGATTGGTTCTCTTTGATTCATGGATGTCTTCCCTCAGGGTGTCCCTTAACTTCAACAACTCCACTCTCAGGTGTCCATCGTAAACTTCAGCTTCGATTAGGAATCCGGGCAATGAAGAAACTCTGGATGCTCCTCACTGGAAAGCGACCGAACCGAGCGAGCGAAACTTGCAGTGTTCGTTTCGTGAAGAAGGGCTACGAAGTCAAGGGACTGTCTATCTGTGTGTGTGTGTCATTTATTGCGCTTCACTTACCATACCATGATTTTGTGATATGGACCCTTGTCATAGGATTTCATGTATTATGCCGATCGGAACATTGCAGTTTGAGCGCTGCTCCCTGTGAGATTAGGGCAAGCCACTGGAAGAGAGACAGATGCCCTGGTAGAGTCTACTCATGGTAGACTGCATAAAACAGCTACGACTGATCATGGGGAACCAGTGGGGTTACTGTGTGGGTCATTCCGGCCACCTCTTATTGAAGTTTTATTTCCATAAGTTATTTCACCAGTAGAATTTTTCAGATTCTGGCCAAGTCTATCTGCTGTTTACTGGGGGAATCCCCTATGAAGGTGAAGGACGAAAACAAAGCAAGAACAATGTCTGGGGGTATCTGTAACTCTTTATTTTACCAATTTTTCCTGGATTCATACAGTTTCCTCTCATGTTCTGCCCATTGTGAGCGAATACATGATCCTGCCGTTATCTGGTGCATAAGTGCATGAATTTTCTGCTGATGTGCAGAGCAAGCTCAACGATCTAGCAAATCATGCTGTCATATTTGTTTCTGATGCTGAAATACTAGTAATATGAAAACGGGTGATTGATTTTCTACTGAGGTTACAGCAGGCCTCTCACAACTTTCTTTTCGGAATGTATCTTGTTGAGTGCAAGCTCTATTTGTCTCTTGTCCCAGGCATGCATTGACGCGCTTCTATGATCTTATGTTTGCAGCATGATTTTGCTTCATTCCTCTAGTAAGCTTCAGTTCTTCAACTTAGTGACACCTACCCCCACCATAATGTTGCCTCTAATAGGCTGCAGCTGTACAGAAACAGATGAGACTAATCGAGGTTGCTAAATCAGGTCGTTGTTAGAGAGAAATTTAGGAATATTTATATTACCTGCATGTGGGTACAAAGGTTTTGGGTGGAGTATCAGCTAATTACCAGGGGCATATGAGATCATGCTTGGCAACGGATCTAAAACTGGTGTATACAGCCATACCTAATCTAGCAAGGATCATTTG